>VWPU01015290.1:182764-347469 GCA_013398955.1 Callaeas wilsoni
CGCCGTTCTTGCGTCCGGTCCCGGTCTGCGGTCTTCCGTGCCCTTCTGTTCCCTTGCCTTCCCTTGGCGTCCCTTCCCTGCCCTTGCCTTCCCTTCCCTTCCCTTCCCGTCCCTTCCCGTCCCGTCCCTTCCCTTCCCGTCCCTTCCCTTCCCTTCCCGTCCCTTCCTTGTTTCAAGAAAGTTACACTTTCTTTCCTAAATGAGAGTCAAAGATTGCATTTAGAAATAAATATGTATGTGTGGAGCACGTGAAAGACAGCAACTGGTCATAAAATCCTTAAGGCTGGAAAAAACTTCCATGATCATCAAGTCGATGGAGGTCATCATCATTTGACTGATGGAGGTCTAAAGATCCTTGACGTTGATCCAGTAGAGGGGAATCAAGACCACCAAAGAGCCCCAAAGCTCCTCAAAGCTCCTTTTCCAGAATGGTCTGGAAGAACGGGCTGTACATGATAACTAATTTACATAGAACATAAGAAACACCTCCAGGGTGGGGAAGATGGATGTTTATCCATAAAAACGTACCCCCACAAAGCCTGGGTTGTGACCCAGGATCCTGGATACCCCATCATTTGGATCCACACTGGAGCTGAGATTGTCGATCTTTCTTCCTTTCTTTCTGTCTCCCTCTCTTTAATCCCACTCTATTTTCTTTCATCCTACCCTTTATTCAAAATCCACTACAGTGTGTTAATACTAAAAGATCAGAGACTAATTTATACCAATTTCCTTGTCATGTGTATAGTTTACTACTAATATTTTGTAAGTCTTGGTGGAGCCTCTGACTTGTCCTTCCTTTCCTATCATGGACGTATATGAATCGTGCGTGCTCCCTTCCCCTTCAGAGTGGAACACCGTAGTTACCCCCGGCATATATTGGTTTATAGAGATGTTCTTCCAAAGGTATAAAATTTGTACTTATCCAACTTGAACTCTCACAATTGCCTTCCAATTCTGGTAACTTTGATTCTTCTCCAATTGCTCCTACCTTGCTATATTGCTTCCTGCCCCAAATATATACAGTTAGGACCTACCAAGCAATAAACAGACAATAGCAATTTATTTTTTTTCCTACTCTCATTCCTATGGAATCATTTCATCCAGGGAGAGGGCCCATTGTGATTAACAGATCTCTGGAGACAGTGAAGTGACTTGATGGAAACTGGAAGCAGAATACCAAAATGCAGGCACAGGGAAGATGAGGAGTTATCAACGAGAAGGAAGGACTCCCCTTGTCACAGAGAACAGGTTTTCCTGTTGCTTACCAGCTGTTCCCTGTGACAGCTCACTCTCTAGAGACTTGAACAAAATACTGGAGAAAATGGTTATTCCTCAAGGCAACACACTAGCAGATTATTAAATGTCTCATGGGTTAAACCACTTAGGATAGAAGTATGTTGACTACGATGTTTTTTTCCTCGGAGGTGTTTTCTGGAGCTGGACAGGTTTTATTAGATGTTTCAGTGATATGAAGAGGATTTAGGTACATTAAATTTATCCCCCGTTGAGCACCTGCAGGCAGCACATGACTGGAGTACATGGTTTCAGCTTTTATCTCGAGCTCAGTGCCTGTGAATGGGAACTACCACCCTCTCACTGTAAATTTGCTTTTGGGCATTTACTGGCCTGCATGCCTTGATGGTGTCTCTTTAAATAAAATAATCTATTAAGAATGGATGCAAGGAAAATAAAACAAGTTTTATTAGGACACAATATCATGCTGCAAGAGCGGCAGTAAAAGGGGCTTAATGAGCTGATGAAGCTCAAGGGATAAACTTATCAATGATCTCTGATTGGGGAACAGCAAAAACGCGATACAGGGCACTGAATCACTTTTTGATGGTGAAAAGAAGGAAAAGGAGAAAAAAAAAGGAAATTAAGGCATTCTGGCTATAACCCATCTAAACCTAATTTTTGTGTTTTGGTCAGCTAAATAGCACTGTACTCTTAAACTTGGTCAGGCCTTCATAGATAAAGTATGTATTTACTGTAAAAAAGAAAATATCTTCTTTTCTATTTCAGTGGGAACAAAATCTCTTGTTTATATCCTCCTTTGTTTTATTTGGCAATCCTCCCCAGCTGTCCAGCAACTTGCATACGTGTAGCACCTAATAAAAACACACTTGTTTTAATGCAGTCTTTTTCATGACCTGCTGCAGCTAAACAGAAAATGCATTGTTCTTAAGTCTTTGACAGTGGAAATAAATTTAGTGCATAGTTTTATTTTTATCCTTTTTTCTGAACTGTCTTTTCCTGGTAAAATTGTTATGAAATGCAGGTCATATATGTGTCTGAATAAAAGGTGGATTTCTGACATCATTTTATTTTTAATGGGCAGACACAGCAATGAACTTCAAAGACTCAAAAGCAATTTTGTTTTCTTCTCTGGATGTAGCCAGAGCCTCAGACTTATTTTTTTTTTTCATTGTTCAGCATAGCTGTAAAACATGCAACATTTAGAAGTAAATTTTTAATGAGCTAAAATGTCAGGATTTTTAGACCTTTTTAGTTTTGTTTTCTTCTGTTTTCATTTAATGATTATTAAAGGAGTCTAGAGTGCTATAGAATGTGCATAAGGTCATAAAAATTCCTAATGAGTTGGGACTAAACCCCAGAGATATTTGAAAATTGTCACATCACTGTAAGCTGCAGCACAGACACCTCAGAGCTGAGGTGAGGGAAAGGCAGTGATCGTTTCCATCATCATTCCCAACCTCACCTTCATCTTACAATGGGGATAAGGTAGATGTGGCATCATGAGATTTGCACCCCATTAGCAACAGGTATCCCACTGCACCCTCCCTTCCCGCAGAATGTGTAACTTGAGTGGCTTAGCTGCCTTCAAAACATCTTCCACCTGGGAATGACAAATATTTTTCCTTCAAAATGTCATGAAAGCTTCCTGCCTTGTAGTTCAACAAGGCAGATGGGGAGCTGTTGTAAATTCAGAAAGCTTGAGTGGGCAGACAAAATAGGTCCAGGAACAAGAAGCTTGGTGGTAGCTGAAGGAAGAAGGAGCTTTTCTTGGTCCCACTTACTGTGAGGTCTGTGGAACAGCTCAGAAGGAGACAGCAGAGAACTCCCCTCCTGCCCCTGGGCACGGCAGCTGAAGTCCTTGTAAATAAGTCCCTTGGGGTGGATTAGAGTGAAATGACACTGAATGACTGGTATGAGGCAGATTTATTTTCAAACAATGTAATTGCAGTTGAGAGGAAAGTAAGTATGTGTCTGTTTTGGTTTGCTTTGGTTTTATTTTATATAAAGTATAAAAATATCACAAAGAAAATAGATAAAGGAAAAAAGAAAGAACAAGAATATGTAGTTGAAAGGAAATGTATCAACACTTGTAGATGCAGAGATTTGATTTTTGTAATTTTGATGTCCATGATTGAAGTACTGGTCACAGTCTTAATTCATTGGGGAAGGGCCCAGGAAACAAAGAGTTTTTCGTGTTATATACATAAAAATTAGCATGAGAACACCTAGATCCATCCCCAGGGAGGGAATTTTTTGTTTCTAATGCAACACTATGAGGCACATGCAATCTTCTGATGGAGAGTTGGGGGGCACTTTGGGGTCCTTGGTGGACTCAATCCTCCCCTATTGCTCTTGCCTGTTCCTTGACCCCATTCCTGCACTTGTGCCTTATGATGTGTCATGGACCCGAACCTGAAATTGGCTTCAGGGAGGTGCTGCCCTGCCTTTGTACAGCCTCTCCATTCCAGGCATGCCCTTTTCTAGCTTGCCCACTTGAATGGCCATCAGTGTTTAAGGCATAACAATAAATTAACTCCCTACCGCCCAGGCATCTAAAATTCCCTTCCCCTTCTCCTTCCTAGTTCCCTTCCCTTTCCCTCTTACCTTTTTTTTCCCCCAAACTGAACCTGAAAACTGAGACTGCTCTGATTTCCTTACTGATATTTTGACCTTTTATCGTATTTCTGTGTATATGATAAATACCTGTAGCACTGAAGGGATGATAATGTAAGATATGGTAGATCTAAATAAATTCAATTTTTATTCATACACAGTGACTTACACCAGTGACAGGTATATATTTTCTTTTTTTTTTTCTGTCAGAGATGTCTAAAGAAAATTTTGCATGCACACACCTGTAAAATGTAATAGATGTTTTAGAGAGCAGTGTTATACAAAAGATATTTTACCCAAAAAGGACTATTACTGGAGCACACCTTTGCAGGGCAAATACTTCACAGCTGCTTCCTGACCAAACTCATGGGACTGTCAAAGTGTTGGGACCTTTTAATTTTCTCAGATATTTCTCTTGTCACATTTAGCCAAAGCTGATGGAGGCCTGTTTGACACAGATGAGTTTATGAATAACCAAGAAAATTGGCACCGACAAATTTTGTTAATTTTCAAATACTGTCTGTCTATCTGTGGTGCCCAGACTGATGCAAAAAACAATTCAGAAATCCATTCTTTGGGATGGGTTTCGGTCACCTCACTCACAGGCTAACTTAGGCAGGACCCAGGCACAAATGTGGCACCACCATGTACCTGAGAATTCTGCATCACATTAAATCTTTAATGAAAAAAAAATTTAAATGCAGCTTTAGAAGCATTTTACTTGTGATTACTAAAATAGAATGTCAAACAAATATTTCACCTAGGCTTTAATGTGGATAGACCTCACTGTCCCCAAGAGCCTGCCCAGATTAGATGTTTGAGATCAGAATGGTTATTGTTTCTCTTAATGACCCAGGGCATGATGGTTCATCATGATTCAAAGAAAGCTCAAAAATGTGAAAAGATTTCTGTATGTTAAATAAAGAGCTTAGACTCATAGAACCATTAAGGCTGGAAAAGACCTCCATGATTATCAAGTTCAACCTTCAACTGAACACTGACTTGCACCAAGGATTTGAGGATTGGACATATGCTGCCTATATGCGATACTTCAGGTTTCTTCAGCAGTTTTTGGACAGAAGAAGAAACACCTGCAGAAAGTGACTCAGGGCTTAAACAAGGTCCTTCAGCCTTTGGAGCTGGCTTTCTCTCTTATTTTTACAGTGCAAGATTGTAAGGTACAGAGTGTCTCAGTTTTGTTGCCAAGAACCTCAATTTAGTAGCCAAGGTTCAGTGAAACTAATTCAGATCTTACTGTGTATAATTAATGCATTCTGATTTCTTCTGAATCATACAGAAATAAAGACTTACTCATATGTTAAACTTTAGGTGTTTGTGGTTTGTTTTCCTTTAGCAATGGTCTCAGAGATAGTGGCAAATTTATATATAATAAAATTATATATGTCCCTTAATACTGATATACTGCCAATTGTAGTTTAATTTATATCATATCCAATAATACTGACATTCATTCAGACCTTACAGTATAAATTAAAGAAAGGGTTGCAAATATGAAAAATATAGTCTAGCGACACAGACTGATCTAATTGCTTTCTAGACATCACTGACTATAGATGAAACCTCACTACCTGCCTAAAACCATACTTTTCTGTACTTCAGATGGCCCAGAATATCCTGTGTGACCCTATATATTTCTCTGCAGTGCAGACCATCCCCAGATCTGATGTTTTATCTGTTTGTGAATGTGTATCCCTTAAGAAACTGCAGCTGTCGGGACCAAAACTGAATTAAATACAAACATTGTAAAAACCCCACAACATTTCATTTGTCTTGCCACTCTCAAGAATTTAGTAGTATTCATGGGAGAAGTGAATTTTAACATGGAACTTGAAGGCCAGAGGTATCTAACAAGCCAGGACTTGGCACTGCTGTAAGAAAGATCCCGTACATATGTTTGAAACAAGATCAGGGTAGTTTTTCTAGACCAGTAGGTAAGTGTTCATGACAATTCATCTTAAGGGTGCTTTGATGAGATGTTTCCCAAGGTTTGCCTTTCAAAATTCAGTGAATTATTCATGAACTCTACAGGTTGATTTCATCTCTACAAAAAATTGATGACCTCTTTATGCACTTCTTTGCTACTGTCAGACTCCTAAGGGCTCAACAACTGTTTTATTAAAATGTCATTCCAGCTACTGTGCACCACAGAATATAAACTTTTCTGGAGCTAAGAAATGAGCTAAATCACATTTTGATTTTTCCAGTATTATCAGATATTATATAAATTAAAATAGACATGTCATATCAGTATTAAAGGTCATATACAATTTTGCCACTACCTCTGAGACAATTGCTAAAGGAAAACAAAACACAAACACCTAAAGTTTAGCATATGAGTAAGTTTTCATTTCTCTGTGATGCAGAAATCAGAATGCTTTAATTATAGGGAGAAAAGATTTATATGTGTCTATTCCAAGATGTTAACTAATGCACTCGTCCTATGTATCATATTTAGACAGAACTCTGCCTTATTTAATGAAAATTATCTCCCTTTAATGGCTGTTTTGTGAAGTGGATAAACAACAAAATAGCCAGAACACGCTTTTGAATGTGCGGCCATAGCTTCTTACTGGAGCATAATTTACTTGCCCAGATTATCCAAGAGAATCATCTCAGTGTGGAGAAAAGAAAGGGGGAGAAAATGATATTTATGAAAAGTCTTATTTCAGCCTAAACTTGCTAATATTCAGAATATGAGCTTGTGAGTTAGAAACCTCAGTTGTCCTATTTCCTCTCTGTCTTTCCTGCCTCTGCACCATTCTCACAAACTGTTGTCATTCTTAGTAAATAAAACTGGTGATTAAAGAGCCACACTCTAGTAACTGCAGGAACTTAAACCTCTCATTTACATGAGAATAAAGCACAGAAAACAGAAGTTATCACATTCTCAATTCTACTCACTAGTGCAGGGTTGTGGGGGTTTTGTTTTTGATTTGGTTTTTTTGTGTTTTTTTTTTTTTTTTAAATTATGTAAAGAAAATCATATACAGAAAAGAAAAAGGATGAGGGTTTTAATTTTCTTCTGTAACGGCTTAGCAAATTCAGATTCTGGTTGGTAAGTGATAAGGGTTTCCTGTAACGGTTCCCTGCTGTAAGGGGAACAAGAAATTGTTCAACACAGAGACCTGTGAGACAACAAATCCACATGATGCTCTGGAGAGAACTTATGGATATAAAGACACATTTCTATTTACTGTGAAAAAATAGTGTTTCAAAAGATCTAATTTCCAGACAAGATCACTTCTGCAGAGCATGAAGATGAGAAAAATGCCTCAGGCACCAAACCAGATTTGGGCTCAGAGTTTATTCTTCTAATTTGCGATCACATAGTACTCACACAACTTTGCCACACTCCAGCTTGCTGTTGCTCAAATGCTATGATTGAAATAGTTCTCATTTCTTCATTACACTGCCAGTCTGAGCCCTGTAGCCAGCCAGTACTTCAACAGCCAGTATGTAAAAAGATGCAGGTCATCTTTTAGATTTGCCAGGTAGGTTTAGATCAGATAATAGGAAAAATTTCTTCACTGAAAGGGTTGACAAGCATCGGAAGGTGGTGGTGTCACCATCCCTGGAAGGGTTCAAAAAAATATGTGGACGTGGCACTTGACGACATGATTAAGTGACCATGGTGATAGTGTTGGGCTGACAGTTGCACTGGATGATCTTAGAGATCTTTTCTAACCTAAATATTTCTATTGATTCTAGATTCAATGACCTGACTGAGCCATGCATTATATGCAACCTTTTTGGTCGACAGGTAGTTGAACTTCAAATCTAAAATCATGAGCTCGCCACACCATTGGATGGATTGTGACAGTCACAGTGCATAATCTTCGAAGGTCAGGATCTGGTGGACCTGGGGTTTATGTGAAGTGCCTTGTATTTCAGGTGCCTGTCCTCATGCAACTGTTGAGATGCTGTGTGACATTGTGTCCTTGAGTCTGAAACTGCAGAAATCATAACTGCTTGTTTAGTCTTCCTCAGCTAAATCAGTAATAGTCCTTCAAGTCATCTGCAATCAGTTATCCACGGATGATAAACCTTGGATTAAAAAAAAAGAAAAAAAAGAAACCACTTTTTAATATGTATTTTTAAGTGATCTGCATAAATAACATGTAACAGAAGAAATCAGGCTTGAAGATATAATAACATATTGCACGGACAAAGAGAAACCAAACAGCATGATCCACAAAGGGATTTGGATTACTAGAACTAAACTTAACAGCCGTGTCATTCAGCTGCTCCTTCAGCCCCACCTGAGGGTATTTTTTCTCCTAGTGCTTTCACACTGGGTGCTTTCAACACTTTTCAACAGAAAACTAAGAATTGATGGTCTAATGCTGCCTAGAGAATCCATTAGAGTGCATCTTTCAAATGCACGGCTACTGAATCAGGCATCATAAAATCAAAGAGAAAGGCAATATTTCAATTTCCTCTCTTTTCTTGACATAATTTTTATGTAATACCTTCATGGCTTGCTACAGACTTCTTGTGTAGTGAAACACTATGTTTTTCTCTGATACCTTTCCTGTTTCTCTACATATGTATTTTACTGAGCTTTAAATTAATTTTCCAAAGGCAGCTAGCACCATTTACTAGACCACACAGACACAATTTGTCAGGAGACTAGTAATTCTGGGTTCATAAAGAAGCATCCAAAATCAGTTGGGGACTGCATAAAATATCCATGCTTAGACAGATTCTATTAACATCTGATAAACCAGAGTTGTCTGCTGTTGCCTTTAATTCAGAGTGATTGTTTTGCCATGAGTAGCATAATTACAGCGCTCCTATGTCCCAGCAGCAAGGTAGTGTTTGTATTAATATTAGGAAATACTGTAGAAAAGTTTGTCTTATTAGGTCTCATATTGCCTGCTGGCTTTGAGAGCTCTGAGACATCCCTGGATTGCAATTGGATGATCAAGTTGAACAGTGGAAGTTAATTCTGAGTCATTCAAGGCTTATTTTTGAACAAACACCACCTGTTTCTTGTAACTAGTTGATGTGAATAAGCAGAGTTTCACTGCATTCAGTGGGACTGCATTGATTTGCCTCATCTTTAGCTCAGTGTAACACAGCTTCTGTGTTACAATGAACTGAAACAACACACAGAAACCAGCAAAAAGACAGACTTGTGGGGGTTTGTTTCCACTTATTTCGGGTTGCATTTGTTTGTTTCTTTTATCCACTACAACTGTTAAAATTATTGCAACTTCAGCAGCTCAACTTTAAGTATTCACCTACTGGAGAAACTGATGTCCTGTCAGTGACACGAGAAACCTCACAGAGTTTTAGGATGACAGATTACTCCATAAACTATGGCAGAGATCATGGAGTGGGCAGTGCATGCAAAATCATGCCAGCTACTGAAATTAGGTGGCATTTTCTCTTGTCTTTCTATGTGGGCATCATAAAAGGTCTCCAGGAAAGACACTTGATGATTGACAGTAAGACTTCATGTGTTATGTACAGCACACGTATTGGGTGACCTTCGTCTGCTGTTCTATTAAAAGAGCAAAGTCATTATCTCCTTCAAAAGGCAAGGGTGATATATAAAATCTCATTTTGTACTGAGATGCCACACATCTCAGAAAAGGTATCGACTGTGCTGGACCTTGCAGATGGGACTTGTCTTCTTTTCTCCATGTTTTAAAGACTACAAAGGGCATTGGGTAAAAACAGAATGCCTTAGACTCAAATAAGGACTCTCCCTTTTCTCTGATAAAATTACAGGCTTTAGGAAAGCTGATATTTTGGTATAATTCTCATTTAAATTATGGATGAATTAGCAGGAATGATTGTCAATAGGTGTCACTTGTCAAAGGGTGAGGAATATAACCTCTGAATGCACCTTCAAAATTTAATAACAAAACTTTTAATTCCCTCTGATAGAAGTGGGTAAGGGTGCAGAACCGGAAAACAACAAAAAGATTTGCATATACTGTAAGTGCAACTGTGTCCTTGAGACACGGTATACAGAATTTTAACACATAAGCAGACATACATATGTTTACACATGTGTCTGTGGCCTTTTTGAGGATATAATTCCCTATTTTTCTGCTGTGCTGCTGTCCAAGGTTAGGTTAAGCAAATTTTGGTGGGTCTGAGGACGGGTGTCCCTTGGGCCTTGTGCAGGTTGGGTGTCTGCAGGAGCATCTCTGTGCTTGTCCTTGTAGTTCCAACACCGCCCTGATACATTTTTAGTGCTATGTCTGGTCTCCCTCACTGGAGGGATCTCTGCCCCCTGATTTTAAGCTTTCCCTGGATAATCTGTTTAATTGGATCTGTGTGATTTATGTCCAGGCTTTGTTTCTAGGCAGACACCTTTCTACATTTTAGGCTGAACAATAAGGCAATTGTGAAAATTTAATCACATTGTATTGTTAAGCAGGTTATCATCCTGATTAGAGGGTAAAGCCTTCTCTAAAGCACTCAGTGCAAGTGTAGTTCAACCCAGGACACCTGATGGTCAGTAGTGCCAGAGTCCAACCTGCAATATTTCACTGCATTCCCCTTAACATATACAAAGCCTCATGAGAGAGTTGGCAAGATAATCAGGGACACAGGAGTAGAGAACAATCAGTGTGTTAATTTTACATCTCCTGCTCTCATTATATTAACTTTTACTTTGCTTTGAGTTAGCTGCTTTTGGGGTTTTTAGTTTTTTATGGAGGTGTTTTTTTTTTGTTTTGGTGGTATTTTTGGTGTTTTTGTTGTTGTTTTGTATGTTTTTTGGTGTTTTTTGGTTTTTGTTGTTTTATGGTTTTCTTTTTTTTTGGTGGGGTTGTGTTTTTGCTGCTTTCTTTCTTTCTTTCTTTCTTTCTTTCTTTCTTTCTTTCTTTCTTTCTTTCTTTTTTTCTTTCTTTCTTTCTTTCTTTCTTTCTTTCTTCTTTTCTTAAAGGATACAAAGGTTTAGATTACATAGGTTAAGGGGAATGATGTGTTTGCCTAGTGTCAAAGCCATGATGATAGAAGACTATCAGAGAACACTGGGCAGAGTTGAAAATATGTTAAAATGTTAATGCATATATATTATAATTTTAATAGTGTAAGTATCCTATACTACATGTTATGTATTAATATGTAGTATTAATAATATATAATGCTATTATATAAAATTATATATTATCGAATAACATTATATAATATATATGAAATGGAATCTATTATATGTAAAAGATAAAGCATATGTATATATTATTTTTATTTAAAAGACATAAAATTAAAATAAGGACAATTACCTTAACTGTCATTGTATATTTCTGGTAAACAAATTTAATCTCCTTATGCAGCGTAGAACTAGGGATAAACTTTTCTTTTTTTCCTGCAGTTCATAGATTTAGTTTTTAAAGAACTAGTATTACACTAGCCGTAAAACTAGACTAGTAACTCTGGCTGCACAAAATGTTCAGTTAAATTTAAGGAGTTTCTAACCCTTTGCTTGAAAGCTGTCATAGGTACCCAGTGTGATGATTGTCTTTGGGTGAAGCTTTGAAGCTTTGGCCACTTCTCTCTTTCTGCAATGTCCAAGGCCAGCTGAACAAAGACCAAAGATCTGTCATGTCATGGAAATGTTGGTTTAGGAAGCGTTTTGAGTTCATCCTGTTTGACAGGGAACATGTACTCTGTTTGACCCCTGCCACACACAAAGATCTGGGTTATTTCTAGAGAAATACCCAAATCATGACCGCCTGACCAGGTCCTACATCTTTTTTTTCCCTCTAGATCTCCACTTCTCATCAAGAGTCTGCACAATGCAGAAGAAAATGTGACTTAGGAGCTCACCAGCCTGAGGTTAAAAAAGGTTTCTGTACCATCTCTGTGCAACTTCTGTGGGCAGAAGCCTTGCTTAGAGTGTTTGAGTAACAGCATCAATGAAACACAGACATTACCCAGAGGAAAGCACATCTGTCTTCATAAGTGTCTAAAAGTTATGTGGTACCAAATATCTGCATATTCAGTTAAAAATTAATCTTTTTTTCCACATGCAGGTGCTAAGTAGATGTTGTTCCGTGAGACCATGGGGGACAACAGTGAGACAGTGTTGTGGTGAATGAACCAACCACAAGAATGACCAGGGGGCCACAGAGCCCAGAAAAAGAGGTTTCGTGGGCTGGCTCCAAAGGGTAAAACCCCCCTCTGTGAGGACGGCTTCTCCCATTGAATTCCTGTGGCCTGATGTAGGCTTGGTCTGTCTGATTGACAGTGGACAGACACCCCTTGTATCTCCTAAGCGAAGGTAACCAGACCTGTCCCGTCCTTCCCCTCTTCCTATAGGTCCCTGCTGTGTCATCCCCGCACCCTTCCCTGTATCCCTTTTAAGCCCGCTCAGTCTACTATCTTGTTCTCTTTGTTTCTGGTCTCCTTCAAGAGAGCTTCTACAATAAACCCTTGGAGTACCAGCCAAAGAAGCCACCTCTGCTCATTTGTTTCTGGTCACACATGGGCTATCTACAAGCCCCAGGCACGCTGGGCTCTGTGCCTTCCACCGCACGGGCTGGGAGGCTGGCTAGCGAGGCACCGAGGTGCCACAGGGTGCTCTCCCTTTGTGTTGGGCACTCTTGGACAAGCTGCAGCTATCCTGGCCTGGCCAGCGTGCCAGCGTACTAATAAGAGAGATGCTATGTAAGTAAAGAGGATAGATAATAACTACTTTGATTGAAAAACATGAGAAAATATGAAAAAATGACCTCTTTGCTCTTCAATTTGCTGTTGATAAGTGATCAGTTGACTTCAGGACAAGGAGATTATTACTTAATATTGTGTTTACCACCAAATCTCTTTATAGCTTCTATAAATATGGGGGTATTTGTTGTTTTCTTTTTAGGACAGGAAAAGTATTTTGACAGTCTAGAAGATATCTAAAGTCTGAAGCCTTTAAGAGGTACCTTCAAGAAGCTGAAAAAAGCAAGGTATATCTTTAATGAAAATATTTACATGTTCTTACCTTAGGTGTCTTAGAATGTAGATGCTAGGAAAACTTGTATCTGATTGACAAGTACCATGATTGACATTGCCGAAAAAAGCCAGACCATTTTATGATCCTTCATCTGATGTCTGTACCTTTATGAGTATCTGGTGTATCTGATGTTGACTGGTTCTGCTGAAGGCAAGTGATGTACAGTAGATTCCTTTTGAAAAGTTATGAGTATAGTTAATGTGAAATTCTTAAAATATGAACTTCTGAAAAAGAGCCCTTTAGTGTTAGGATGCCCAATGCCATGTCCTACTCTAGGGAATAAGTCCCAAAGTTTCCATTTCTTGAATATACATAAGGATTTGATATTTTCTGTTGTTAAGCTGTTCTCAAGACGGATATCCAGACAAAATTAATCACACGTTACAAGTGAAAATTAAACTGTCTAAATACCGTCCCATGAACTTGCACTGATCATTTTCTGCACAGCTCACTGACCCACTTCAACATGCTTCACGTGTAACTCAGAATTTCATCTTGAAAAATATTCATAGAAAAAAAATCTAGGCAGAAGTCACGGTGGTGAGTTGTTAGAGCAAGGAGGGTTGAAGTACAGAAACCAAATCACTGTTCCATAAGAAAAGTTGGTCTGAGATGCAATCAAATCTAAAAAGTGCTTTGGATGAGGAGTTTTGCAGAAGCAATGATAATACCCCTGCTTCTCTGAGCATTCTTTTAGAACTAAAATATTTCTATTGATAAGCTCTGGCACCTCCACCCTGTTGCTGTATTTAAATTTATAAGAATTGAGGGGCAATGTGAACAGACTTTTCAGCAACTGGCATTCATTCAGACACTCTGTTACAGTGTGGTATGGAAGGTGTAGGTTCAAAGTCAATATCTTTTGTTTTTGTTTTTTCCTCTAGGAAAAAAAAATAACCGAATCATGCCCCCTGCACTTCAGTTCACAGACACATACCGTGAAAATCAAAAACCAACAATAACAACAAAAAACCCCAACCCTCAGCTCTTTAAAATTTTGACTAGAAAGGTGGTTACAAACCCAAGGTGAATAATAATAAAATAAGACCTTTCTGGTATTTATGTTTTTTGCTTTCCTGTATTAGGGATCGTTGTTTATATTTTAATGGGAAAAACGCAAAAATAAAATTAGAAAATGAAAATTTTTGTTACAACACTGTATATATATTTGTGTGTGTGTTTGTGTGTGTTCAATAATGCTTTATTCCTAACAGTAATACTTTAGTCTTGAGGTGCAAAGATTGGTTTACAGCAAACTAAATCTCGTGTAGAAAAGACAGGAAATGATCAGTGATAAATGTACCACTTCATGAAGACTCAGGATTGATCTGTAAATCAAATCATGAAACCCCTTTCCTTTCTACCCTCCACACAAATTCCAACCTGATCAAGGAAGCTGGATTAAAAGATATTGTTATGTAGTGTGGTCACATAAACTCCTACCACAGGGAGAGGCTGGGCAAGAAAAGAATAACAAAGGAGCAGAGATACAGGGACAAATCTCAGGACTCTACAGTATGTTAGAGAAACAGGACATGAGGGAAAAGAAGCATGCCCAGTATTTGTGCCAGGAGAGAAATGAAAAATTAAAAAAAACAATAGCAAAATAATTTTAAAAAAAGGAGGCTAGATAGATACATAGATGGTAGATAGATAGATAGATAGATAGATTTCAAAGACAAACATGAGAACTTGTTCCTGGTGTAAATTACTGGGCTTGAAAATTAAGAAAATGCAGATGTGGTGAATCAAGGACTTAGCAAATAGAATTCAAAAAGAGAGAACTTGATGGAAAATGAAAAATCAACAGAAGAGCAGGGAGCTCTGTGGAAAGGCAAAGACAGGAAAAGCAAAGGCTCAAATGCTGCCTAGCTACCAAGCACCCCGAGGACTGCACAGTGTTGATTCTGCTGCGTCTTTATTTTGCTTTCTTAGGTCATTCCTCCCTTCTTTATGCTAACAGCTGCAGGGGTGAAGCCCTGATGGTGTCAGTGGAGATGTAAGGAGGAAACAACACGCAGGCGGTGGCTGCGTCATTACTCCAATGGACTGAGGGAGCAGCTGAGCAGGACAGCTGACACAACTGGCCATGTTTTTTCCAGGTTTTATAATTTTCTGCCAAGAACTGGAACAAAATCCATCACATCTAGGGGAAAAATGGCTTTCACTGCAAAAAACTTTTGGTGTGTCTTAAACAAGCTCAGGTCTGGGAGAAAAAGAAAGGATAGTTTTCTCCTTGAGCTTACCTTTGCTGAAATGACATTTAAGGTCTATTATCCCAGTAAGAAATCACACCTCGCAGTGATAGAGTTTTGTTATTGTTTGGGGGTTCTTTTTGTTTTAGTTGGGTTTTTTTGGTCTTTTTTTGCTTTTTTTTTTAAATCTGTCACTTAATTGTCATGAACTCATGGGTTTGGAGTTAGATACTTTGTTCAAATAATATTGGCAAAGGTTGCCATAAGTATTTTGCTACCAAAGTAATCTAATAAACATCTTTATTAATTCTGAGTTATGTTCCTAATTAAATTGTTCTTCACTCCAAACCTTGACAGAAGAGAGTACTTATTATTCTCCTGTTCATGAGAAGACACCCACATCTGAGTTACCGTTCTTGGATTTTGAAAACTGTGAAAACAGAAAATGCAAGGAAAAGAAGGAGAGAAAGGAAAGAAAAGGCTAGAAATAGATGAAGAAAGGATAATCTTGGATGTAGAAAGAAATCCAAAAAGCCATCACAGAAGGCAGCTTCTATTGAGGGGTTTTGGTGTTAATTTATGACACCATATTTAAGGTGATCAGGAGTGGGAAGACTTGGTTTCATACATTTGCAGCTCTGCAAATCCTTTGCATTATGGTTCAAGCCCTTGTTCTGTGCTTACACCTCCAGCTTTAAAAGAAAGAATGTTTCTCTTTCTGTCAGGATAAATAGATGAATATTTAAGTACTCACAGTTAAGGGAGCCTGATGGCTGAAAACAAGACACTGCCAATTGTTCGCTAGACCTCTGTGTGTAGTTCTCTGATACCAAGATTGATTGCATCAGGCAAAATCATCTTATTTTAAAATATATTTTTTGTAAATATAAAAGCATTCAGAGCTATGCCTTCTATAAACAAAAATGGTGTCTCCATTTTGTGAAGTTAGCTGAGAAGTAATCCTGTCTCCGACCTCACCTCACTCAGAGCCGTGCAAATCCATCTGTCAAGAGTACTGTCACCTAAAACCCTACCAGTCTTTGCAAACCCCTGCATCTAAAGAAGGGAAATCACTTCACGTGGAAGATTTCCATTATGCAAGCAAAGACTCCAGATGGCAAGTGTTCTTCAGCCAAATTAGGAATGTGTACAAGAGGGCTTGTTTATACTTACTTTAAAATAAATATCATTTAACCTGGACACCCATTCACTGTGAGCGTGTAAAGTGATTTACTAAACAAAACACTGGAGGCTTCTTTTGTTCTTAAGACTGAAAAAAACTCTTCAGCCCAGGGGAGTACTCTGGCAAATAGATTAATATTCTGTCAGGTCACAGGCTGTTTGCACCATGTCTGAGGCTAAACCCAGCTGAAGCAGGAATGGTCAAAAATCAATCTTTCTGTAGAGGTTGTAAAATCCAGAAGCTTAGTAATTGTATACACAATTATTCAAAAAGTATATGAAAGTATTTTTCTGCATAAATCCAACATAAATCAGCACAGGATTATATGCCACTGTCAGTTCCTGGAAAAGGGTGGATAATGTATTTTATGAAACGACAGTGCTTTTGCTTAGACTGCAGAAGAACAAGTCCTTTCCAAGATGAGAATAGAGTCATACACAAGATGCATACGTAAAAGGAGGACAGGACTATCACCAGCTGCATGCCAATGTTTCTCCAGTGCTGTCTGTCGTGGGTATTTCACTTCAAGGGCAAGGACAAAACTGAAGAAAGGACACTTCTCTCAGTCACCAGTGCAAATTAAACCCAGGATAGAAATAATGGTACTTTAATAATCATCTCTAATTACGATATTATGATATCATTACAGTTGTTTGAATGTTCGAACCCTTTTTTTTTTTTTTAATGAATTTGCAAATCTCCCAGGGAATAAAAATGAATTCAGACTCTGAAAAAGAAAAAGTAGGGGAGAAAAAAAAAAAAAAACTTCTGCCTTAAAGTTTGAAAATACTGGAGTCTTGCAAAATAAAGTCACTGTCTGTCAAAAATGGAGTATCAATTTGCTTCTAGGAGCTATCTCACCGTCATTGGTGCAGTGATAAAGGAAACTGCATGAAAAATGATCCATCGATCATGGTAGGTCCTTGAATAAATTCAGAGCTTTCTAACATTTATGCTGGCAAAATTTTTTGAATGACTAAGGACAGAGTAGTTAGGCTTGTGGCAAAAATACATGTATAAATATATGTTGAGTTGCCCAAGTGTTGCCCTAAAAGAGAACAAAAGTCTTATTTGTAAAAGAACTTCATGAGGATAAACTGAAGACAAAAAAAAAGTGAGGAAAGGCATCTGTTAAATTTGTTTTGTGTAACCCTTGTCACACTCATGTGAGATGAGGGAATTTTTTATATAAGGATCACATAACGTCTTCTTTCCCAGTGTTAGATACAAATCTAATCCCCAGGAATAACACAGTAGAAATGAGTCTTCCTACCAGATTTTTGGAATTGCTATTATTAATCATTAATTAAACTGTATGCACTATTAGACACCTCAAAACTATCAAATAGGTTGGTCTTCTGTATCTTAGAAAAATCTAAAAACTATTACTTGAGTTTTTAGAATATGTGATACAGTATGTGCCGGTATCGAAACTCCTGCTGACATTGCACACCACCAGGCGTGGGAGCACCTGCACAGATCAGATATTGAATATACACAGATACCTCAGCCTGTGACTGAGGCCACGAGCAGGTCATGTATCATGCAACTATTCACAAGAGGAGTGGATTCAGCATCACTTGCATCTGGTGGGACTCCCCAAACTTCTGTTCTGCTGAGTTTCTGCATCTGTATTTGTAGCTTATGGTCTTATGCGACTGCAGCAGGGTATGCACAATCTCACGTTAGTGTCTTGAACTTTGTGCCAAACATAACAAAACTGCTTTATTTTTGTGGTTTAACCTCTGTCAGCAGCTCAGACTCACACAGCCAGTGTTTGGAGTAAATGTTTTCCACTTACTGAAGCAATGGCTACACACAGCTTACACTAAAGATCATTATTTTACTATGAGGGCCTCAGCCTTGGAATATGAAGGGTAATTAAACTTCATTACTAAGGAAATTTTTGCTTATATCCTAGACCAAACTTTATCAGAAAAATGTTGCCTTTTATACAATGGCGGGGGGGGTGGGAAATCCATCTGTAAAAAAATAAAAAAACCCTACTTATGCAGAATCTAATAAGTGAGACACATTTTGAAATTTTTTGAGCAAATGAAGTGCAAAATACCTCTTTGGCTTTGGGAAAACAAAACAAAACAAGTAGATTCAAAGTGCAGAAAGAAAGGTCTTCTAGGGTCTGACAGTTTCCACCTTAAAGCTTGGATTATCATTTCAGCTAGCTAGCTTTTAGGACACTTTGTGTATTCTCCTGGGAGAACGTGAAAGAACTGGAGGAGCATAAGTAATTTTATCCTTTATTTAAGCTGAAGGTTGTCCCCAGTGCTAAACTTATTCACTTGTTGTCATCAATCAATTTATGATGCAAGAGGGAAAGCTGTGAGTGTGGGCTTTTGAATCACTGAGTATTACGTGTCTGGGAGCAGCTCTGGCTCTATAGGAAAGCACTGTAGCTTCTTCAATTGGCAGCACCTTCTATAGAAAGAAACATGAAATCCTCTTTCAAGCCTGTCTCCTTTAATTATAATCTTCTGAAGGCTTTGCAGATAATAGTTCCCATTTCTTTCACAGTAAATTGAGAACGAGAAATCTGTGTTGGCTTCCCAATGCCCAAGACAAATAAAGCTTTCGGTTTCTCCTCAGAAGTTTTGTCTCTCAACAGAAATGTGTTGCTATTACATGTTGCTGTACAGACTTCCATTCTTGACTTGAGGAGGTGAGGGGAATGCAGACCCTCCACATCCCAATAAATTGATAGTTAGGAAATCAGTAAGAATATTGCTGAATTTCTGTGTAATTTTTTTGGTTTTGGTTTTGTTTTTTGGGTTTTTGTTTGTTTGTTTGTTTGTTTTGTTTTGTTTTGTTTTGAGTTGCCTTACTGCTTTTCCATAACAGCTCTGAGACTTTCTGGTCTACAGCTTACTGAATTTCTTACCACAAACTATCCCTTAAAAGCATGAAAGTGTAAAACCGTTTGTGGTGGTTTAACATCAGCAGGAAATTAAACTGCAAATCAGCGACTCCCCTTCTCCCTGCTCCTTCCAGTAAAGGAGGGAACTAAAGCAGAGGCCATGGGTTGAGGTAAGAATTTACTGAAAGCGAAAAGCAATGGAATATAAAAGTGCTCAATAACAATGACAATATTAACACTAAAATATGCAAACAGAGGTGTTTTACCCACAAAAAGATATTTACTATCAGGAACAAAATGAAAATTGAGGTCACATCCACACTGCACTAAGCTCTGCTCCCATCTCTGCAACCAGGACAGTGCTGCTTCAGAACAAGAATCCATCTGGACAAAGCTCTTGTGTCTAACTGGGCATGAGCAGACCCAAAAATCAGAAAGAGCAGGGCAGACATACTTACCTGGAGTATTCTCTTAGCCTTTGACTATTTTCTGCTCAGGACATTTCCTGAGCCTAACAGTGAATACCAAATCTCAGAAAATTTCTTTTCCTCAGCCTTTCCTTTCACAATTCTAACTGTAGGAGATGTGTCTGCACTACTTCTGTTAATCCATGAATAATGATGACAATGTGATTAAGAAAGTGGTCTCCACGGATGTACTTCTGGAGTTTTTCCATCTCCAGGAAGAATTTATCAGGTTTTGGCGGTCATGACTTCTGAACTGGGAACAAGGATAGGTTTTCCAATTCCAGGGGTGATTACTCAGAGGTCAAATAACAAAAATATCGATCATAGAATCATAGGATCACAAAATATTTTGAGTTGGAAGGAACCTTAAACATCATCTAGTTCCACCCCCCCTACCATGGTCAGAGACACCTTCCACTAGACCAGAGTGCTCAAAATGCCTCTTAGCCTGGCCTTGGCAACCTTTGATCTCAGCTGGATGGAGGGCAGAGTGGATTTCTCCAACTACAGATACTCTTACCCTTGAAAAACAGGATTTGAAGAACAGAGAGCTTTTTCCTTCCTTTTGCTTTTCTATAAGCACCAAGAACAAGAGAGACATAGCATGCAATCAAGACATCTACTATTAATGTCTGGAAAAATAATAACCTCTCTCTGTTTCCTCTATAGAATTGTATTTACACTTGGTAGAAACTGACTGATATTTTTCCAGTTAACTTTGAACATTGAAACATTCAGAATTTAAATTTTTAAAAAAATCTTACACATTGGGATAAAAGTGACCTTTTTAACCTTTTAAAGCTTTTAAGAGCTGTGACAATGCATATCACATATTTGTCAGAGAAAAAGATTTTCTAGTTAAGTAATCAGTGTATACTGAAGATTCAAATCTGTGAATGTTTATGTCTTTATTAAAATATTAAGAATTCTAACTAAAGAGATCAACTAGATTTGTGTAAATAAGTGTCCCAATTTGAATTCAAAGGCAAACTTTATTTTGGATTATCAATCAGATCTCTTCAAGAGAATTCTCAAACATTGCATAAGTGTTGATTTCCTCCCCTTCCACAGACTTCCCATTTTCCCTGTCAAGGTTTCATGTTCTCAAGCATCCTCATATGGAAGGGCATGCAGCATATGGCTTTATCTATTATAAAAATACCAGTCTGGTGATCTGCAGTGAACACAGCATCACTGTACTTGTTTTCAATTAAAACAAAGGAAGAACCAAACCAATCAAACGAAACCCAACAAAACAAACACATGAAGAATGTATTATTTTTTATTTTTGGAGCTAAAGAAGCCAAGAGGAGACAGAAGGTTAAGGGCTGTATGGTGCAGGTGTAGTTAGTTTGCTCGAAAGAGAAATAACCCTGAACAATATGGACATAAGGCCACGTCACTTGTTCTCCTCAGAACCAGGGAGCATTTTCCATCTCCTATTTAATTTAGGAGTGAATAGTAAATAGAAGTTGTTTACGAGGTAAGGATACCTTAATAAGTCACAGGAGCTGTCTGAAAGCTGCTTTTGCTTGTGTATGACATAAGCAACTGGATGTATTTCCATCAGCAAAGGTCCACATGCTTGTCCAGAACTGCCATCCTTGGACTAAGAACATTTTTCCACAGTGTTGCCAACCTGTTGCAAATAAATAAATTGCCTTCAAGGACTTGCTGATTCTCTGTATGGAATGATTTTAAGCAAGTGGTTTAGACCAAAAGCCTGATTTTTTTGTCTTTATAGTGAAAGAAAAAGAATCTTAACCTCTGCCTGGCATTAATTTGTTATATTTTTAGTATTATCACCATTACATTTGTCTTGGGTGAAAGAGACAGATTTGTGGTTCTTGGTGTGATATGTTGGTATGAACTAAACATTTCACTGTAGCCATCCAGACTGTTTCCCTGTGCTGGCAGAGGACAATTTTTTCTTGTTGGCAACTATGTGGATAAGACTTTCCAGAAGACAAGATGTCCTTAAATGTCTTGGATACCATCTTTTACTTTGGCTTTTTATTTCTCATTGAGACATTTCCAACTCCCTGATTTGTTTTAACACTGACAAGCTATCACCCTGCCAGCCTATAGTGGTTTTGGTTTTGAATGTTTTTGACAGTGGCCATGTAAATGATAAAGGCTGGGCGTTTAGGGGAAGAAAAAAAAGATCAAAAATCTTTATTCATCTTTACATTCATGCTTGTATTATAAAGCTACTACTTCAAAATACAGAGATGAGCCATATCCTGTAAATATGTCTTGGATTTGTAGATCTCAGTTTGTCCCATCACCCAAAATTATGCATGGAGACAGCCTTTCCTTCTTCCAGTTCACCGTTCTCCCTGCAACACTGAGGTTTTAAAACACTTCCAGCCTACTGAAGTGCAAGTACAGAGACATTGTTATCTTCAGGATATATTTTGCATGCCAGAATTACAAAAATCCCCCTGATGCTTCAGTGGTCCAATGCTCAAGTGGATTCCATAGTGCTGCAGAAATCCTCACACAGAAGATTTCAGCTCTTTAATGGTAAAGCAGCACAAGGACCAGCCACATCAGGATGGTAGCTTGAGGGTAGCTTGAAAAGTGATGTCTGCTGCATTTAAAATTTGACCAGAGCTGCAGAGCCACAGCAAGGCTGAGACAAGAGGATAGCCCTAGTTTATGGTGCTGAGCCACACTGCAGAGGAAGGCAGGCACAGGACCATAGCTGTCACAGTGTCGGTCAGGAAATCCAGAGCTCTTGGGTGGATGCGGCACCCATCTGCCTTAGAAATCAACAGGTTTCACTGGGAAGCCATATCTGAACTGTCTAAAAATCAGGCAGTTCAGGTACTGCTGGGCAGTGGTGTGCAGAGTGGTCAGAGCTCACATGTTGTGGTGAAGGAACCGGGGGGTCACAGAGCCCAGAAACAGAGGTTTGGTGGGCTGGTACCAAGGAGTGAAACCCCCATTCTGTGAAGATGGCTTCTACCTTTGAATTCCTAGGATTCCTGAGGGGTGGGTCTGTCTACAGTTGACAGACACCTCTTGTGTCCCCTAAGGGAAGGTGTCCTGACCTGTCCCACCCTTCTCCTCTTCCTATGGGTCCCTGTGGTGTCACCCCGCCCCCTTCCCTGCATCCTTTATAAAGCCCTGATTTCCGTGCCTTGCTCTCTTCGGTATTCAGACCATTTGAGGGTGCTTCTGCAATAAACCCTTGGATCACCGGCCGAGAGCCACCTCTGCTCATTTATTTCTGGCCGTGCCTGGGCTATCCAAAAGCCCCAGGCACGCTAGGCTCCGTGCCCTCCACCGCACGGGCTGGAAGGCTGGCAAGCGAGGCACCGAGGTGCCCCGGGGCGTCCTTCCTTTGTGTGGGACACGCCTGGACCAAGCTGCTGCCATCTCAGCCCAGCCAGCGTGCCGGCGGCGCATTTAATATTAATATACTCACACAGGCTGCACAGCCTTGCTGGGATCCTGGGAAAGCATCTGAGCAGCCAGACTGCAGCGTAGTGCCAGAGCACTTCCAGCAGCAATCAGCTCAAAGCCAGGCTGGGAACGCCCTCCTGCTCGGTGGTTGCACTCCTCTGAGCTGCATTCACACATCCCCCGGATCCCTTGGTGCTCTCAAGGCTCTGTGCCTTGACAGAGCACAGGTTCCCCTTCGTCTTCTTCGCTTCTCCTCTCCCTTAGCAACGTGCAGAAAGACAGGTGGTGGGAGAGTTGTTTGTGCTGCCTGGCATCAGGTGAGAGCTCCTGCACGCCACCGAGAATTACAGACCTTTCTGCGGTTCCCTGAGCAGTGTAAAGTGGCAGGAAGGGAAAGAGGGATTCTGGCACATGGCTGCATGCACTGGTGTCCTGTCGAAAAGCTTGAGCTGGAACAGCCCCTGAACACAAGAGTGAGCAGGACAACCTCTCTGGTGTGTTAGGGATCATACAGTTAAATGAGTTTGGGACAAAATTCTGGAAAAGAGCCAGGCAGAGTCTCTTATAGATAGGAAAAAAAAGTAGTTAAAGTAAAGACTTTGGGATTTTAATAAAAACCTTATGCAGTTCAGACATGATTTTTTCCATCCTGATCTCAACAGCTGTCTACTCCCCCGTTTCCAGCCTGCCCGGGTTTATCCTCCCAGCGATGCTCCATACTCCCTCTAAATCCCTCCCACCTTTCCTACTTCTCTCCTATATGCTTTCTCTCAGCAAACACAGTTTTGGAGAGATCAGGAACAGGGAACCACAAATAAATAAACAAATTAGTAAAGGAGATAAAAAATGGTGAGTGGAAAATTACAGGGCAAATGAGCCTCTCAGGGAAACTTTTATTCTGAATGCCTGAAGAGGTGATAAGTTAAGTAGTATTTAGTTTCCTTATTCCAGGCATATTTTAAAATTCTTTTAGACAGTTCTCAAAAGACATATCAGTGGTTTACATGAAACACAGTGGGGAGATTTTACCAAAATAGTAATTTTTGCTCCCATCTTTTCTATCCTTAACTCCTACAGCAGTTGAGACTCTCGTACCAGCTATCTAGTAGCTTAATTTACTGTAATTTAGTCCCGCCTTGCTTCTGATGGCTTAATTACTTTCTAATTATTTTTGGCTGTGGGAGGAAGCCAGATGAAGGCAAAAGAATGAGCTGTTATAAATTATTTGTAATCTAGTAAAGTTACAGTTTCACTCCAAAATCAGGGCTGTCTCTTGCTTAGCATGACACATAGAGTGATAATCCAAACAGACAAGGCAGGAGGGAAAGTTGTGTTATAAGCATCCCTGTTTGGACTGAAGAGGTGATTAAAGATCAATCAATTTATTGCCTGTCAAAAAGTAAGTTCCTTTCAGAAATAGTATTCCAGTCCTTCCTGCTAGCCCCCAACAGACTCATACTCTCTGTACTTCTATTTTATTATAAATATGTGTTGCTGTTGATCTTATTTCATTCATGAGTAACAAGAACAACAAACAGATTGAGAAATCTCTCTACTACAACATCAAAAGTTATCAGCCAGGAGCAGAAGTGTATTCTGAATTTTGAGTTCTTTTCCAAACCCTGGTTTTGGTAGGTGTCTCATATAGACCTTTTTTGTTTTCCTCTCTTTTTTTTTTCCAAATATTAAACATGAGTCTGAGTTACCTAACATTAACCATCTAATTATGTTTGAATTTTCATAGGGAATCAGCCTCAGTCTGTTTCAGGTTAGTTTGATTCACATCAGTTACTCCCAAGCCTTCCATGGCAGTTTGCAGTTTGCTTTCATTAGATAATTCTTCCCTCCTCCTGTTCTCTCCATTGTCTAAAATTCCTGAGCACAAAATCCTCCAGACTTCATAAAACAAGCTCTAAAACAATGGAATATTTTATCTTTCATAAAGCAAAACCCAGCAGTAGTATTTCATTTAGTAAAAAATAACAATTTGCTGTAATGTTGTTCAGCATACAAATATTTTCTGTCTTCATCGGTGTATGAAAATGTCCATCTATATCTAGAAAGATATATGACATGTTTATGTACATAAAGATATAGAAGGTTTGAAAATACTAATTAATCTGTGATTTTTTTTAGTCTGCAACAGAAAAAAAATAGCATAGATTTTGTGCTGGGTATCAGCTAGTGGCTGCAAACACATAGACACAAACACTTTCTGACAAATAATGTAACATTGCAGTACTTGGCTCATTCACATCCAAGAAGATGAAAAAAGTGCAATGGAAAAAAAAATCAGACAAAACAAACAAACAAACAAAACCACCAAACCAACCAAACAACAACAACAACAATAAAAAAAAAAAAAAAATTAAAGCTTGAGGCATCAGGCTCCAGGCCAATGATACAGATTTCAAAAAAAAAAAAAAAAAAGAGCTGCAGACCAAGCATTGCTATGTTTGCAAACTTTGACATATCGAGTGACAGCATAATACATTTAGCCCTAATCTAACACATAATCCCATTATAATTAAAATCTAGCATCTTTTGCACAAGGTCACATTTAGTTTTATTGACCACTGTGATGCTGGAAAAAGATTTATGAAGATAGCTTAAAAGTCTCAAGTGCTAAAGCAGATGTAAAATGTTTCCCACTTGAAAGCCAGATAGGTAATTGTCCTTTTCTTCTGTGATTTCTGAAGAAATCTCTCTTTTTCTGACGTCTGTGATGTACCAGACAGAAAATTCTCTGTGCCATTATCAGTAAGCTGAAGGTTTTTGAAATGTCAACTATAAAGTAAGGCTATAAGTGTGTTAAGGTTTTTTCCCATAGGTAGCAGAATTTTGTAGATATTCTAACAGCTTCAGGACACCAACAGAAAATATTTTTTCTCCTGCCTTCTGATGTGATTCCTTTGAATCCCTTACTAAACTGAGCATGGATAAGAACTGGTTTTCTTTTTCCATCCTTAATGGAGACAGAGTGGATACGCTGTAGCTGGTTAGGACTGAGATGGAAATTGAGTAGGACCTATGCTGGCTTTGTGCAAAACTGCTATTTGGAAGCTGCAATTGTAATTGAAAAAGTTTGTATTCTCATTTAAGTGCAACACTTACATCACTTTAGCTAAGTGTGTAAGGCTTAAAATCAAAGCAGCAATGATGAATATCTTTCTTATGAGATATTAATGTTATGTTCAGCTTTGAATTTCATTGAAATACCGTGTACTGTCAGGGTCTGCTTCAACCAATGGAAATAACCAGATTATAATGAGTTTGGTCTCTTTTTCTATGCTTACATCCTCAGTAACAGAAGAGAAAGCAAAAAGTAGTTAATTTTCTAGCAAATAACCAACTTCTTTAATAAATTTGTAATCCCGTGATAGTGATTGTTCATATAGATTCTTTTTACAGGGGAGGGGAAGTTTTACCTTTCAATATAACTATACTAAAATGCAAAGTACTCTTTAACCAAATCTGTGTGACTTAAGGCAGTAAGAATTAATTTCATTTTGAGATGGCATCACATAAATTTAGATGTCTACATGTTTGTGTCTGTAGGCATTATGGATATTTTCTAAGTGTGTCTGATGAATGTTTAAACTTGTTTTGTATTCAGCAGAACTCTAAACAGTTTGGTCAGTAGATTTTACACACCATCTCATAAAACATTTCAGTTTATCTTAAAGTAGACTCCTACCTTTAGTCAGCTAAATATCTATCTAGACTCCATTGTTTACAGAAAATGGGGTTTAGACTGACTATTCAGTTTCTGTTGCCTATGCCTAAATATCTAACATCATTTTCCTAAAGGCTGATATTCTACTTGGCTTCCAGATCTGGGAAATAGGGAAGCCATCTGAAACAAAAATTTGTGGAATTCATATTGAAGGATGAATTACCTTGCTAATCACAGTTGTGTCACAATGGTTGCATGTCAAAAACTCCCCATTTGCTGGCTCCTAGGGTCAAAGGAAGGAATGGAAATAGGATGGCAAAAAAATCTTTAATTGATAAACTCTGTCTAAGTCTAAGAGTTTTTACTTAGGTAGTTACAATGATCAGCTGCTGTTAAATAAATTTTAAAACAGTAATAAATTTTTACATTTCTGTTTTTATAGTGAACTAAAAAAAGTAAAAATACTACACAGGCTAAGACAAAATGTTCATACTTGGGAATTAGTACTTTTCAGAAAATAAATATGCAAATTTTGTATAGCTTAACTTCAAGACTTGATCTTGAGGCTCTCAACTTCAAAAGTGTTTTACCACTGCAACAAATAACATGCAAATAAAATTATCTTCACCATTCTGTTTATTCAGGGACTGAATTTCAGTGGAAGGAAACATGGAATGGATCCATCATATTGAACACACCCCCCTTCCTGGTGGCCACAGCTGCAAGGTGGCTGCAAAGCAAAGCCCATATGGATGGTCTGATGCTAATCAGTGAAGGTGAGGGATGCTGGGTGGTTGCAGGGGAAGTATTGTTGCAATTCTGAAACTTGCTGGCAGGAAGGCACTGTAAACAGAAATAATGAAGCATTTGGATTTGGTAGTGTTTAAAAGCAGAGAAAGCTGGGAGATTGTGCTAAGAGAATTCAGGGTACTGCCAGAGCACCAACAGTCCAGCATGCTATAGATGAAATCACAACAGAGGAATCACATGCAAGACAAAAACAATCACAGAAAGCTGGAATAATAACAGAGGGCTTGGACACGAGCTGCTACCTAAACTTTGTTTGGAGCTTCGCTTAAATCTCCAGGGAAAATTGCCCTGTTTAAGCAACTAAATTTCTTGGGATAAGCATTAAAGATTTATATTGCTCTCTGGAAATAACAGGCTTCTCTGGAGGGCAATAAAAAATGCCCGAATTATATCTTCCTAAGGAACATTCCCAGAAGAATCTCTATTGACTAAACTTTGTGTAATCCTGCCACACAGAACAGCTCCTGGCAGTAAAAGGTTGTAAGCTTTGTAACGAGTTTGCAAGGCCTCAAGACTGAGGCTTGTCAACTTTGCTCTGTCTGAACCTTTCCTGACCTGGTTGCAGCTTTGTTGTACTTGATTTATCTGTGACAGAAATTTCTCTAATTAACCAGGTGTCTGTAATTAATTTGATTTACTTTTGTTTATGAGTCAGAGTTTTATACAGGTGACAATAACAAGCAGTTGTTTATGCAGAATGCATAAGTTATGATTAAAAAATGATGACAGGTAGAGAAATGCAGGTCTTGTAAAACAGTGGAGGCCTTGAAAAGTGGAGACATGGATGGAGCTGAGGATCAAAGGAGGGGCCAAATGTATAAAAGCATTTTAAAAAACATTAAAAATTACCCCAGATGGATCCTGGAGAAGAAGACATTGATATCATATTAATCCCAGTGGAAGATTCTGGATGCTGACAACTACCCATAGCATCCCCATCAACATCACCTAATATCTTAGGTATTAGTGTCTAATATCTTTTAATCACCCATGAGGAATTGAATAGAGCATTTCAGATATTTTTTCAGTGGCATTGCCTTTTCTTTCCCTCTTGAGCCCTATGTAAGTACCAGAGAATGGTTGGCAGGGAGAGGGCTAAAACAGCCCCAGTGTGAAAGGTGTTCTTTGCCTGGCCTGGGAAAGGAGGCAAAAAACTTTGAGGGATTTACCTTAAGCAGATTTTTGAGCATTTCATTAGCCATGGGGTACTGTGAAGAACTTGGCAGCCTTGCACGTATGATTAAGTGAAAATTAAGAATCCAATTCATTCTACATTTAAGCATTAACTGAGGTGTTAAAATCAGGAATATGACTGTTTCAAATTGTCTCAGAGAGAGAAATCTGCCTCCAGATTGATCTAAGACCTAAACTATTTTCAAAGTTTACTCCTCCTTACTGTAATCAAGGTCTGAGAAAACCAACAAAGACAACTCCTTAAAATTCTAATTTTGGATGAAATTAATCCAGGTATAAGGTTGAGTATCAAGTAAAGTTCTGGTAAATTAAGGCTATGAGGATATCAGCAGTGCTCAGTATGGTGGATTACTCGCTAAAATCATTATAGAAGTTGAAGCTTTAACATCATTTGCAAAATAAGTGAAAGTGTGACTTTCTAGGGCAAAACTCTTAATATGACTGAACTTCATGCATATTAAAGGTTGATACAACGAAGTTGTCTTCAATTTGATAAGAATGTGTCTATTTCAGAGTGATATTAACCAATATATAAGCTCTGGTCATTCTGTATCCTGAGGTTAAGTCTTGTGATCTGTCCTCGTTCACATCCTACCTGTTTAGAGCAAAGATAAATCTTGCAGATTTATCTTAACCAGGGAGACTGAAATTTCTCACTGTCTTAGGGATACTGGAAAAAGGTTTTTAATTCATGCAAATGTATATCCAAGTCCTTCTTTTCTGTCTCTAACACCATCTCTTTACTACTTGCAATCATTATATTTTTGGGTAATATAGTAATATTTAATTCATTTTCACCCCATTGAGCAACTAAACCAATAGAAGAAAAAACAAGGAAATAAGAACATGGGAATGTAACTCCTATTAGTCTTCAAATCTTTCATTAATCATTTCCTTCTGTTTCTAAAAGATGTCATATATGTATTCAAAAAGAGATTTATTGTAACTTGAATCACATAATCTGATTTTTTCATGACCTTATCACAGACAGCCTTACAATGGCTTTGGTTATGTGAACAGTGATCTATGGATGTATTCAGTAGCACAGCTGAGATTTCCTAGAGCAGTGATTAATGGTAGGTTCAGGCTGTCCATTGTACATCCTCTGCTATGGCATAAACACTATATTCCCAAGTCCAGAACTATGTTGTAAATGTACAATCATAACATAACTTGGTGTCAGAGTGCTGACAGGAGCTTTTAGCTGTAATAAATTACCATTTATTTTAACAGGGTTAAGGTGTAGTTAAAACAATAGGAACAGATTAGTGCAGGACCTCAAACGAAAACACTCTGTTGGAATGGTTGCTCAAGCCAACAGCCACCAATCACAAGTGAAATTAATACCTTACATTAAAATGCTCTTGAATTCCAGGAATTAATATTTGAATCTGAATCCAATACACTTATCAGATGTTTGAGCTGCCTGGATTCTGTTCCACTGCAGACAAAAGCCCTAACTCAGTCCTGCCTTTATAACAGATTTTCTGTTTCTCCAAGACATGGTGGTGGGGCATCCACAGCTTCTCTGGTCAATCTGTTCCAGTATCTTATCACTCTCATCACAACAAATTTCTTCTTCATGTTCAATCTAAACCTGCCATCTTTCAGTTTAAACCCATTGCCCTTTGTCTTGTCCCTGGAGTCCTTGGTGTTTTTCTTTCTTTCTTTCTTTCTTTCAAGATCCTTTTATATATTAAAAGGCCATAATAAGGTCTTCCCATGACTTCTCCTAGCTGAGCAATCCCACCTTTCTTGGCCTCTCTTCACAGGAGAGGTGTTCCAGTCCCCTGGTCATTGTCATTCTCCTTGTCTGGAGCAATTTGGACAATGTCCATGTCTTTTTTGCACTGGGGTCTGCTGACCTCTTATTCCTTGGGATGGAGGTCTTTTGATCTTGGAGGATGTGATACTTGAATATTAACCATCTTTTCTGGGCCCCTCTTTCCTCCAGGGCTTCACCCCATGGGACACTTATAAGGAAATCTCCTTGCCTTCGGGATCCTGAACTCCACCATCTCATGATCTATGCAGCCAAGGCTGCCTTTGATCTTCTTTGTCTCTGATGAGCTCCTGCTTGTCAGTGAGTGTGAATTTACCATGATCTTTAATGTTAGCTCCCAAACTTGTCTGAACATTTCAAATCAAAGGCAATTTTGCAAATTCTTCTTGATTTCTGATAAAAATGTTGAACAGCATCAGTCCTAGTATCAATACCTGTAAGAGTCCTCTCCTAGTAATAAATATTTTGGAATGTTGACTTTCTATTTCTTAATAAAACTAACTTCTACATTTAATATTGCAGAGGGTTTTTTTCTACTAGTCTTAAGTTTTTCTGCTATCTTTCTTTTTCACTCCTGAATAGCTTCCTTGCACTCCCAGAATTCAGTGCTACAGCATTCCAAGAGGTCTGAGCTGCAGATTACTTTTTATATTTTCTATCACACTGATGGAACAAGGATAATTAGAATATAAAAGAATATCTTGCGGTTACCCGCAAGTCCCCCCTCCAATTCAATGAATATTTCCTGCATGCCATTGATTTATACTGGAAGAACAGATTACAGAGTGTGTGGTTTATTACACAAAAAAGGAAATAATTAAATAATATTTCACCTCATTTCACATAGAGGGCTAAAGCACATAGAACTAAAAGAGTAATGCAAGAGCTTGAGAAACATTGATTCTTAAACTGTGAGCAATTAAAAGCACTACAAACTTCTGCTAATCTAGATCTCATTCAGGGTCACAGGGTCTTGCTCCAAATATAATAGTACAGTTAAATGTAACTGAGAGGCTATTTAATCCTTGCAGAGAGATATCGTAAAAATGATAATAAAAACCACATGAAAATGTGAGCTTAAGCAGGAAATTATGATCTGAGAAATTTATAGAATGGATGAAAAGAAAGTTCATGTTCCTCTTTTTCACTAGCACTAAAGGCACATCTATTTTAGAGTAAAGACTTAGTAAGAAATACAGGGCTAAGAATTAACTTTGTTCTATGTATGACTTGGAGCAATTCCAGGTTTCACCATACCATGGCTGATTCTGATCAGATTGGACCCATTTCTTTGTAGTGACAAACTGTGATTATTATTTTCTCTTTATAAAAGAAGGAAGAGAAACAAAAGTTAGCTGTATCCTTCTATTTAATTTTATGTCATCTCCTGTAGTGAGATCATACTTTTAAAATAATTTTCTGACAACATTTTATTGGTAACTGCATATTACAATAATTATTTGTTTGATAAACAGACTTATCCCACTACCATACAGTGATGCAGAACAGACTACAGACCGAAAGAAACATAACAGTTGGGAAAGGAAGTTTCTCATAATCATGGATTTTACAAGTTTGTTTTAGAAGTCCCAGCAGCAGCCTTAACATCACCAAACTGGTCTCTTTGTTCTTTTATATGTATTTGTGGGAATGAGCATTGAGGTGAAAATATGAGTAAGCAGTGAAAAAACACTGGCATCACTCAAGTAACAGAGCCTTAGCACAGCTTAGTTCCCTTGAAAACTGGGCATAATTCCTCATGCAGAGCCAAAACTGAGCAGGAAAGGTTACTCTGAGGATAAAAACAAATCTTTTCCTTCTTTCATATGGGTCCGTGAACAACCTGATCTAGTGAGTGCCATCCCTGCTCATGTGAGGGGGCTGGAGCTAGACGATCTTTAAGGTCCCTTCCACCCCAGGCCATCCTGTGATTCTGACAGGTGAAGGCTGGAGAGTGTCTTTGCAGAGGTGTAGGGGCTGTGGGAGAGCTCTTCCCTCTCGGAGTGTGAGTGACACACAGCTCAGAAACCCGGAGTGTGCTGTGCTGCTGCTTCCTCCCCGATGCCATTCGGTGCAACTCGGAACTCGGACCCCAAGAAAAATCGCTGCAGTTGACTGAGCCAAGAGAAACCAATTATATTAATAATGGGAATATTGTGAAAAAATGTTCTGCTTCACCTAGCTTTAAATGGGTCTGTTTTCCACAGTCCATCACATTTCCTGCTGTATCCAAGCCGATAACTCCATAGTTGTTGGGGTTTGGGGTGGTTTTTGTCTGGTTGTTTTTCTGTGGATTGGAGGATTTAGTTTCTCTGCTTGTTTTTGTTTAACATAGACCTTTTCAAAGACCATGCTTTGCAAGTAAATCTATCAATATTTTGGAAAACACAAAATAGTTCATACAGCTTTCATTTTTCATGTAATTATGTAATTGTTAAAATCTCATTAAAGCTGCACCAGAAAATGTGATGAAAAAGGGAAAATCACTGTCATTATTATTCATAAAAAAATCTCAATTTTTCAAGAAGACTGTCTTTTCTAACAAAATTTCTCTTGCATGAAAATTGATGTCTGTTTTTTCAGTCACTGTGGTATAGTTATTTAATGCTCACTTCATGTATTATAAATGATAAATTACATTAAACATTAAGAAAAAAATATAAACAGTTATCTAAGTATCTTTTTGCTTTAGAGGAAGACATTACCGTTGCACTGAAATGAATTTTCTTTTCATTTATCAAGGTTTAGTAGATTATTTTTTGCAATGCTGTCCTAAAAGAAAACAAAAATAATTGTGCTATCAGGTTTCCTGTTAATTAAGTAACCAAAGATTTATTGTCATAACAGTTTTCTCATGTTGAAATTTTTAACTTAACAGCTTACATTATTGCAGTCTGGTCTATATAAACACATCCTTGTCTTATCTCCATCTGTGACTAGAAGGTTTTATTTCTGTTATTGGAAGTTGTTATTTTTCTCCATTCCTCAAATCAGGTAAGAATAACTTGTTTGGTTTTTTTTCTGTTTACATCCTCTTACACTCAATTTCCTTTCCAATCCAAATGATGTATATTCCCAGCCTGCTTCCTTCACACTCTCTGAGTTTACCAGTTGTGATTATTTAAAATAAAATTAATTATTTTCTAGTGTTTTGAAGTGGACAGATTCTGTTCTCAGTTCTACCTTGCTTAAAAAGAAAGAAACTTGAATAACACCAGACATGACACCCTATACAGAAATGATCAGATAGAATGTAATTCTGTTTTCAGGGTGCATTGACACCTTGGTTTTGTTTAAATTCTGTTTGAAGTTTGGATATGGTGTGGTCCTTTTGGACTTTACTATGATTTTTATTAGAACTGAAAGAATTTATTCAAACCAAAACCGAGGGGTTTTTTGTTTTGTTTTTCTTTTTTTTCCATAAAATGATTCTAGTAATAAAAATAGATTATGATTTTTTCCTACTTGCTGCCTTTCTCTCCTTCTTTCTGGTGTCCCCCCCAGTTCTGCTACTATAAACAGTTACTGGGCTGCCATGTGAAGTGTACCTGAGAGCTAACCTGCGCTAGCCATGTGTGTTATGGGGTGAAAGGACTGTTAATAACACAGATCACAGACATTCCCAGTGGCAGTAGTGGGGGTGGAGGGAATGAGAGGATCTAGTGGGAAGGAAGAGTGAGCCTGGGATGTTTGGTGGACAGAGCAGAGGAACCTTCTAAAAACTATTGAAGACTGGTACACTGACTGTGCTCTCTAGGCTACGGTGGGCATTGGTCTTGACAAGGAGGTGTTGGATGTTACTGCAGGTTTTGCAAATTTTTCCTATTGTTTAATGAGAGAGGATGAATTCCCCAGGATCCGAGCTGTCATTTCTGTTCAAGGCTGAGCAGCAGGCTGCCAACCTTTGTAACTGAGACACTGAGATAAGTTCTGACTGAGATTACTTCACAAGTTTTGAAAATTCCATCAAAGTATTTTCCTACCTTTTTTTTTTTCTTTTTACTATTGTTGTGGTTTTCTGTGGCCGTCTCTAAAAAGCTGGGTTTATATATTCGCATCTTGTAGCTGAAAGCAGAGTATGTCCTGCAGGCAAATGGTGTAAAAGGTTTTCCTAATGCTGCAAAGAGTCAGAATCCACAATCTGGAAATGGGAACTCTTCTAGTAGTTTATCCCAGGTGTTAGGGATAATGATATTTCCCATTAGTTTGCTCATCAGAGTAAAGAAGGAAGGATAAAGGTAGGGCTTTACTGCAAACCTGATGTGCACTTCCCAAGATGGAAGTCAGTTTGAGTCTAAAGATGAGTAAAATTTAGAAGACCAATTCAACAGATGTGCATTCGTATATCGATTAGGATGGAGACAATAACCAACCAAATGTATGCAGCATATGCTACCAACCCTAAGCAAAGCTCCAGGGAGGCAGAAGTTCAAATGGGCAACCTCAGCATAATATTTGAGACAGTGATATTTATACCAACTTGTTTACGACTTCCAGCGCTACAGAATTACCCAATCTCCATCTGCTGATCTCGGAAGCAGACGAGCAGAAATAGCAGAGTACCAGACATGCAAACCATTTCTGCTGGCATCTGTGTGCCATTTGTGAAAAAGGAAGTACAGAAGACACTCATGCATATCCTGGTGATGGTACGGAGGAAAGAGATGCCAAAATAGGCCTGGATATCACATCTTAAAATTAGACTAAAAACATGCCAAAATCTCTAACAGGGCCCTTAATATAATTGTCTAAACATTGCATTTCACTACAGGTATGGGCAGAATTGTAAAAGACTAATAGGCAGAAAAAAAACAAAAACATGTAAAACAGTAAATATCAGCAGGGGAAAAAAGGCTGTACAGGGATATACAACTTGTCAAACTAAATAGCTGAAGTATTTAAAACAAGTCAGTATTAGGAAAAAAAGGTGTTTCTGATCTTGTTTTCAGATCTTGTTTTCCTAATTGACACTCTACTTTTAAAAATTAGGGAATGTTTTTCTGCTTAGAAGTAGAAAAGTAATTAAGTAATTAAGAGAGATGTGCATTTCACTTTTATAAGGTCTCTTTGCAATTTGCTGTCAGAGTGATGAGACATTACCTGGTTGCAAATGTAATCTACAATGATTATAAAATAGATTCCAGGCTACCAGCACTGTTTTCATGGATGTGTAGTGCTGTATCATGACCTTAGCACTTTCTTCTTGTTTCAGTGAAGGTAAAAGTTTAATTACTAAAGCATTAATTTCATTGCTTAAATTGAACTCAAGTCAAGAACACAAAATTAATCATAAATTACAACTGACCTTTGCTTCATGTATAGTATTCAAGACCAGAGAATTATTTGGAGACTAAATAATCCCTTGTTTGGAAAGAAAGTAGATTCCTAGGTTCAGCATATGAATATGTAAAGCAATTTATTCTGAGACAGTGTCATGTCTTTCCTCAGATGAGATGCATCTCTCTCATCAGATAAGATGAAATGTATACCAGTAAAACAATCTGTAAGCATGTTAATAATAATAAACTTATAACAAAAAAAGCCATTGTAAAACCTTTCATCCACTAAGAATTATATATTATAATTCTACTCACAAGTTGTATTAATTAAAAGGGTTTTAACCTGGACAAAACAAGGAAAGAGACACAACAATCTTTAAAATTACGCAAGAAAGGTTTGGATACCTACCAGAATTTCTTCTGCGGTCTGGAAGAGAAGTCATAGAATCATCATACTTATGCCCACCCAGTTACTGTACTTATCTTTTCACATACTACAACTTTTGCAGGAAAGTGGATACTGGGGAAAATGAACCTTTGCTCTGACTCAAGTACTGGCCGTCCTTATTTTAGGAAGACCTAAGAAGGAGAAGGAATCCCTCTATTTTCTTTACACACAGGGCATTTTGGATCAACTCTGAAAAAAAGAGATCTTATACCTCCAAAATGGGTAGTCGTAGGTGGTTAGCTTCAAGCTTCTGCTACAAGCAGCTCCACATTCATTTCCTAATAAAATCTGAAGGCATGGAATTTCTTTGCTGCAGCAGACTGCACAGATTTCCATGGTCATTAAAACAGAGATCCTCCAGGGAAGAAACTCAGTTTTAATAGGATGGAGCAGCTGAGTGTACAACATACACCTCAGTTTGAGTAGGTTTCAGAAACAAGGGGTAGGACTCATCAGTCTCACCTGACTTTCAGCACAGGCACCCATCATTTTAATGGGTTACTTGTGCTTCCACTATCACCAGCAGAGATCTGATCAATTCTGTTAATGGAGTTTAGGATGCAATTCCTCTGAACAAATGTAGGCATCTGTTTAGGATAAGATGAATCACACTCTAAATTCCATTGTCTCTATTACTAGATCTTCACTGACAGTAAAGAGAATCAGAAGTGACTTGCTGAAATGCCCATTAGCACCTACATTTAGTCAGATGAATCCTGTCGTAGGGGTTGCCACTTGAAGAACTCCGTATTACAAATATTCCAACAGTTTGTCTAACCCAGCCTGACAGGACTGAGCAGGTCATCAAAGAGCAGCTCTCTTTTCATCTCATAAAGATAAAGAGGACTTTAACTTATTTTCTCTGCAGTGTGGTGGAAGAAGAGATGACACTTGACTTGTAAATTGGGAGAAATTACGCTACATAGCTATCTACAAACAAACAGAATGGCTGTGTGAAAATCTGAGGTCAGGCTCTCTCAAAGAAGTAACACATTTTGTTCTGCCTTCTCCAGGGAGAAATTTTCGCTGTTGGAGCAGGGGTAAATAACTGTTAAAGGTTTTACCACATATATGCAGCTGTCTTTAGAAAATCAGGCCGGCATAATTTCCATCAGGCCAACTTGCATTACAGTGTCCGTGCCCATGGCATAAACAGGCTGAAAGAGTTGCTAAGAAATTGTGTAATGAAGGGAGCTCTAAGATGGACTGATCCAGGAATCTGAAGTAGCACATCATGTCTGACAAGCTGAGAGTCAAGCTCTTAGTCCAAATACTTAAGCACCTTGTGCATAAGTGTGGCAGATTTAAGCTAAATTTGTGCTCCCATGACTCTTGTACTGATCCATACCCAATACCCCTTGAGGGCTGTGTAAATTGCACTGCCTGATAAACTGGTAACAACTCACAGTTCAGCTGAGCATGTTGAAAACCCTTGCTTATACTCCCTTTATGCCATTCAGTCTTGTTGGACATGAATACCAGCAGAATAATTTCATCTCTATTTTCATTTTTCTTCCCTCTCCACCTCTTTTTTCTTCTTAATTCATGAGGTAGTAAAAGAAATTGGAAAACACTATTCTTTCAGCTGCCATGTTCACTCTCCTTTAATATGTCTATATTTTGAATAGTAGAAAGACTCTGGAAGTGGATATCAATGATTGCTATGTTCATTAACGCTGAAATAAAAAAAAAAAAAAAAAGTATTTTAAAAAGCAGCTGAGGTATGGCTGGATGTACAGGGATATAAATATCACTCAGTATTTAACCAGAGCTTGTGTTGTCTGGTGTAAAAATCCAATAAACCTCCTCTTTAAAGGCAAGTTATTTACAGTGTTTTTCCTCCCTTAGGGGATACATTTACAAGCTCAATGCCAATAATTCTAGGCAGGAAACATTGCGATTACATCTGAAAACAGTGTTCAGCAACAGATGAATTAGCTGTCCCCTTTGCTGGCAGATAACTTTATTTGTGTTCCACAGCTGTTGTTTTAGCTAAAAAAGTAATTTTTAACAGTTTATCAGGGATTAGAAGTACAGAGTATTATAGATACATGGAATAACTGTGGCCGAAAACGATATCTGGATATTGTGTGGTTCGACCTGCATCTCAAAACTGGTCTAATTTCAAAGTTAGTTACACAGACACCCAAATATTAAGGGTTCCAAAAATCTGTCAAAGACCTGTAACTGTCATTAGGTCAATTTGTAGTTTTAAGACTTATTTGTATAAAATTCTTTTGGGTTTGGAATCCAGTCAGCTTTCACTAAAGAATGAGGACAACTGACTGCAGAGGGCACTGCTACTGCAAGGTGTGGAACAACTTACATGTCTGGCTTAGTCTTCCAATCATTTTGAGCTTCCAGATTTGTTTCTGGAATGCATTTTCTGATTTGTAGTCAGCAAAAAGGAAGTCTTATGTGGCAAATCCTAAACAAGAACCTATGGGTAAGAGCATAGACTATAGACTGAATATTGGTTGGAGTCCTGAGGGAAATTTTCTCTACTGAATTTGGGTTTGATATCATTCTTAGCATGCAAAGCTTAAGGGTGAGATAATGATGCCTAAGGTGTTCCCAAAAAAAACCCTGAACGGTTTATATTATTCACACTCCTAATGAGAAATGCACAACGAGGCAGTCTGAGAATCATTGGAGACCAGCTACATGACTACAGCTGCTTTCATTATCCTTATATCCAGTTTCCAACTGTGCCACAGGTGCACCTGGAAATAAACCTAGTATGAAGGCACATGATGAGTATTTTGAGCTGATAGAAGAGCAGAATGTAAATGCTCTGATGCTGAGTAGTCATTCCCAAAATGCAGGTTAGGTTGTGATAGAGGTTAATAGCAGAGTATTAGATACGAGGGTGGGGGTTTTTTTGCTTTGTTTTGTTTTGTGTTGTTTTGTTTTGTCTTTTGACAAGGTTTAGGGAGTGGGGAAAGCTTTTGTGAGATCAGGGGCTCACCATACGTTGGACAGAGCTGGTTCCAGTTGACTCCAAAATGGCCCTACCACTGGCCAAAAGCTGCTTCTTCAGCAAAGCTGGTGATGTCTCTGCAAAATACATTTAAAAAAGGAATTAAAAACAGTGTAGCAGCTGTGACAGAGGAGTGAGAAAAGATGTGAGGGAAAAAACCCTGCCTTTACATGTTTTCTTCTGGTGTCCTGTTGAGGAAGAGGAAAGTGTCTAGGTGAAGCCAACCAAGGTCAAACACCACAGGGAATCTGAAATAAGCTTCAAGAACAGAAAAATGACCAGTGGCATAGATTAACATGAAGCTGTTTCTGCTGATTTTCTGCAGAATCAACCCCTTACTGACCTTCAAAATAGTATAACAAATGTCATGAAACCAAAGGCCTTTTGAAGTCTCCATCACCTGTTCTGTCACCTCAGCTGGTGCTGGGTAGTGGGATTTTAAAGGTTATCATCCTTTGCTAGTGGATACTATCGCCATAGTTTAGAAATAGGAAATGGTGGCATGCAGGATTAAAACCCATTTTGATATATAGTAAAGAAAATTAATATAAAAAAGCACCACTGAAATTCAGGCTTTTTAAATGTGTTTGAGATAAATTGAAAGTATCGTACATGATATACTTCAGTGAAAACAGGTTTTTTACCTCACATTTCCACTTTCCTCGAAGTTAGGAACACTGAAGAAATCTACACTTTCTAGAAGTGACTATTTTTCTTTTCATTTACAAAGTAGCATGTGGAATTCTTGCTTAATTCCTTTTTTTAAGTCTTAGTTCCTCTTTTTAGTCTTAGTTCCTCATGCTTATGGTGATGGCATATCTGCCAGAAAGAATAAAAAAAGATTATTTAAAAATGGGAGGGAACCACCTACAAAAATGTAAAGGAGATACCTGTTTTGTATGATTTTACAAAACTCAACATCTCAAACCCTTTACTCATCTAAGAATACCTTATTCACAGGATTACTCTTCCTGATTTACAGTGTCACAGCAGGAACAAGGACGACACAGGGGAGGAACTTTTGTAGGATTGGGCCCTCAAGTGACCCTCAGTGGTGATTGGTTTCTCCTTCGGCAGTAAACTTTTGTGAAAATAAATTTCCCAATCTACAATTTGTCCCCATAGTGTTCCACTGTTTACGGATCATTTACAACACTCTTGTGAGCACCTTGCTAAAAGTACTTTGAAATATCAAAATGGACATTATTTGTGTAATAAGGTTTGGGGTTTAATAGCTTCATTCACACATGAGGAATCACAGGCTTTCCTGATAGACATCTATTAAACAAAATGGTATGCAACCTCTGCTTGAGGGGAGAAAACCTTTGTGTTACTGCTCTGGACTAAGATTAAATAGGCCTTATGTCTGAGCAGGAGTTTTTTTGTAGCAAGAAAAAGCAGCAGATTTTTAGTACAATGCTTTTGTTAGGGTGATGACTGAAGCGGAAAATAATCCATGCTGCTGTCAGAAAGAAGAAAGGGATTGGGAAAGAAGTTTAAAGAATAAGAAAACCTAATTCCTGAAAGTATGTCCTTAGGCCTGATTTCCAATTTTACTAATGTTCTTGAAGTTGAAGGTGGGTGACCAGGAGAGTTTTCTAAAATTCTTCTTTTTCCATCTTAGCAGTCAAAGAAATTCTATTCGTAAACCATTTGCGGCACCAATGGTACTTATCAAGGTGGGATGAGCAAAACTATCTCTTTAAGGTACAGAAGCCATTTATTGTCTATTTTATAAATCCTTTCACTATGTCTTTTCTACTTAATTAAATAGCTTGAAGGAATATCAATGGGTTCTGAAGCTTCATTCTACCTACAGTGAAATTGTGATTAACTTTGGCATGATTTTAATCTGAGACAGCCTTAGGACAGCCTCATTTTAGGCCTTCATGCAAGCTTGAGATCATTCCCAATAGGCATTTTGTATGTGGCTGCTCTGATCTGGAGGGTAAGAGAGTTTTGCAGGAAAAGCAGAGGCCATACTGTTTCACTCAAATTTAGTGCCAGAAGGAAATTCTGATCAAATTTATTTTAAATAATTGATGGCTTGCTGCCCCAGTTTACCATATAAACTCTTAAGACTGGCATTTGCTACAATACCTTAAGAGATTTTTTGGCCTGATTTAGTTTTTCACCCTGAGCTATCTACTGTAATTTCAGATGCTTTAGAGTATCATGTGTGGCTGTCACTTTCCAGAAGGACCTAAGTTCAGTATTATATTTGCCAGTTCAATGTGAAGGTTTCTGGCAGATTTAGACAACTCAGGTGGTGACAGCTCGTTGCATAGAAAACTGAATTCCAATTCTGGTGAAAATGCTTTCAGTTAACTAGCTATAATGGAAATCTACTGCTTGACTTACACTTTAAACAGGTCTGATTTTGTCTGGTTTATTTTTCCTCAACTCAGATGTCGCTGCAGAATGGCACAGGTCCAATGACAGATCTCCTTATCTCCTTAGCTCTCAAACATATGTGACATTTCACATGGCTTTACATACCAATATTTAGGCAATAGTCCCTGTTTATGTGCTTGTGCAATAGGTATTTTGATCTGAAGCTGAATTCTACCCTCCGTGACTGTTAATCAGAGAGCTTGTCCTGAAAGAGACACTAAAAAATCATTGCAAGGAACAGATGTGACTGCGTCCATACTAATAAATTAAAAATGGCCAGGCCAACGGCTTGGGTCAATTTTCACTTTATTGAGTAATGCCTGAGGGCAGTCAGGAGTTAGATAAGATCAGGAACTGCTGTAATTAGGCACTTAGGACCTTACCATTTTGAGTAAAAGGACTGGTTTATGTAGTGGACAAGAAAGCTGTCCCAACCTGACCTGTGTTTCCTGTAACCCTGTTCAGGTGATAATCCCCAGTGACAGCTGTAATTTATTTGTCTGGTCACTCAAATTGGATTCAGGAGAAGCAGATAACTACATAATAGCCAAGGGCTAATTTAAGCAATGCATCTGCTAAACCAATAGTGCTGGTCAAGGTTTGACCCAGGCCAGGTTTGGAGGAATCTAACATCCATAGTTAGTATGCAAATATAACTGGATCAATCATCTTACTCCATAAATAGTGGACATAAATAGTATGGCAGTGAGCTGCATGCCAGGATCTCCCCTTGAACAGTGACACCTCTCAAGGTTACTCCTTCAGGCCAGGAGAGTCTTTATTGTGTCAAATAGTGAATTGGAAAAGTTTGAAATCTTAGGTAAGTGATTTAAAGGATTGATTGCACAGATGTACTCCTTTAGGCATAATCCACTGACCAAGTCTGGGGCTAAATCTGCATCCAGCCACACCTAAACTCCCCACTGAGAAGGAATTCAGAATGCACGAGTCAATGAAAAGCCCTCTCTGACCCCATCCTCTATGCAGTAAACCCTCAAAAATGCCTTGCATTGAATCTTGTTAAATCACTGTCACATTTACCATCAACTTTGTAAAATCACTCTTTTATATCAATAAATGTGCTACTTCTGTCTTATGAGTGTGTGTCATTTCAGTCTCAACAAAGCTGCTGTGCTAAATGATCTCAGTGCCAGAGAACTGTACCTTATTCTGCTTTATTTACTGGTTTGGGTGTTTTCTCTGTGAACAGCTAAGTTGCAGTTTTGTGTCCCAGTGAAAATGATGTCACACCTTGATCTCTATCTGCCACAGAATGGTCTCATTGCTTTTCTCTCCAGGCCCTGAGTAACTTTCATTTTCATCTGCTACTTCACACCAGTGCTGGGGCTTGTTTGATCTCAGAGAAGCAGTTCAGAGAAAGCTGACATTTTTCTACTGTACTTATTTTATGGGTCACCTGAGGGTTTCATGCCCACAGAGATCACACTTATGCAAGTGTTTTCACAAAGGAAACAACCCATGGGTGCGTCAAACCACAGAAGGAAAAGGGAAAAAGCATGACTAGAAGACATTAAATCAGTATTTCCTTAATCCATGCTGTCATAGTGCTGCCTGTGGGTGCAGATACCCTCCAAATCTGTGCCAATTTAAAAGTGGTGGTACAGCAGTGAACTGACTGAAGTGATGTCCTCTCCTTCTGCTTCAGCAGTTGGAGATTTCAGTGATGTGTTTTAGCCTCTCCATAGGGTGACCCAGATCGAGGGTCTGCTGGTAACTAGCTCTGCCTGGTGGGTTAACCTTGGCCCCCTTCCCTGGACACTCTTTCCCTGCCCCTTCTCACCAGAAGAGGAGGAAAGAAGGTGGAACAGCTCAAGGACTGAGGTAAAGACAGGGAAATTACTCACCAGTTACCGCCACAGTAAAACAGACCTGACTTGGGGAATAGTAGCTTAATTTATTTTCAGTTAAAATAGATTCACGTAGTCAGAAATAAAGACAGAGACTAAAACATATCCTTCCCACCATGACTCTTGCTCAGTCCTCTCTTCCTTCCTTCGGTCCTGACTCCTCTTCCCTGGGCTGCAGGGGTGTCTGTGCTCCAGTGGGGTCTCCCCAGGCCTGCCAGGGAAAGATCCCTGTTCCAGGGCCCCTTCTGCCCTCCTCCTTAGGCCCCTCTTGGGGTCCCTCTGCTGCTGTTCCCTCCCTGGCTCCCGCTTCCCCTGCTGCTGTTGCCTGTAGACCTTTCTGGAATCTGTTTCCTCTGGCTCCCCCAGCTTGGCTGAGGCACTTGGCTGTGTCCTGAGTGGGTCACTAGAGATGGCTGGGACCTTCTGTGTCCAGCACTCAAAGGATTTGGGGGGTCTGAAATTTTGTAAAACACCTTACATGGTCACAGGCTACCCTGGAACCGACTGGCAGGACCAATGGCCCCATTTCCACCTGAGTTGGTTAATTCAGAGGGATGTTACAAGTAGAAATAGTTTCCCAATGACTACTTGGTGCTGCCATTTTGTTACAGATTCCATATCACAGAGAGCTGCCATTTTATGAAATGTCCTATTGCATGTTTTTTGTGTGTGTTTTCATACTGCCTTTGCATTGCCTGGCAGAAACACCTTCCAGTAGAATAGGTTGTTCAGAGCCCTACAAGGGCTCAAGGCCAAACAACCTGGTCTTGAACATTTCCATGGTTGGGGCATCCACACTTTCTCTGGGCAGCCTGTTCCAGTGTATCACCACCTTCCCCATAAAGAATTTCTCCCTAATATTTAATATAAACCTTCCCTCTTTCTAATATAACCCTGCCCTCTTTCCGTTTAAAGCCATTCTCCCTCATCCCAGCACTCTTCGCCCTTGTCAAAACTTCCTTTCCTGCTTTCCTGGATGTGCCATCTTTAGGTTCTGGAGGGTCTCCCTAGACCCTTTTCTTCTCCAGGCTGTACAGATCCAACACACCCCGCCTGTCCTGACAGGAGAGGTGCTGCAGCCTTCTCTCTGATCATCTTCATGGCCCTCCTCTGCCTCACTCCAACAGGTCCACGACCTTATGTTGGAGACCCCCAAACTGAACACAATAATCCAGGTGGAGTCTCACCAGTGCAGAGCAGGGGGGCAGAATCACCCCCTCGACCTGCTGGTCGTGCTGCCTTTGAAACAGCCCAGGACACAGTTGGTTTTCTGGGCTGTGAGTTCACATTGCTGGGTCATGACGAGCCTACGCGTATTCATTCCAGTCTCCTGTCTTTGCTTCTACCCTCTGTAGGCTTCCTTTCTGTGTTTGAGTTTTGTTTTGTGATTCTACTTTTAAATAATGTTCTAAATACTCTTTCGGTGAATTGTCACAATACTTTCACCAAATGTCCTGCTACATGTATATCAAGGGCTACAGTGTTGGGTAAGCATGACTTTATAGTTTATAAAGGATATTTCAGTTCAATCTTTTAAAAACGTCTTTATCCATATTCTATATTCATTATTAATGATTGGGAAAGGCAGCTGATTCTCTCCTGAGATTAGCAGCATAATGATCAGTGCTAGATGAAGTTCAGTTCCACAAATCCCTGTTATGAGAAAGCCATGACGTTGAAAAGAAAATGGAGCTGTGCAAGAATCAGGCAGGCCTAATTAATGAACCTATACTAACAAGAAGAACCTTGTTTTCTGCACATGGTGACCTTACAGACTATATTTCATACAATATCTGACTTTGAAATAGAATTTCAAAAAGCACACGATGTTTGTATATTCAGCCTTAACATTCTGTTAGGAGCAGCTGGAGGAAAAAAATTGCCATAAGTGGAAGAAAAGAAATTATTCAACTACTTTGTCATCAGATGATTAAGATAATTTGGCAAATTGTTTCAGAAGCATTAGAATAATAATGAAAATCTGCAGATAAAAATGGAAAAATTTAAACCTTCAAAAGCAGACTGTCACTAAAGAGCAGCCTCTTCAGGCTATTTTCATGGTTAGGATTGCTCTCTTCCACAGCAGCCCTCATACCACATCCAGTTTCAAATACTGTGGTTCACATGAAAGCAAAATACATAAAATAATTAAATAATTAAATTGTGTTCCATGTGGTTCTGCATTTCCCTAATACATATGCTGTGTCATTACAGCCTATAAGAAATCTCAAAACCAAAAATATCTGCTAGACCAGCATGAAAATTCCATTTCACTGAATTGTTACATTTGAATAGAATCCTATAAATCAGCTAAATAGGTAAAGGGAAATATTGTCCCAAGGCAGACACACAAATGTGGAAAGAGAATGTAAAGCTAGTATTTCCATTGTGTCTTTAGTCCTGATCCTGTTTTTTGTCAGACATAATTCCTTGTTCACTGAGGAAGGAAGTAGTACTCAATTACTTACTGTAGGTCACAAAATTCTAATGCAGGGAAAAAACACACTTCATATAAAATGATGTATCAGTTGAAATATCATGTAGGCAGTTCAAACTGCTGAAGAGTCTACCTTTATTCACAAATGGTGTACAGCTCCTGAAATCAACAATATGACAGTGATGAATAATCTATAGTTGTTTGAGCAAAACACAAAAACTTGTTTGAGACCCTGGGTTCATCATAAATGATCAGGCAAAAATCTCTTCTAATAAATCTAGCCTTTGCATGCAATGTCAAGATAAAAATACTCACTAATAATCTTTATGTAAACAATTATATTTTTATGTAATCATCAGAATATGGAAAAAAATAATCTCATCTAAAGAAACTCTTTCAATAGTCATTGATATATGAAAAATATCAATATTTATGATGGAGACGATTCCTTTTTTTTATGCTAATCATTTTTTCTTTTAAAGCACTCTCTTGTCAGATTTTGTGAACTCTACATGTCCCATCTTCCAAGCCAGGTTTCCACATACCTTCTGTTCAGAACAGCAGTTTGTTTGTCAGCTGTTTCGAAGAGGGGATTTGAACCCCCAAGTTTCCCACCTCCCTGGGAGAGTAATCAGTTTTTTAACAGATGTGATGTTATAGACATATCTACTGATATGCTGCTAACCACATGCATGTGAGAAATGGAACACTGAGCAGTGTGTGATTTAACTAAAGCACAGAAAAATGTTATTAGCAGGATGTAAAGGGCACCTGGATATAAAGGTCTGGATACTGGCCAGGCTCATGCAGCCTTTTTCCTTCTTTCCTTGAATTCCTAAGATTTTTCTCCTTCCTATGCCACTTTTAAATATGTGAACAGATCACAGCATATGTTTGTTTTCTGCCTCCTTTAACACACAGGCAGAGCTTTTTGAAGCTTTCTAAGAGGTCAATGACTTGTGGATAAGGATTTAACACAAGCCTCCTCCCACATGCACCGTCTCTGTGTACAATTTATCTCAAAATAAAGCTTTCAGTTCACAGGCCATGAAGAATTGGTCACAGTTTTGATATTCTTCTAAGATATTTTGTACATTATATTGGGGTGATGGATGTTGCAGGGTCATGAAGGAGCACATGAGAATTCATGAGAGTTCATCTTAACAGTGTTCAAAATGCTGTGAATATTATACTGCTTTAAGAGTTTGTTTAATGGATGGTTTAAAAATTCTTTAAAAACTCTTTACCTAGTCTGCAATGTCCTCAGTGTTTACCATTGCTAGAAGTTGTTTTAAAAGCCCTGCTGTTTCAGTCCATTTTCACTTCTAATCCAATTGCCCAGGCACTTTGGGTACATGGCTATATTATGATGTAGTTAACACTGGTGCTGATTGGCAAAACAGGTTGCCAAGTTGCTTCTGATCAGTTTGGAAATTTTCTTGTTAGATTTTCACCACTGTAATTTTTCCCACTTTCGTGGAAGTTTAGTTTCTTAGAAAAGACATCATAGTCGTGTCTACTCCTACACTACAGCTACTAGGCAGATGCAAGAAATTGCGTTCTGGACAATCAACTTTGCTCTCACACAGAAATGTATTAAATGGTTATGGAGTGTTCAGGTAGCTGGTTAGAATTCTTCAATCTGTTTCTTTCCTCAAATGCTGCTGTCCCATCTATGCATATTTTCCTTTCTTTGAAGCCTGTGAGCCCAGAGAGCAACGCAAATAGGTCATGACACATATCTGTCTTCTCAGGAGTTATCCTGGTTTAAATTCTTCATGAAACTGCACCTCATTTGATATATTTGTGTTCTATTTGCTTTGGAAGTGAAGGAGGGAAATTCAGTTAAGTCTGCTTTTGTTCCAGTTGGAATAACAACATAGTAATTTCATATGCTTAAGAACTCCATTTCGAATAACACCTTTAATTCAGAATAATTTTATTGAAAGTGGCTGTATGGGCAAGCTTAAGACCTCAACTGAGTAACTATCAAGAAAATTACAGAAATCTGGAATAATAGACACACAGACAAAATTGTGTCCTTGAAGTTCATTTCATCATTGAGAATAGAAGACGAGAAGAAAATTGCATATGCACATGTGCATAGATAAACAGATCTGCTCTTTACCGTGATGCAATGCATAGGCAGATCACAACAGAACATACCAGAATTTTCTTCATTTAAAACCACTGTGAAAGAGTAAAGCATCAGGGATGATGAGAGTGCTTTTATGTGATCAAAAATTTATGCTGACAGAATGAAGACTTCAGCTATAAACCAAATATATATGTATATGTGGAGATTGTTTTGCTATTGTTGTAATTGAGTTGGTCAGAACCTGAATCAGTCGTGCCAACACGCTGAGTCATGAACATATCAAAGGAGGGTCCTGTGCACTTTGTAACACTTCTTGGCCAGGGCTGAGATCTGTTTTCCAGGGACTCATTTGTGTGTTTTCATTCTCAAATGGCTGCTTATTTTTTAGAATGAACAGGACACTTCATCAAGAAATGATTGCTTATGTGTAGATGAAATAAAATTGAATACGAAAGAAGGCTACACTGGAGTAGCAGGGCTACTCCATTAGGTTGTAAGAGTCTCCGATAGATTTCCTTACTCTGCCTAGTGCTGAGTAGTAAATTGAATGTTGGTTCTGCCACCTGAAATTTTTCCAAAGTAGTCTTTCATCCAAAATAAGCAGCTTCATTTATATAGTCTGTCGGATTTCTGTTTTCTTTGGTGTTGTGGTAAGCAGGAAGGAGACTACAGCTTAAATTTCTTGTCCATTGCACTTGAACATTTTACTGCCTTGAGTATTTTTAATATGGACTTTGCACCCATCTTCACATTTTTGCTCAATGACAGTCTTTGAAAGGTGTGTCTTTTCAGCTGGTTTGGAAGAAAAAGCTTGCAGGGCTTATAATTTGAAGTAATTTTCTGCCCATCTGTAACCTAGAAATACCTAGATTTGTCCCAAAAATAATGTATGACATAGAAAAGATGAAAAGTTTTTATTAAGCCGAGATGAATAAGCTTTCTTTCTTATCCCCTTTCTAGAGGATGAGCTGCTATACCTGTGTTTATTTAAATAACCATCTCAGACACTTTAAAACCATGAGATGAGGGATATTCATGTGAATACTCTTCACATCTACAGGTAATCCTTTGTGGAATCTTATCTTTAAACAGTAAGAATAAATCCAGGTAGTCCCAAATATGTGAGGGAAGACGTTACAGGGAATTAGTAGGAACCGCAGAGTGGTTCTGTGAAAGCTAAAACAATGGGTTAGCAAGTAGATGTCTGTAATATTTTGAGGAGGACTAAGAAGAGTATATAAGACTACAGATATTAAAGAGTTTTTCTACTGGCCTGTTTGCATTTGAAATATTTAATTAATACATTTAAAAACAAAAATAAAATTTAGATGTTTGTTAGCCTGGGCTGACTTTTCAGTATAGAAAAACATGTTCAGACTTCATGTTGTCCATTATAGCTAAATCAGTCCGGCAAAAATACCAAGTACTCTAAAAGCTGAATTGTTAGTGCCTCATGTTGCTCATTTAAAACCACTCAGCAGTTGTGCCTTTCATCTCCCAAGCCTTCACTTTGCAGCACATTGCACAGTGCGGACAAAAAGCAACCAATTCACACACACATGAACAACATTTAAACCAAAGTGTTAATTGAATAAAATGACTGCGAGGAGCTGGTATGCACCAAATTTATTCCTCATTGAATTAATTCTACTTCATAAATAAAATTTAGTCTTAAAGGGAGATAAAAATGACAAGGCCAGTAAACCCAGATAATATCTTCAATTTAAACTCTCCTAATACCTAGCTGTTGCATAAAAGTCAACTAGTCACTGTCAGACATATTTTCTCAAAATATTCCTTTTGGTAAATATATTTAAAGGATAACTGTGATTGGCATTATGTATCAACAGATGGATGTGATTTTTTAAAAATCGTGCTTCCAAGTGTTGTCGGAAAGAGGTTGATGAATAAAATAAATCACCATTGTAAAATGAATATAATAGAAAATTGGAGTGTAAAGACAAGACCTTTATTTCTTTCTTCCCTTCATTTATATTTTCAAATGTTATTTTACTATTGAGAATAAATGCATTGAAGAATCTATGTTCACATGCCCAGCCCAATAAATAAATAAATAAATTTTGCCCCAGATAAATAAATGTAGATATTTAATATGATTTCCATTTTAGAAAGAGCACTTTCATTTTAAGTTTTTGTCACTGCAGCTCAGAATTAAGCTCAATTTCATCGATATATTCATTGTTCATAATGTCTTGATGCACAAAGAGTAGCACAAGGTCCAGGCCTCTCCCTTCTACAGTTTAACACAAGACCCTGATCAGCTACTTAGATGGTGTTATCTGAGGTGCTCTTTGTCTTATAAATCAGGTTCCCATTGGCAAAAGGAGTCAGCATTCAATATGTCATAGAACCAAAGAATGTTTTGGATTGGAAGGGACCTTTAAGTTCATCTAATCAAGCCATATTGTAATGAGCAGAGGCATCTTCAACTAGATCATGTTGCTCAGAGCCCCATCCAATCTGCCCTTAAATATTTCCAGGGAATTGGCATCTCTAGGCAACATGTTCCAGTATTTTACAACCCTGATCGTAAAAAAAAAAACTTCCTTATATCTGGTTTGAACATCTGCCTCTTGTCCTACCGACACTCTTACACTGGAACATAGATTTTATATGAAGTACCAAGCACCTTGCAAGTGGGATTGTAACCCAATTTTCCTGTGCAATTCAATGGGTTCCTTCCTGCTTCAGAACCTCTTGGGCATAGAACCTCCAGACAATGGCATAGATCTATTATCATCTGCTGACAAGAAGCTTTGGGTATTTCCAGGGTTGTGAGAAGCAGTAATATGACTCAACAATAATTCCCAGAAAAATATGTGCAAACACAGCTTTACTTTGTTGATGAGCTGTTTATGAGATGATCCTAAAATCATATGATATATCTGGTGTCAAATAAAATATTAAAAAAAAAAAAAAAAGGCATATTTTCATTATTGAAAAAAAAAGTTTGGTGTGAATGAAGTGTAGCCATTATAATATTTTTCCTACATAGATGATCTTAATACTAACAATTGCATTATTCTGATCTGGGAACTTCTAATAAAACATAAATGCCCAAACAAACAAACAAACAAACCAACATCTCAACCTTTTTCTCTTTCTAAGTCATCTTTATCAAAAGCTTTACTTCAAAGGAATCATAGGTGTCTCAATTTTTTTTTTAAAGTTCCTGCACAGTCCTCGTCACAAACTTATTTGAGCTAAGTTATTTTATTCACTTGAGTAGGTATTTCTAAGATCTTTTTTCTCTGATACTATCCAAGTTCAAAAAGGTACAAAGACTAAATTGGACATTGTGATCAAATTATCACGATTATTCTCCTAAAGGAGGCTAAAGCATGGCAGCAGTGTATGCAATTCTAGCTCAAGCACCTGGAAACACACCTCAGTGTGTTTCACAGGACACAGGCTGCCTGCATTCTGTGTGCAAGAAGAAGCAGGACTGGTGTTTTCAACCCATCCATAGGTAGAAAAGTTTTGAAAATGCTCAGTTCTCCTAATACGGTAGTTAAACCTAGGATAAAATTCAGAAATCAAGTTGTTTCAGCATATTTTTTTTTTATCCTCACTTGAGTTTTACTCGTCACTTCTGAATTGTTTTTCTAAAGTTAATAAAACTGTGTAGCATAAAACATCAGGACCCAAATTTTTCACCTTGTGTCTCCTTTGTGAGCTATGGGATTCCAACAGGAGCCAAATTTCTCACCTTGTGTGTCCTCTGTGAGCTATGGGGTTGCATACAATTAGGAAACAGAATTGAAATACCTCCATTAAATCAGTATTGGTGTTCTAAAGTCCATTTTTCTCATCAGCAGCTTTTATTTCTCATATTGGACTACAGCCCAGATATTCAAAGGTCTCTGAGTATGCAAAGTCCATTGATTTCACAGCAAATAGTTGCTTTCAATAACGCTGAAATCCCTCTTGAAAAATATGGGCGTCATTTGTGCCAGCACCATGTCTCTGTAGTACAGCAAGAATCCCAAAGCCCACCAAATCTTGTAGCAGTTCTGTAGGGTTTTGTTGTTTAAGAGCAATAACCTTTAGCTTTCTCACAGCTCCTTAAGGACATGCTTTCCAAGTACTTTCTCTCTGGTACCAACTGACTTACACTCCTGATCATTCTGCTGCTACAGAGCAAAAATGCAACTGAGCCATTCTGAAAGAGTAGTGTATTCATCCCAGCTCATAGAGTTTCAGTCATCTGAATCCACTTCCCTTTTCTGTTCTTCATATGGAGTGTGGCAAAATTGGGTGTCTGGTCTCCAGACAATCAAGATGCTCCAGGATTTTAATCCCGAATTCCTTCATAAAGATAACTTTAAACTCTTCCACATTCCTCATTTGACATCCTGGCTTCTGGCCTATATTGCAATTGAGGCATCCTAGCTTCACCAAAACCATTGTGTCACATCACAGTTTTGCATTTCATCAGCAGTGCAGCTGTCAGTTAAAAAGGATTGGTCCATTAGAGAAAATATTTGCATATTTATAGAGCTACTTAAAGGAAGAACTGACAAAACAATAGAGATGGCATGGACAAGATACTTTCCTGGTGCTGGAAGGACCTGCACCCAGGATCTTTGTATCAGTAGATAAAATTATGTCCCACGTGGCTCATTTAGCAGCATATTCCATCCCAGTTTGAGAAATTAGAAGGCAAAGTCACAACCCCCACATCCTCCTGTGCTGGCAAGATGAATATCCTCCTGCCTGTTTTGTGTCCAGCCACAGTCACCTGCCTCACCAAAGAGGCAGAAGCAGGTTACAGTGCTCACATCCAGTCCTAGCTCAGCACTACCTGCTGTATTCTGAAGCAGAAAGTCTGCATTTTCCCAAAAGTGACATTGCTCAATAATTAAGATGGATAAAGACATCATATTTCAGGTAAGTTTCTTGCTGTCTTATTACAGGAGAGATAGCAGAAGGTGGTTCTCAATGACAGGAGCATTCTGATTTAAAGATGTCTTTCTCTTTAAGGAACTTGCACTAAAACCTACATACTAAAAATAGTTGATGAGAAAGCAGCATGTGAGATATGTCCAGACACCATTTTCCCTCATGGACTCTTTATTTTGGTGTTTATTAACATACCTGTTCTATTAAAAACTTACTGTTCTTGGCTGTAAATCAGAGTTCTCTTTAATCACCACGCAAGATTACCCCAGAGGATTTCCCTGGTATGTGATGACAAACAGCAGTTTATCCACAGGTGCAGATCACCCTAATGTACATCGTGGCACATGAGACATTTGGAATTAAGGCACATACAAAGCAAAACTTAAAAGCTATCAAAAAGAACTGGTGGTGAATCAAAATCACTTTGCATTCAAGATGGCTTTTGTGCTAAGTTCCACCAGACTCTGATCAAGTTCCTAAAAAAAATCCCAAACCCAAGATATGCATTAATATTTGAAATTGTTCTGACATTCCCTGGCTGATCATGAGGAACAGATTTGTTGTAATGTTATTGGATGTAAATAATAGAATCATAGAATGATAGAATCAATTAGGTTGGAAAAAATCTTTAAGGTCGTCAAGCCCAACCATTAGCCCAGCACTGCCAACTCATCACTGAACAATGTCCCCAAGTGCCACATCTACACGTTATAAAAATCCCTCCAGGGATGGACTGCACCTGCCCTGGGCAGCCTATTCCACTGCTTGACAACTCTTTTGGTAAAGAAATTATTCCTCTTATCTAATCTAAACCTTCCCTGACACGATTTAAGACCATTTAGTCTTGTCCTACTACTTGTTCCTTGGAAGAAGAGACCAACCCCCACCTCACTATACCCTCCTTTCAGGTCATTTTACAGAGCAATAAGGTCTCCTCTGAGCTTCCTTTCCTCCAGGCTAAAAAGCACCAGTTCGCTCCTCATAAAGAGTTTTTAGTGATCATCTGTGTAGCCTACATGTTTTTTTTTTTTACGTGTACTATTACAGACTAGGTGTTCTTGGATAAAATAAAACCTGGACTTGCTTTTTGGCTCTGTTCCTGGCTTCCTGGACAAATCTTTTAATTATTCTGTGCCTTAATGTTCCATTTCATGGAACAGGATAATCAATGATGATAATTTGGATATAGATTTATTAAAGCACTATGAACTTAGGTACCGTTCAATTGTTGGGGAACTCTGCTCAAAAAATCGCAGTAAATGTCTTTAAACATCCTACATATATAATTTATTTCCTTGTATAGCATGAAGAAAAAAACAAGCAGGCAGTTATGACTTATTAGTGAGGATAAAATTACTCAACTGAATCATGTGCTAAATTTTCCTTGATAAATACTGTTTAGTGAGACTTACAGTTCTCTGGCAAACATAAACAGTATTTTCCTGGATTGTATCTGCCTTCTGAAAAGCAGGGAATGGAACAGACAAGAGTAGTTGGTGACATGGATAGAATGCTAAATATCATGCTAGTGTGTGTGTGCGTGTGCGTGTGTGTGTGTGTGTGTGTGTGTGTGTACAAATGCAACACTCTGAAATCATATTTCAGAATATTGGCTAAGAAAAGCCAAAGAAATAAAAATTTATCTGGAAATTAAACCCCATGCAGCCACTCCCTTCTGCCCACCCCCTCAAATGAGAGAGAAAATAGGCAGAGATTAACTGTTGAGATAAAAATTTACTGGAAACAACAACAAGATAAGAAAATGGACAATAACAGTAGCAATCCTCATACCAAGTGTATAAAAAAAAAATTATAGGCAAAATACCAACCAATGCAGTGCAACCACAGCCAATGCCACGAGGCAAAGAACGAAATGGCCCCCCTGGGTCCCTCTGAGTGCATGTCCTCTCCCCCAAGACCAAGGCAATATAAAAAACCAGTGCTGGACAGACTGTCTGCATTCACACTACTCCTCCAAGCCTGAGACAACGAGAAACAATAATGGACAAATGCTCTAGTAGGGACCAGAGTCCTCATGACACCGGTTCAAGGAAACAAAATTACATTCTTGGTTCAACAGTATATTTGATTTATCCATTTAAACTGCTCTTTTCCTAAAATTCCCATCATGGAAAATATTGATGAGAGTTCCCAGACAACCAATGGTCAGTGTAATTTCAGATTGCTTGAGGTTCATTAAAAACATCATCAACAGTGGATACAGGACATCATAGTCCTCTGTGTCAGCTTGTTATCTGTTTCAGTAGTGCATGGTTGAAAGACATAATACCAGTATAAATAAGGTAGAACCAGTCTCTGAACACAAGTTTTCCCGGTTTCAAGCCCTCTGAATCATCTGAGGTCCCCATAGCTCCTAAGCAAATAAAGCCTGTGTTTATTTAGAACTTGGTCCAAGTTTACCACAGGGATTTTGAATATTGGATAAACTTCACGTTTGTAACAAAGGGAAAGGTCAATATCTTTCACACTCCATATAACATCTATCTATGGATTAGCAGGGATAGTTTATTAAAGTGGAGAACTAAGAATAACACAAAATGCATAATCAGTGCCCAAATGACTTCAAAATCAAGTTCTCTGACAATTTTCAACTAGATACTGTCTCTGCTAACAGTCCCACATATAGTCACACATGGATCTATATGTGTTTTCCTAAACGAGAACAAATACCTCAGTATCAGCAGGTGTATTTCAGTCCTTGTAAAGCTGGAAACCATGATCCTCTGTTTGTTTCCAGTCTGTCCTAGTTATTTTCTATATCTATTTTTGTAATATCTAAGTGGGGAAAAAATATCCATGTTTAAAGCTTTCTAAGTCTGGAAAAATGCCACTAATGATTCAGTCTCTGTGGCTTAAGCTTAAGTAGTGTTACAGTGCGTAAATCTCCTATCTTCATTGTATTGTGCTTTATCCATGTAAATCTCTTCATCATCCCCCTCTCACAGATAAGTAGTTGCTGCATCCAAAGACAATATTAATATAAATATAAACAATTGCAGTGTGCTTAGGTCTGTCATGTCTCCCTAAATACCCATTTTGGGACCATTTTCTAAATCATTCTGGCCAAATACAGTGGACATCTTGCTTATGAAGTGCTACCTCATTCCATTGTTTTAGGGAACTTTGCTTGATCTGTGCAGCTGAAAGGGTATTATGAATGGAGTGTAAGTCATGGTTTTGAGAGGGACAAGCTGATTTCCTGAGATGTGCATGGGTTTATGTAGACAATTACGGAGAAGAGTCCAGCAGATCACTTGTGGAATCAAAGCGCTCTTATTTTACATACCTCTTGCTTCCTGGACTAGTCAGGCCCAAGAGAATTAAAAACTGTCTTGACAGTTGCACACCTCCTTCCTCTCCCAGCTGCTCCTTGAAAGTCCTTGGGTTCCATCAGAGTCCTTCAGTCACTGGCTTAGCATTAGCCACTGAACATGGCTAAAGCACATCCTTGAACAGTCAACCATTGTGTGCTGAATGTCCGTTAGTATTGCCACAAATTCTACCTGCTGCACTTATCTAGTCCAAGAGATTATTTTATTGATTTTTTTTCCTTTCTTTTAGTTTGCAAATAGCTCCTTTTTTCGTTGTCTGAAGAATGTGTTTCCTGCATCCCTGTCAGTGGCAAAATGTATGGTGTTGTATGTTACGTGTCGGTTCAGATCTAATTCTAAAGTCATACTAAAAATGCTCCTGTTCTTAGTTAACTTGATAGTCTGGGGGATCCTAGAGCATTATGTTGTGTTTGCCATATTTTCTCTTAGTGTGCTATTAGCAAATGATGCAAGTCTTAATTACAGCAGTCTGGTAAGTTGCCTACCCCCAAGACAAACATTAGATCATCACAGTTCTACAAAAATGTTTATTTCTGGTAAACTAAGATCGAGTGTTCTCTGTCTATGATGAATCACTCTTTCTACATGATATATCTATGAAATATTGCCTGCACTTTTGCTATTTGGACATACAGATTTTATCTATACGAATGCATTAAATATACGCAAAACATACACTGCACTGAAATCTGTCAGCACAGAACATCCTGTTTTCATGTCGCCAAACTTTTAGTCTTCAAAACACAGCACCCACACACAGACTGCCTACTGGGAATAGCATATGGCCTGTATCACCTCATAGAACTGTGCCCTGAGAATGCAATTTGGTCTGAGTCAAACTGCACCAGGTGTCAAAGCTGGCACATAAAGGAAAGTGCCCTGATACTCTTCCAGTGACGAGATGTACAGGTATAGGTATAGGTAGAGAAGGATTTTGTGCATGAGAGAACAATTGCCAACTGTTGGCAGTAGATTTCTTGCTATATTTTAAAGCTTGGAAAACAGACAGTTATAATTTATCAACGAACACCAGCTTCACTATATCACTGCAAATTAAAGAACCCTTGGTGAAAGCCAGCTTTGAAAAGCCATGATAGGGAAGAATTTACTTAAAATTGTCACAATCAGACTAGTAGATATGTAAATCGTAGCCACAATATGGTTTTACTCTTGTCATGCTGTTTGACATGATGCCCAGTTGTATATCATCGCACTATTTTTTGTTCTGTATAGTGCAGAGACAAGTGCAGTTCTGGTTTCAAACATTTCACTAGTGCTAAGAATTTAAAAGGAACTTCAAGAAAGTCATTGCCAATTTCTCACTGATGCAGTTTGTAGATTCTGCAACTTATTCTCACACTGCCTGAGTATTTTCTCTCCTGAAGGCAAGTAAATTTCTGGTCCACTTTATTTACATTGAAAGAAGTCTGAGCTATTGAGAAAAAGAGAAAGAAATTTATCTGAATTCAAACAACAAATTTGATGGCTATACTTCTGGTAGCACTTTAATCCAATTAATTCACCATGGCAATAGTGTTTTATATACACTGGCTCTACATACAAGTGCTGGTAAAATTAGTGCATCAAACAGTGTCAGGGAATGTTTCTAGTTAAGGAAATATAATTGTTGACACTATTAAAATGCATCCTGTAATGCTGTTGAACTGTGACAGCTAGCAGTCTCTCCAAAACTGCTGGGAATGGTTTGGGACTTATGACAGGCCAGGAATCACTCCCTGAATAAAATTTGCATGTGGCCATGTGGTTTTGGAGACTAAGATAATTTATAGCATTAGCCAAAGGCATTTCCTGCCAACTGGCCTTAGAACCACAGAACAGCTCTGGCAGATCTAGCAAAGGGGTGGATGAGGAGAGCTGTACACCCACTTCTAACTGTGTGACCCAATGCCAGCACCACTCTGTGCTGCAATTAGTGGGGTGGCAAAGAGGGGAAGAGCCACCTCTTTTCTCATTTCCCTGTTTGCTGGTGAAACTGCGTTTGAATTTGATAAGGCACTGCTGGTACCTCACTTTCACATTTGGCCGCATCTTCTGGCGATGTCTTCTACTACAATATTTCCTGCTCTTTGTTCAGAGGAAATTATTTGGAGTTTTCTTTCTTTTCATTCTCCTTTATTTCCTTTGAGATGAAAGTCAATGTAGGGGCAGTAAATAAGGATAAAAAGCTGGGGCATGGAGAGGAAATATTCTGTGAAATTAAGTTGAAATAAGGTAAATCCAAAGAAGCACCACGTATTTACGTCAGTGCAGTAGTGTTAACAACTCACTGCTATGTGCCCAGGAAGGATACTCCTCCTTATCCCATATCTAGTGTTCTATGTCTCTGTCATGTCTTGAAATATCACTCTTCTTTCTAAGTGCAAACCATTTTTTTTGGTCCTTCTGGAGCTACAGAGCAGCACTTCAACCTAACCAAGAGAGAAGGAACCTTGCTAGCACTAATTAATCACCCCAGCAGAAATTGTTTTCAGATTATGACACTGCCTTTGTTAATAACATTTAGGAATATCTGTCTGGAATTACTGTCACCATGCTAATTTTTGGCAAATTACCCCTGGATCTTGGTCAGCCTACTCACACAGCTGGATTTATTGAGAAGGCAGTGACTCGCTCAAGTCTGGTTTAACAGTGTCAAGTCCACTCACTGACACACAGGGGGGTCTCTTGGTGACAGTAAAAAGAGTAGAGCTGAGAGACGAATCATCCTCAGTACTAGCAACTACATTGATGCAGAAGGCAAAATGGATTCTTAACATTTTGTAATTCTGACTGGAATAATCCAGTTGACATGCTTGCTTCATCAATTTTGTGACATTACTTCAAATTCAGTATAGCCTGATAAATATGACTATTACAGAAGTGAATGCTATCTTCATTACAATAAATATTCTAATCTCATGTCAGAACTTTTCTGGTAGTATTTTTATTCAAATGTCCAGTCCAATATGTAATTTCAAAGTATAAAATTCATGTTATGTTAGTGCATGATCTTGGGTCAGATGAAATGTACTACAACTTTCCCATTAACTCTTAAAGCAGAGGATCTGATTCCATGGAATTATTTGGTTATGTTCAGAGAAGGAGATTATTGCAAATTTTATGTAGAAAATAGTTAACAGATGAAGAGATAGATGGGAAAAACCCAAGAAAATACTCCAAAATATACAATGCTAAAGTGCAAAGAGAACCGAGACAACATGAGTGAGAGGAACATACTGTTAAGTTAAACAGTAGGAAGAAATTCTCAAGCTTTTATTAAAGACATCTAACCCTGATCACCTCTCTCTCAGATCAATTAGTTTAGGAAATTGCATTACAGAATCTCTGGAGCTCATGAATTTTCAGCTAAAAGTTGCTTTACTGGCTTCCCTCTTGATCCTAATGTATAGATATTCCAGGACTTTACAATTTAACGAATTAGGTCCTGATATTTTAGCAGCTTTTAAAAGTGTGAAGTAATGTATTACCAGAAATTAGGGAAATTAATTACCTCTTTAATTTCCCTCAGTGTAATTCAATGTGAATATGTTAGATTGAATGGCAGAAGCAGAGAAGTCCTTCATTTCACCAGGAGTTGACATACTATCAAGCTCTGCCAGACACCCATGGTCTAATCACAGAATTATAGAAATCTATGTTTCCTCTTGATCAGTTGTCCTCAAGATGCATCAAATAAATCTCATGAAGTAAAGGAAAGAGCACAGGTTTCGTTGGTGCAAGGAGCAACTACAGCAAGGCAAGAAAATGAGACAGAAGGGAAAAGCTTCTTATCCTGCTACTCTTTGTTGGGTGTGTCACAGACATGATGGTGATGTGGAATCTTGAAAGGAGAAAAATAAGCTTGTGGGACACAGGTTTTTATAAAGGGGGTTTGCTGTGTGTTTTAATTTTATTTTTTTTTTAAAATTCCAAGTGTTTTTTTAAAATCAAATTCTGTAGATTGTGCCATCATTAGTACGGTGCACACACTCTGAGTACTGTGCTGCTCCCTATGCTGTCAGCTAAACCACCATTAATTCAAACATTCTTCAAAGAGCATGGCGCCGATGGTGTGCAATAATCGTACATCCACACAACTGTAGTACTACTGAATCAAAGGCAGCCAAGCAAATGGGTAACATGGGACGTGTTTTGGGGATCTATTTCAACCTTCTAATGGCTCAAGAGTTCCTTCATTTTTCTCTCATTTATACTAAACTAATTAGGAAGAAGTTCCCTGACTCGTCCTTGGTTACACTGGTGAATGGCTCATTTAAGCAGAGTCAAGCCTCACTGGTTGTATATTTTCATGCACAGAGAGACTTAGTGCCTCAAATACTGTGCAAATGTCATGCATATAAACATAAAAATGTATGTATAGACACACTTGAGTGTACATATATCAAATATATCTTGGAGTTCAGTACCAAGAATTTTTGTCTAGAGGAGTCTGCACATACAAAAAGAATGTGTGCCCATACAGACTCTGCAATAAAAATACAATTAAAATTTTATGAATATTTTCATCTTAGGTATACTGAAGTGATAAAGCACAAAATTTGATCTGAGTCATAAACCCAGGCAAATAGCCTTTCCACTGCTATGGAAAACTCCCATTTGAAATCAGAAACATCAAGATGCCCATTAAGAATAGAATGTATGTCATTGAAAGGAAATAAATTCCTCTCCGTGCTTCAGCATCCTTCTGTAATGGAGGAGCAGGTTATACCTTTCTGTCAACCACCTGTTAAGAAAGGAACCGTCTGTGTTTGTGGAACAAATACGTCCTTTCATCCATCTTTGTTTTGGATCATGAATGTGTCATTAGTACTTGAATCCAGGTAGGCAGAATCATCCCATCTATTTTTCCTTGCAGAGCTTGTGGAACCATAAAATAATAAAAAAAGTCTTAAAAAATTAGAAATAAGGTAAATGTAAATAACAGTTGCTCAATAAGACAGTGTGTTAGGTCTCCCCATTGTTCTTTCCTTCTGTTTTTCGGAGAATATATTTTCTCACCCTTTCTATCAGTTGAGAGCAGCAAGCTAAGGATAACGAAGGAGTTGCTCAAATGGCACATGGTTTTAGTCATAGTTATTGACAAGCAAGGAAGGTTAAAACTTAGATCTCACTGAATGTCCAAGTGAGATGGCTCACATGCACCAGGTACAGGGAAAACAGAATTCATTCCCCTCGCTGGATTCCCCCTCCAGCTGCAGTCACATCTGCCTTCTGCTGACATGTTTATTCCAGCTGAGTGACATCCAGGCTGCTGTCAAGGGCAGAGCCAGCTGTTTACAAACAGGTTTCCTGTGTTTTGAGGACAAGACTGAGGACCACTGCCCAACTCCTGGAGCCATTTCTGGAGACCAGGAAAATGGTCCTGAATAGCCAGCCAGTGTTGGATTAACATCCGTGTCCCAATCCGCATGAGCCATTTTGACAATACTCAAAGCACAGATCTCTGGTGAATCATGAATTATATCAGATTAATAGATTCATTGAAAAAATTTAACACTATTTATCTTCCCTGCTGTCCCCTCATCTCAACCCTTCCAATGCAGATCTGCACACTGTCACCAGAATTCAGAACATGTCAGCCATCAAGGTGTAGGTAAGAAGGCAAGCCAGTTTGCTTTTTATTGCAATAAATTAGGCATGCTTTCATGGTTTATTACTGTGTCTCATTTTGGAACTGATAACATCTTGCAGAGGAATGGCAGTTTCTCTTAATGAGCCAAAAGAATGGCTAGTCACTGCTGGAAAATACCTGAAAATACCATATAGGAGTTTATGAACAACCTGTTGATGTCCCCCTTGATCAGGGAGCAGAGTTCAGAGAAGATTGTCCAGATGGTAAAAAGGATAAAACAGGCTATTCATGCCTGTTTGAAAGGTATGGAAAGCACTACTTCCAAAGAAAAGACTTTAACTCACTTCATCAAGATGACATTGGGAGAGTTTGTTTGTTGTTTCCTTTTACAGGTGATATCTGTGAAGTGGAAAGCACCAGGTAATGAAGAAACTTGAACAAATTGCTTTCTTTTTCAGCTCATCTGCTGATGTCAGCCTGAGACAATGAAACAAGTGGATTCTGATGAAGAAAGCAAAAATGTTGATCCTAATTAGAACAGACAAAGGCATTTTTCATCCTGAATCCCTTGTTTAAAGGTTGACTCTTGGCAGGCATGTGATTGCTCGGTGCACTGATGGCACTGCTGGCCAGGGCGTCCATCACACGGGGAATGTGCAGCAAGTTCAGAACCAGAATTCATGCCTGGAACTGAAATGCCTGCCAGAAGCAGATAGGCCATTCTCTTCAAATGATGACAGAATAATTGCCTCCCAGTGGATGGCTAGAATCTGCTGGCAGACCTTTCAAGCATTCTGCAGATACTGCTTATCTGCCTGATTATTGCTGAATTTAAGGAGACCTTAAGAGGTTACCCAGGAATCTTAAGCATGACACTAAACACAGAAAGAGAGTAATTTTGGAACTTAAATCAAAGACTAAAACTTAAGACCAGGAACCAGCCCTTTTTATTTTATTTGTTCTTGGAGTGTCTAACATTAGCAACATCTGGCCTTACGTCATTTGCTTTAAAGTGGTATAAGAGATAAATGCAGAAGAAATTCAATATGAAAGAATATTTTTCAAAAAATATAGTTGAACAACTGCCCAGTGTTATTGAGATGACTCCAAATGTAAATGTTCTTTCTAAAACTTTGTTTAAGGTCAGAGATATTCTAGAGGTTAGCTTAGATTAAATATTTTTTGTCATTTTGGCTACACTGAAGCACACCGTGGCGACAGATTTTATGTCTGGAGTGGTTTCACAAGGGAAACTGGTGAGGCAGTCCTGTTGTGCAGATGAGTGCTATAAAAAGCTGCTCTTGAGAGTGTAAATGTGGTACTGGATCTTGTCTTCACAGTTTGGCATCGAATGGAAGATAATGCATTCCGATACTCAGGGTTAATATCTTCACATTTTTTAGGACAGTTTATAAAGTGGAAAAGAAGGCCACATACAGAATCAAAAGATAAGTTATAAAATACTCTGGGTTGGAAGGGACCTTTAAAGGTCTTCTAGTCCAACCTTCAAATAAATGAAAAGACAGATTTATTCTCTTTTTCACATCAGAGTCTGGTACTATGAGCGGAGCATGGTTTTGATCTGGCTGGGGAAGAGGGCAGTTTTACTGTTGCCTGATTGCTGTTTATGGGGCCGATCCCTCTCCACCACTCTGATGTCTCATACACGTCTGCTCGTAACCCCAGCCGCATATTTGTGATTTCCCTTTCTGTGAGTTTCAGGGAATTGACATTTTTCTGATGTTCCTGGAATGTAACAATATAAAAAGGGAATAGAGGTTCCACCCTCTGAGGACAGTTTGAAATTCAACCCTTCAAAAAGTTATGTCCTGACTCTGATACAGTAGGAAATTACTTTGTGCTCTTGGGGAGAGGCAAAGGAGGGCTTTGGACATTTGCTGTAGCATTCCTCGGTGTGGGTCTGACGTTGTGTCTGTGACAAAACCATCTGCAATCTAAGCAAGGTCAGATACTTCATTAGTACAGAAAGCAGATCAGCACAATGTGCAGTTGTAGACATGAATTGACATATCTTTCAATGTTCTCATATTCATTTGCATTCCTAAACTGACTGTGAAGAAGACCATCTTCATTTTTGGGAGGTCATAGATTCTAAAGGTTAAACTAATATGATGAGGTAACTGATATTTTTGAGACAATGCTTAAATTCAGTCGCAATGACTTCAAGGAGGAGAAAGTGCTTAAAGAGATGAAATTGTCCATTGGGGAAGGTGATTAGTTGAGTGCATGCAAATAAGTCACAGAGAAGTTGCAAACTAAAATTTCCCTCTATCTTTTTTTTTCTCTGTATATACATATGTATAAAGCAATGTGAGTAAATGTAATCTCAGGGTGCTACATCATTACCTGATGTAAATTGGCTCAGCTTCATTGATTTTTGTAAGACTATATGCATGTATTATAAAGGGGGACATTAGCTAGTGTTATATTTTTATATGAAGTCTGTCATCAGTCCATCCTACACTCCTGCAGCACTGAACTAAATTGCTGGGTAATACAAATTTCAATCAAGTACAGAAATGTTTACAAAAGTCAAGTCAGCACCTAGCAAAATAAATAAAACCAAGTGTGAGAAATAATGTCAAATATTCTGCCAATGAGAACTTTACACAGTGAGGAAAATGACAATACGTATCTAATATTTTGAAATTATCAATTGCACACAGCTTCAGTTCCAACTTTGTTCTGAACTACCCAGTGTAGAATGAAGTGAATGTTTTATGACCACCATAGAGAGTGATGCTAGTATTCTTTTATTGCCCCTCCCTTTTAAGTAATATTTCAAAGTGTTTCAATTTGAGTGCTAAAGCTCGTAGGCTGCCATGTTTATTCTCCAAGGTATTTTTGTATGTGATTAGTCAAGAAAAGACAGAATCTTTATTGACTCCATTTGCTGGAAACATAAGATAAAATAAAATAAAATAAAATAAAATAAAATAAAATAAAATAAAATAAAATAAAACCGCAAAACTCATAGGATAAATTAAGTGCACTACTTTGTGGGTTATAACATATAACTCTTGATAAAAAGCATTGCAAATACGTAGTTCAAGATTGCTAGTCCCAGCTGCATGGTACATGGCTCCAGCTCAAGCAAGATTCACAAGGAGCAGAGTGGTACCTCTGAAATGGAACATGCTCTTACTGAGATTTTTGTGCAACACTTTTTCCCCGAAGAGCATTTTTGAACAGGATTCCTCGTTTCTTATTTCTGTATTTGGATACACAAGAAGGACGAAGATGGGGCAATGCTCAGCTGCACTCATATCCCTTTCTGACTTCCTTCTCTCTCCTCCATTTCACAAAGCTATTTCCAGGAGGACACAGAAACAGTACTGAATCCTGAGGGCTTCATTCCAAATCTGACCAGGAAAATAAACTTGTGACCTCAGTAAATATCAGTTTTGAAAGAGAAATTAAAATGATTGGAAGTTTCTTTTTTCCCCTCCCTCTCTCCCTCCCTCTCCACCACCACCCCTGAACTAAAAGACTTTAAGAAATTCTTTTTGGAGAAGGCAAATGGAGACTTTTGTATCTTGTCAACTTCCTGCCAACTGAGCGCTCCGGTCAATTTCACCTCCCGACCTCTTGTCACTTTCATTTTCTGCCAGAAGGCAGCCAGTCACTCTGATGAGAATCTTCCGGGCAGGGAGCCAGAGCCAGATGCTGCTCACCTGCTTCCTCTGCCTCTCCAGTTCTCAGCATCCCCATCTGTACCAAGCCTACTTCCAGTTCCCTAATTCTTCACATAAAGAATTTTTGACAATCTCGTTTTCTTTTTTCCTATTTTTTTTTCTCATTAAGATAATAGCAACCAAAACTGTAATCACTATTTTTCAACAGAAAATCCTACGGATTTTTTTTTCCTATGGAGACTTTAGATTATTTTTTTTCTGAATGGATTGTTCTCTGTTTGAAAATCATTCTCCCATAAAATTGGCTATCAGTTCTGTTCCTTTTTTACCTCCTCCAGTGCCTAAAAAGGAGCTTAGCTGACTCCAGAATATGCAGGAATGATGCTTCCTAATGTACTCAGCATGGCTGCTTGTGTTGGAAATGAGATGAAAGCACTTGAATAATTTTCCTTTTCAAATGGCAGGCTAATTAACATATAGATCAGCTGGCTAACACTTCCATGAAATATGTACAGTACTTGTTATTAAAATACAAGCACTCTTTGAACTTCAGCAGTCACTTGAAAATTTTAATCTTCCAATTCTGCCTTTGTTTGTAATAGTTTAGATAAGAGATTGGACAGCCAGGATGCTAAATCTAAGGAATAATTTGGACATTCTTAATGTCGTGGTTGTGCCTCTATTTGTTTAACAGCATATATTATGCATAAGAATCCCAGTTCAAGAATTTATCTAAATTGAATGTGTTCTAGCAGATGACAGCAAGAGGATTTCTTTCAAAATTAGTGTGTGTCTTTTTAGGCAGAGTGAATTATCCCCAGGTCCCATGAAATCAACTACAATAGCTTTCACTGTCTCTTGGCACCAATGGTGCCTCCTGCTGAGAAGAGACAATCAACTGGAATATGCTTTTGTTGCTGAGCCTACATGAGATTGGATCATGGTGCATGAAAATTGGGAAAAAACCTGAGGGTAGAGTTGCTAGTCCCAAACCTGTACATCCTTGGTTTAAAAGACAGGCTGAGTTGAATGCTTGATTCATGGTGGGTGAGACAGAATCCACACAGAAAAATAGTTGTTTAAGCCTAAAAGTGCAATAGAACAGGTAAGAGAAAGCAAAATCTTGATTTTACTGCATTAAGTAGCCTTTTTGTTTAATAAAAAAACCCCCAAACTGTTATAAAATCACTTTCCTTGCTCAATATTTATGATTGTTCAATTTACTTAAAAATAAACATGGACAACAGATAAAATGATTGTAAAATTGAAAGGTTGCTTTGCTTAAGGTCACTTTCTCTACGTATTTTGATATAGCCTATGGACAAAAAAATATGGGTTGTCTTTATAGTTGGGTAGCTTGGGGTTGGGTTACTTCTTTTTGTACCGGATTTCAGCAATTTCAATAAGTAAATTATGATGCGTTTGGGAGAAAAAAAACTACAACCCCCCCCCCAACAAATTATTTCACTTTTTTGTTTTTTATATATATATGAAAACAGTCAAGTAAAGTTAACTATTGGCAATTTCAGTGGACATATTTCAGTGCTCACAAGACAGGTAAGGAATTTGGTGATGTTCTTCATTTGAAGTCTCTGGGATTTAGACATCTGGTAATATTGATATATTGTGCCATTTTGAATACTTTTTTCTTTAAGAATAAACATGGTCTTGTTTTTTAGGCTGAATCTTTATCTCTAGGACCAGTTTTGTTCATAGTTTTCCAGAGAGAATCACAAGGGAAAGTAATAAAAAAAATGACAGGTGAAAAGCTAGAGGGACCATTCATTTTGCATGTCAGACTGGAATCTTAGTTTGAAACTTTCAAAACTCTTACAAGGGTCAAAATTCAGACCGTGTTTTTAAGATTTCACTTTTCCAGATAAACAAAAAAAGACCACTAAAAATATCTTTGCTGAATATAATCACTTTTCAGTGTCAAAACTTATTTAGGTTTTGACATTGAAAAGAGACTAAATTAAACAGTAATTTATCTCTCACTGTAGCAAGTCTTCTAGGAGGTGTTCCAAAAGAATAATCAATATACAATAGATAGACACTAAATATACCCTGAATATCTGGCTTTTATCCCTCAGGCTCACTCACCCTCAGTGCTGCCTGTGCATTGCTGGCAGCATGAGGACCAGTTGAATGGTCAAGTGCACACTTACTGCTTTTCACTTCTCCCTCTGCAAATGCAGAAATCTCATTGTAATCAAGATGGTTAAGGCATTCTCCATTTAATAAAATCCAAGATGGAGAAAAATCTTGGGTGTCTCTTTTCTCTCAGTAAAATCACAAACACTATTTAATAGTTATATTAAGGTAAGCACAATTATTAAATTAAATCAGAAAGCTTGGGAATGATAGACTCAAATCAGAGACCAAATGTCCAAATGTCCATAACCTCCATTGAGAGGTGAAAAAAAATCCATGGCAAACATTTGTGCTTCTCAATGCCAGACCTTGTATTTCCATTCCCTAGGTGCTGCCTTTAATTTAGGGAGAGTAGGACTCGAACAAAGGACAGATATGAGAACTAAAGTTAAGCTCCTGTTTTAAACCTCCATCTAATAGTTGTGAAGCTCACTGTTGAAACTGCCATCTGTAGACTAAAGACACCTCACAACTAAGACAGGAAGTCATAGTACCAGCTTGAAATACCTTGGTACTTGCAGTGGAGGAGAGCATTGCTCTAATTAAGCACTAAATGAGGTTGATCTGTTTTTTTGACTGACTGGTAGAGAAATACATTAATATAAATGATGCCAGATAAATGGTTGTATTGGATAAAAGTTATCATAAGCTGGCTGTGAATCATTTTAGGCTGGAAACTAGACGTAGGTCCCAACAACATGAAAAGAGACAATTTGGAATAGAATTTCTATGGGAGTTATGGAAAAGGGAGGGTCTAATTAATTTTATGTGGACCTTGAAGAATTTATGACTATGAATAGATTATGTTGTTCCTTGAGTTGGCAAGGAGTCTCTTCAGCATCCCATGAAATAAATCCTCAATGCAGGCTCCTCTGTTGAATCATCGATATTCACCAGGTTCTGACTTCATCTTCAGTTGAGTACCTATTATTGTGATAAAGGATTAGTTTGGATGAACATTTTTGGTGATATTATGTTTAATTTGTCAAAGACATGGTAGGCATTGTGTGTGTGTGTGTGTATGTTGCAAATGAAATATAAATACTTGACTTGCATTAATTACTCTGCAGTATTATTATTTTATTAGCAACATTCTTTGAAGCTGTTGCATACCAAAACACTATCTCAGCACTTTTTGGTGACCTATTTGTGCAGAATTTAAGCACTAGCCTAAAGGATGTCAGCCATGTACTACAGTAAGAGTGATGACAAAGACAGTGATTAAACAGTACCTCCCTACTCAGCTTTATAGTTCTATTTTTAGTAAAACTTTATAGCCAATGGGAAGATAAAGATTAGCTTGATCAAATGGTCAGTGGTGCTCTCCATAGGCAGACAAGGGTTATCACTAAATCCCTGAATGTTTAGGTAATAGCTCACAGAATATGTTGGCAAGTTGCAGTGGATTGAGCTCTGGAAGTCTGACACTTCGCTTTTGGTTTCTTGGTTTTACAAGATGGTTATGGCTGGAGATGCTTTTCACTAAGTAGTTTTGAGTGAATTAAACCCGAAGGTGAGAGGACCATAATTTAACTGAAGAACTTGTGTGTCTTGCCTTCAGAACACCACATTTCTGAGTTCTGTCAGCACTACTTGGGGCTGACAACTTAGGAATTAAAAAGTACTTAACCTGTAAGGGTTAACAAACAAACCTCAAATGAAATGCATTACTCTTTGCTATATTAATTCGCCGGCATGCTGGCCGGGTTGGGGGGGCCACAACTTGGTCCAGGATGTCCAACACAAAAGGAGAATGCCCCGGGGCACCTCGGTGCCTCGCTTGCCAGCCTCCCAGCCCGTGCGGTGGAGGGCACGAAGCCCAGTGTGCCTGGGGCTTGTGGATAGCCCAGGTGCGGCCAGAAAAAAATGAGCAGAGGAGGCCCTTCGACCGATGTTCCAAGGGTTTATTGCAGAAGCTCCCTCGGAGGGGACCGGAAGCGAAGAGGACAAGACAAGAGACTGAGGGGCTTTTTAAAGGGATACAGGGAAGGGGGCGGGATGGCATAGCAGGGACCTATAGGAAGAGGAGAAAGGTGGGACAGGCCAGGACACCTTCCCTTAGGGGATACAAGGGGTCTCTGTCAACAGTAGACAGAACCACCCCTCAGGAATCCTAGGAATTCAAAGGCAGAAGCCATCTTCACAGAATGGGGTTTTACTCTTTGGTACCAGCCCACCTAACCTCTGTTTCTAGGCTCTGTGGCCCCCTGGTTGGTTCATTCACCACCACACTTTGCTGGAATGGGGAGAGAGAGAGAGAGAGGGAGTCAGAGATCTGTTTTAGCAGAAGGCTTCCCTGTGGTGTCAAGTAATCTACCTGACCTGAGTATCATAAATCACTCTTAAAAGGAGACGGACTTAAAAATACTTGTATTAATTCAAAAAAATTTAAGACTTAGATGGTCTTAACAGAAGGCATTACATAGTACAGTCACAGCTGATGCTGCTAGTAAGATTTATTTCATGTGATTATTGTCTGTGCATCTGCATTTATTCTCTCATGTTCATATTTCATAAATGCTAAGCAGTGAGACAAATTTTCATAATGCTTTTCCTTTAAATGAAGGAAATATCATATAAAGACCAACCAGACTTCCTCTCCTGCAATATTTTTTCAATAACATTCCTTCTAGATCATAATTTCATATTTTATAATCTGTATCAGATAAAAAATTTTAAAGATTTTAATTCCTATCTAAAGACACTTGGATTTCACAATAATATCCTGAATTGCTATCACAGTAATGGTAGGTTTAGCTGCACCAGCTGATGCTAATATTTGTATTATCCTTTGTTGAGGGCCACTATCCTGTTACCAGGGAGAGCTAATTGGAGTATAAAAACCCTTCTCACCTTTCATGAAAACCAGTTAATCCTTTGTTTGTTGTGATTGCTTTATGAACCCAGCTGTAGGGTGAGAAGGCTGAGAAAAGAGCACGTTTCATTTAACCAAGAGAGAGACCTTCGAAAAAAACAGAAGTGAAAGAGATTACTTAAATATTCTTCCTTGTTAGCCATCTTCAATTTGAATTTCCTGCACTGATGTACAAAACCCATGGTATCTCCTGCTGAAACTCTTCTATGTATTGTGTGCAATTAAATTTGGGGTAGAACTAAGATTTTAAACCCCTAGAGCTGCTCTACCACTGGATGATCAAATCAAACTTTTTTCTTCACTCACTTTTCTTCTGCTTTTGACCAAGTCTTCATATGGAGGGGTAATCAGAGTTTTTCTCCACCCAAAATCTAAACTAATGAATAGTAGAACACTAGTGTGTACTTTGCTGATATGATAATCAGCAAGAATCTTGTGGTGCAGTTTTTGGTTTTCTTCTCTTAAATAATTTCTCCTCCTGGAGATGGTAAATTATTACTTCAGTAGAGACAATCACTGCCCCAATTACACATGTCCATGAGCTCTTATGATGGACTCTGTTTAGTCAGACTTTCATTATATATGGTCTATTCTCAACAAGAACACTCAGATTCTGGGCTGTTGGGTGCTTGGAAATACCCAGAGCAAATGGAAATTAATTAAGCAATTTTTAGCCTTCTATTTTTAATTTGTTTCCAAGGTATTTAGAGGTGATTGGAACCTTTAATATATTGGAATATAATATATGTAATACTTTAATATAACCTTTAATATATTGGAATGAGAAGGCATCCTGCTCACCCTGGATGCCCTCGCTGGTCCTCATCAGGGCTGATACAAAAGTTATGCATGCATAAATATGTAAATGTTCCAAATATACATGTACACATAGACACATGTACACATAGATTTTTAAAATTCCCTACCCACAAAAAGGTCTTCTGTCCCCTCTGAACTTAGAATATTTCCAGTCTGAATCTCCACATGTGCTTAGATACTTTTTGTTCGGTTTAAATATCTTATTCCTTATTTTTCTATACACCATTCATGATCTTGCTTTGTAGATGTTTGACATTCTTCTTGATCTCTCCATCCTTTCTTTCCCTTTGGATATTTACTGTCTGCTCTTTTTAACAGCCTCTTTTTTGGGTGTAACATAAGCACATTTGTTCTTGACTTAAAGTCATTGTCTCCTTACACAATTGAAATGAAGTGAAATAAGTTCTCCCAAATCTCGTAATGCTTACTTGTATCTCTTGTTAGTTATGACTCCTTCAAGATAGTCAACGAGCCTTGAATTTGACCTAAATATTTTTCAAATTATATTGTCTTAACATAAGTAGTCTTTGGCTGGTACAAAGGGAAATAAAGGAATAAAGGGCTGGTTCTGATTCAGTTGTGAATGTTTCTTGGAACGGAGTAGGAATTATGGCCCTGTAGAGAAGATGGTTCAGAACTTGTGAAAAAAAATCTAATTCTTTCATCTGGTAGTTTTGTGTTGCTTTCTTATACTCTTGCCGGTGATGTCTGAGTTCGTATTTCTTAGGGATGAAAATATTTAAAATCATACTATGTGAGGAAATCATCTTTCTTAGTTTTCTGTGATTTCTATATTTGTGAGTATCATCACTATTTTCTTTTACTTTAAAGACAGCGGTTTTACATATATCACTTTACAATTGTTCATTTGAGATTTATGTTTCAGAAACACAAAAGTGTCAAAGAGATATAAAGAAATATGAAGTAGTTAAACTTGGGTTACCAGTATAAGAATCCTCTAATATTTGCCTATATATTACTTCAAAGGAAATCTTATACCAATTCCATCATACAATTTTATTATTCATTATCTCACTCTCAAAGCTTCGTATACTTATGCCTAATTAATTTCTCTCAACTGTTAATTACTTTGAGTACAGATGACACTTACTCAGTCTCTTTTATCCATAGTTTTCATCACCTCTTTCACCTCACCTAGATTCCTCCTCTGTACTCACAGACTTATCTGAAAAAGCATAGCTGAAATCGTCACCACCGTTAAATTGACCTCAGAGGATCCTCATAAAACACCACCCCAAACATTAAACTATATTTTTCAATGCATTTTCCTAAGCTTGAATTGAAATTGATGGATTTCTTTTTTCAGCATGATACCACTCTGACAAAGGAGGGATTACCAAAAAACACGGAATCACAGAAAGGGTAAGGCTGGAAGGGACCACAGTGGGTCATCTGGTCCAACCTCCCTGCTCAGGCAGGGTTGTCCCAGAGCACATGGAACAGGATTGTGTCTAGATTGTTCTTGAATATCTCCTGCAACGGAGACTCCACACCCTCTCTGGGCAATCTGTTCCAGTGCTGGGTCCCCTGCACAGGAAAGTTCTTCCTCGTGTTCAAGGGAAAATAAAAACTTCCTAACAAAGACTTAATAAAACACTTTTTCATAATTTTCCTTATTTTCAGACATGGATTTCGACACTTAATCATAACTGAAACTTCTAGTAGGGCCCAAGGAAGTGGTTGAGTCACCATCCCTGGGGACATTTAAAAGAACATGGATGCAGTTCTTAGGAACATGGTTTAGTGGTGGGCTTGGCAATGCTGGGTTAATGACTGGACTCAATGATCTTAGAGGGCTTTTCTGACCTAAATTATTCTGTGATTTCATGACCCAGACTCTGTTTAAATAATGTTCCCAACTCAGATTAGGGAAGTAACTGGAGCATCTGTGGATGCTCAAAATAAGTCCTTTCCAGAAAAGACATTTCTGCCTTTAGCCGACGAAGTTTGGATGCCACTGTTATATGACTGATATCACAGCAGCAGGGTACTGAGCATAGATTAGGGATATTCTTGAGTAACTACCTGCTCCTGAAGTCCAGGCTGCCATGTCCTCATGTTTGTCAGTATCTAAGTCTCCCTGCCTGGGAGCCAGGGCTAGGCAGATTCCTTTCTGTCGTCATCATGCCTTGAACACCTGAACAGTCAATCCACCAGCAATATCAGAACTATGACCAGTCAAAATCCTTTCCCCAGACCCATGGGAGCAAAGATCAGCATCTCCCTTAGACTTGCAACACAATCAAGAAAGTAACTCAAAAAGGAACTCATGGCAGGTGGAAAAACACATTTTCCTGACTGGGACATTGTACCGTGGACAGAGCTGCAAAACAGATGGGAGCTTCTCTGACCTTGCCTGCTTCAGATTTATCACTGGACATGTTTAATTAAAAACACATCAGATTAAGTCATTTTGTTATATGGGAAAATGTTGGAGTCCCTCAGGTGCAATCCCTGTTGGAAGAAACACAACAAGGCAAGATTTTTCACTGTGGCAACAGAAATCAGCTGCAAAAATAGTTTAAAGCTAGCCTACTGGGGAGTTGGACAGGAGTGAGATAAGCAAGTGCATTGGCTTGTGCTATTTTATTGCTTTGGTCAGGGAGAAGACAGACTAACTTACAATAGGTGTGAAACACCCAGTTGAGACAAATTATGTTCATGTCACTCCTTTATTTCCCTATTTCCCTTATAGCTTATATTTCTCTTGTATCAACAACCTTTCCTACTCAATTTTCTCTCTCTGGGACCGGCTGAAACTCAAATAAATTAACAGCCACATATGAGGAAGTTTTTGTAAACTGGAAGCTAAAAAGAAAAAGATATTAAGAAACAAATCCCCATTATAATAAATGCTCCACAACATGTTTATCAAGAACACAAATTTCTCTTGAGAGATTTAAATGAGTTTTAATTCAATCTTTAGAAATGAAGACTTATACACTTAATCTGAGACTGGACAATTTATTGCAAATTGCTATTAATGGGTGCTAACAGTAAAATTTACCATGTGCAAATTTCTTTTTAAAATCTTGTTGAAGGGATGCAGACCTTATGGTTAAAGCTCAGTGTGTGTATTTGTTCACACACAGACAGACTTTGAACATATACTGCACACACACACCTGTATGTATGAGTGCATGATTGGTTCTCTGGAGGTTGCTAATTTATGAAAGCCTTAGAAGTCCCTGTCCAAATACCCCTTCCCTGGGCAGGCTACAATCAAAAATGTGAAAGTATTTTAAAACAGATCCTTTGCCACAAAGATTTACTAATACAAAATAAACGTGTGGGCTTTAAGCCACAGCTGACAGACAGGAGCTGTTAGAGCAATGCTTGAATAAGATAATCATAGGTATTAAAGACATCTCTGTCTTTGTCAATATATAAAAAACAAACAAACAAACAAACAAACAAACAAACCCAAACAAACCACAGAGGCATAAATAGTAGGAGTTACAAATTCCATGCAAAATCCATGGTAGAACTGCAACCAGTGGAAAGAGGAATCCACTATTGCTATTTCCTAACTGACCACCGTGAGTATCAGGAGACCAGAAGTCTCTGATCTCAGAGACTCTCAGTCTCTCATTTTTTAATGAATGCAGTTCCTACTCCAATTGCAGCTCCTTCCTCAAATGAAATGTTGATGTCAATAATGCAGAGATGATGAACCCACAAAAAGTTCTAATGATACCTTCAAGAAACCTTATACTTACATTGATAAATATGCCTTGTTTTGGGGTTTTTTTTGATACCTGAAATATTCTTAAATTATCACAGAAGCTCACAGAATACATTAGGATGAGACTCCAGAGATTATTAATATTAAACATGAAATGTCTGTGAAGATGACATTAAGGATCTGATGTGAACTGACAAAAGCAAATGAATTTTAAGTTAAACTTGCTACCTTGTCCTTAATTCACTTTGGAGTGTCTGCCAGTGGTGTCAGAATTGATGTAAAGTGGCCTGAGTGTTTAGGATGCCCATTGGTGTATTGGCAGAGGGCAGTGTCTGTGGGTTGTTCCCTTAGTCATATGGAGGATTGCTCTGGTTCCCACAGATTTGACTCATACTTTTAAATGTGTTATAAAGTCTCAAGTATTTTCTTAAAGGTCAGTTCAAGCAATTAAAAACATAGGCTGCATAGGACAGCTTTCTTTTTAAAATTAAATTTAATTATAATAATCTACCTCTTAATTTTTAATTCAATTTTCCAGGTTTGGGTATCTTCAGAGTTTCAGCTCCTATTTTTAATTGGAAATGATGTTCTTCTCTTCCTCTTTTACCCAGAAAATTGATTTCTATGGCTGAGGTGTTATTTTTGAGTACTCAATTAACATTTGAACATTTGTCTTTCAATTACTGTCTTTCAATTTCACAATTTGATCTGGAGAACTTGAATTAATGTCCTCAGGCAGACATTAGCAACAGAATCAGGACTGTTTTAAAACTCCCCTGTACACAGAATGCTTAAGGGACAGGTCAACATATATTTTCTTCATCAGCAGAGCTGGTTTAAGACATCTTCTGCTCCCAGCCCCTTCTTCTTTATTTGGCCAACGCTTCAATTTAGTGATGTGATGCAACGGTTTGCTTTATCTGGTGAATTATATAACTTTATTGAACTCAAGCACTTCCTAAATAGTTTCTCCTTTTCCATAATGGAGGGGGTTTTGGTGGTGTCTTTTTCGTGTCCACCTACAGCACAAAGTGAGAAGGAAGGAGTTGAATCGTGGAGGAGACACAAAGTTTTTCCACAGAAAGTCACCAAGTATCACTTTGGTGCAAAAGCAAGTCCTTAATGTCAGGCAACTGTAAATTTAAGAAGGTATGGACACCTGAGAGTGGAGATGCATTGCTACACAGCCTCACCGTGTCAACTGCTGGCATGATAATATAATAGCTTCCCTTGATAAAGCAGTCAAGCAAATTTAAATTAAATTAGAAAAATCTCCTCAGGAGGGGAAGGGAAAAGAGGACGGGGACTACCAAGTGCCAGATATGAGTATGAGGCAAATTAAAAGACTTAACATGATGAATCCCCGTGCAAATGAGCTTTTATATTGGAATCACTGTCAGTGTCTCCATTTTAACAGTGCTGCCAAGCCCTGCCATATGAAAGCATAAAAGGAATCATCTGCTGTGTTTGGTCCAGATTCAGCTCCCTCCTCCTTGCTTCATGGACCACATACAAACCTTTTCGGAGACCAACTGACATCAGTAATTAGACCCTCCTTTGCAAGAGCACACTGACAGGTACCTCAGGCAGTTCCAAGTCATTCCATTCAGATTTATGCACCCTCTGTCCTGAAAAAGCCTCAGTCCAACCTTCCGTCAACCTACCCAGAGGGCAGAGCATCTCTGGAGTTTTACTCAAAATGTTGGGAGTTAAAAACAGATTTCTCAAATAGGTAAAATGCAGCTACAAACAGAAACATAAAAAATAAAACCTCCAAGTTCATCAGTGGCTTCCAAGAGCCTGAAGTACCATGGAAGTGAATTAGGGTCACACTTAAACATCTTAAAAATGCAAATCTCAAAGTTTAAACTAGGCAAAGTATTACAGAAAACATATGATTTTTAGAGCACCTCTCTATCTTCATACTAAGAGTCTCACATTAGTCTTTTATAATAAATCATTAAATCAAGTTATCTCTTCACAGCATGCCACACTGCCTATGTCAAGAACAGGGGCTCAGAAGTCATAAGTAATAGGAAATATATGCCAGTTTGGCTTTCTGGGCATGCCTGAGCAGTCAGATCTCTGTTTCTCCTTCCACTCTCTGAGAATTGTGTCATCCTTGACTGATGACTACTAATCCCTATTAGCAGAAGCCTACCAAGGAATGCATGCTAGATGCTATGGTTAACTCAGAAGAAATACTTGTTGGCTGGATTATCTAATTGCTAGTAAAAAAGAGTGGGAGAAGCACGCGGATACTCAGAAGCATCTCACACGGCTGCTTAGGTGCCTAAACCATCTGCTAAATGACTCTTTACCACATATTTCACCTCCTGCTGAAAACAAGAAGACACTCTAGAGGCACCTTCATGTCTAAACACAGAGAAAAATTCTTTAGGCAGAGAAGGTCGTGACCTGCTCATGAGGAAGCTCATAAAATTTTGGCATCCATACATATTCTATTCCTTTCTCTGCAGTTTTTCATCAACTTTTATTTTTTTTTTCCTCCCAGGGAAGAACTTGTATAGGAAGACGAACCAGATCTTCTGCATGGTGCTAAATATTTTACCCCAGCTCTGCCTTCTGCATTTTGTTTTAGGTTGGCTTCTAGCTGAAGAGAACCACCATTTTGGATATGTTACTCCCTTATATCCTGCCTGACTGTATAACCTTACTGAGGATTTCACTGCTTTTGGAGTTCAACATTCAGACATGGGAAAAGTCTGAGGGTTTTCTGACAAGCCATTTGGAATGAAAACTCCTTCAGCACAGAAGCAGCACGTTAAATGCAAAGATTACTCGTGTAACTTCTGAGTCTTTTCATTGGCTTCAGTGGGCTTTAAATGCTACTCTCAATAGAAACCATTACTAACGAGTTTGAATTCTATGACTGAGGTGGGACCCTTGGAATCTGATAATGTCTTTTACTAGATCATTTTGCTCAAGTGAGAAATATGGAAATTCCAAGCCTTTTTTAATCCATGTAAACTTGGTCTTCTGTCTTTAGGGCAAATGATGACTCCAAAAATTTCAGGAAAATTTAGCATGAAGTGTAGTGGAAGAAACAGGCTATTACTCATCCAAATGCCAATAATTTTGGAGGTATTTCAAATGTGTACACTTCAAACCTATTACCCTGAGAAGAAAATATTCATACTGGTGCACAAATTCTCCAGCTCCAAGAAGATCAAGTAATTTTCTAAAAATCATTTCATGACCTCTTCTTGCTATTGTTGCTGCAGATTAAACGTACATCTCTTTCATCTCAAGACTGGAGAGACTAGAAGGTTTTCTGCCTAAAAAAGCTACCCAAGAAGCTGCTTAGCTCTCAAATACATGGTGGCTCCCAAGTTCCTCAGAGTTCAGCTATAAAGGAGTTGATACCTGGAGATTAAATTCTTACCTATTCAATGAAGTAAAAGACAAGGGGATTGTCCTACACGAGCTGTAGAACTAAAGATAACTTAGGATTTTTTAGCTCCATCTGATCTCATGCAGGATTAATTTACCTTAATTTTGATTATGTGTGAGTTAAAGACATAACCTAATATATATTTCTAGGTTCTCATTATATTCAATGAAGAAAAAAGCAGCACACCCAGAGAATGATTTATCTGCCCTAGGACAGGATGACTCATTCCTCAGAAGTAAGTATTTCTCTCCTTTGACTATAGATAAATGATTAACTTAGATTAGATATCTATTTTTAGATAAAGGTAGGGAAGGTACATTCTAAAGCAAAATTCCCAGACGGATTTCCATTAACTCTGAGGACATTGCCCTCATGAATGAGGGTGTTTGAATGCCTTTCAAGCTCTCACCAGTAACTTAATTTAATATTTGTCTTGAGGTAAACATCTAGACCCCATAGCGGTAAAGAAAGAAAATATGTAAACAGTTATCCAAAATGGAGAGCAATTTACTGTATACAGAGAAAATGCGTCACCTCTTTTTATAGCAACAGGGTGAATCAGAACCCCCTCAGTGCTTTTCCCTTTGGGAAATACCCTACAGTCTCTGTTGAACCTGATGCAGCAGGGAGTAAGGGCATTCTTATTCCTTCCTCTTTGCAATCAGCACTGCATGGATAATAGTGATAGGAAATATCTCAGTCTTGATGAAGTTAAGAATGTCAGTTCTTGCTGTTGGTAAGGTGGAGGAAAGAGGCTGTTAAAAATAAACAAATGATCAAAAGATAAGTAGATAAATAAGTAAATAGATAACATTAAACAGGTCTTATGACGTTGAGGGGAGAAGTGGCAGGAAGGGACAAGTAAATAAGATCTGAATACTCATTTCTGGGCTCAGAACAGGTTGTAAGTTCACACCTTTCTATCACCATTCACCAATTTTTGATCCATGTAGGCACCCATGAATGACAGCAGTGTTTACTTAACATTGATCAGTATAAAAATATATGGAAAAAATGAAAATTTATTTCTAATTACAGATAAATAATAATGTTCTGAATGCCTCAGAAGAGGACCTCACAATGAACAGGGATAATAAATCCTGCCCCACCTCTGTGACTAGGCAATATCTCAAGGTGTTACTCATATTTCTTTTTACATGTTATGAATAATTTTTCATTTCATTCAGATCTTCCCTTCCCTTCCCTTCCCTCTCCCCCCCCCCTCCTCTCCTCCCCCCTCCTCCTCCCTCACCCTCCCTCCCCTTCCCCTCCCCCTCCCCCCCTCCCTCTCTCCTTCCCCCCCCCCTCCTCTCCTCCCCCCTCCTCCTCCCTCACCCTCCCTCCCCTTCCCCTCCCCCTCCCCCCCTCCCTCTCTCCTTCCCCCCCCCCTCCTCTCCTCCCCCCTCCTCCTCCCTCACCCTCCCTCCCCTTCCCCTCCCCCTCCCCCCCTCCCTCTCTCCTTCCCCCCCCCCTCCTCTCCTCCCCCCTCCTCCCCCCTCCCTCCCCCCCCCCTTCCCTTCTCTTTTCCTACTCATGTCCTTGCCCTTTCTTCTGAGTGAACATTTGGGGGGAAAAAAAAATCACTGCTAAGCCCTTGTCTGTAACAACACAACTTTAAGAATGAAATATCAACTGTCACTTAGTACTATCAAAGAGTGGATTATTTATTTAATTACAACTGTAGTTTCAGCCCCAAAACACTGTTTCATGTGTGCATTCATAATATTATCTGTATTCCTTCCAAGAAAAGGCTTTGCCATATCTTAATGATTCATAACAGCACTCTTCCAGTAAGGTATATAGTAATATTGGCTTTAGGCATAACAAATAGTTTCAACAAGCTTTTCCTCAGAAATAATAATGGTCTAGTGTTTTGAGACAAACGATCATGATCTCAGACATCTGTGTTCAGTTCTCACCTACAGCCTGTGGCAATTTTTTGGGAGGCATTTTAAATGGTAACTAAGAGTAGGATTCATCTGAACCAACTATGACCATTTAAAATTGGATATCTAATTTAATATGCTGGCCATGCAAAATGTATCTGTAGTCAATGGAAAGATAAAAGCATGTCTAGGAACCTGTTCTGGATAATTCATCATAGCAGTCTTAGAATAGAGGAAAAAACCCATTAATTTAGGAGTATTTCTCTCTCTCCTGGCTGCAGAGGGAATTTAAGCTGCAGATTTCATTTCTGAAAGACAAAGTTAGTAAAAAATGCATTCATTCCTTGACAGGTGCCAAAGCACTGATGTACGCTTAACATGTAGATACCTACAGAAGTCAGTGAGGAGTGAAAAGAACAAATAATTTTAGGTATCTGCCTCTGTCTTTTTCTATAGCTCAGTTTCTCATCTAAAACACTAAAACATCAGACTCCTGTCCTCTCAGGGGTAGTGAGCACAAGGCTATTAAGGATGATAAGATTCTTTAGCATAAGTAGATGGAAGGTTCAAGGTATATCCAAAGCCATGTGCTCTGAAACCAAGGCCATTCCTAAACCCAGGAGAAACAATCATGAGTGCAAGGGCATTTCTGCCTTGGTCATAGTCTACATGGCAGAAAAAATGTGGACAAATCCCAGGAAAAATCACATCATGGCCCTAAGGCTATGAAGCATTTTGGCAGTGCTAAGCATGAATGAAGTAAGTATTCAGGATTACTATTACAGCTGACACACAGCATCTTTTGCCAGATATATAAGATCAGCTATGTAAGTAGGACATAAGGTTAAAGCACTTGACTAGTGGTTAACAGATCTGAGCTTTGACACTGTTGAGCTTTGACACTGATTCCATGCCTGCCCTATGTCATTTCCAATCTCTGGAAGGTCAGTCTCTGCTCTTGAATATAGTGCCAAAGCATAGAGAAAAGTCACATATGTGCAAAGAGGCCATGGTAGAGTTCTTGCTCTTGTCTATTTAATGCAAAATAAGTTAAATACAGCATAGGTTTTGCTGGTTTTTGCATCATGTGTTCATTAAGCCTGGCCATGTATTTGAAGATTATTTTGAAAGAACAACAGGCAGATGGGATCAATCCATTAATACATTACAGAAAACCAGATATAAGTGAAGAAACACAAATTAATATCTAAGGAGTCACTGGCTGATGAGTAATCATTTAGGTAAAGATTGTATTGGGTGCTGAAAGCCCACATATTTCTTGCTAAATACCATTTGCAACATTTCCTTTGTTTTGACAGAGGGAAAGTGATTAAATTTCTCTTGAAGTAGGAAAGGTTATAAACCAACTCCCATTAAGGTTCAGTTCTGTGCCTCAGTAACTTGTCGTTTATTCAAATTGAACTGAGACAAGTAGATTTTGCCTACTTAGATTGCAAGTCCTTTACAGTGTTCTTGGCAATATTTTGTTCCTTTATGTGTTGCTGTAATACAAATAGCAACAATATTAACCAGTAATAATACTTTGATTCCCCAGGCTAATTCTCTTGATCGTGTTCCATATGTGAAAAGAAAAATAAAACAATCTCAGAAACAATAAAAAATAATGGAAGGGTATTCATCTTATGGATATTCAATATCTCTTTATTTCTCTTATGTACGCAACTGCTAAATTAAATGACACTCAGTTGAAAAGGAATCTAAATGTTTTTGTAGTTCAAAAACAGGATAACATTTCTTCTTTAAACAGTATCACAACCTAATGCTATCTATACACGACAAGGGCCTGTATTTATAGTACCACAATGTGGTGTAAGTTAAAGGATGAAACACCTCCTCATTGATGAAAATGTATTTTGCTACACGTTGATTCTTTTCTCTCAGACAGTTTCAATCTGGTTTTACATAGGAACAAATTTTGGCTGCTAAGAGGCAGTATGCTCACGGAAGGAGCCTTGTGCTGCAGGAGCTATGCTGAAAACAACACTCATAAGCCCTGCTTGCTCACCATCTAACAACGTCCAAAAAATTATTCCATAATGACTGAAAACAAGGATTTTACAGTGTTTTCAGTTTCAATTCCCTCAGCGTAACCTCATCTTAGGAAGTCTTAAATTTTTCCAGGTTTTCAGACAGCAAATATTAAAAGCTGAACAAAGAAAACTCCTCCTGATTTTCATTCTCATATTAGCAAGTCATTTGACCACCTGGCTTTGTGCACACTGTGCACACAGCCTAGACAGCACTGTTCCGTGATGATTACTGGCATTCACCAGCCTAGAGTTTGTTACACTTAGGATCAGAGCGGATTTGATCCTTTCCTGACACAGGCATGCTCTGTATCTGCTCTAATCTGAGGTCACAGACTGGGTACTGAAACAGTGAAGGACATATTTCAGTGTCAGTGTCTGCTCTGGAAGGATCCTCCAGCAATTTCTTTACTTCAGAAGCCCATATGAGTTAGAAAAATATGAGTCTCAATCTATTATTATAGTAGTTTCATTATGCTTAGAAACAATCTCAGACATAGCAGCTCATAGGAGAGAAAGCAAATTTCTTTACCACTAGATTCTCTTAATCTCTAAAATGAGGGAGGTGATTGTGCCCCAGCACTCTGCTCTCATGTGACTTCACCTGGAGTACTTCATCCAGCTCTAGGGCCTCAGCACAGAAAGAACCGACCCCTCTGGCACTGAGTGCAGAGGAAGACACCAAGCTGATTAGCGGGATGGAGCACCTCTCCTTTGAGGAAAGGTCGACAGAATTGCATTTGTTCAGCCTGGAAAAGAGAAGACTCAGGGTGATCTAAATGCAGCCTTCCCGTACCTGAAGGAACCTACAAGAAGGATGGAGAGGGGCTTCTTACAAGAGCATGGAGTTACAGGACAAGGGGAAATTGCTTCAAACTGTCAGAGAGTACGTTCAGATTAGAGATTAGGAATAAAGTCTTTACTGTGAGGATGGTGAAGCATTGGAACAGGTTGTTCAAAGAAATGGTGGACATCCTATCCCTGGAAATTTTCCAGGACAGGCTGGATGAAGCTCTGAGCAACCTGGTCTAGTGGAAGGTGTCCCTGCCCATGGCTTGAGAGTTGGAACTGAGTGATCTTTAAGGTCCCTTGCAACCCAAGCTGTTCTATGATTCTATGACTCTATAGAACTGGGCATTAGACCTCACCTCCAAACCATATCTGTGATCTGTCTGAGACAGTGGCACTTTGCAGACACCACAGTGATGCCACAGACAGTGTGATCAGCATAGTGGTAAGAACAACCAAGCCCCAGTGTCCAAGACCATCTCTTGGTTTAGTCAATTGATATGAATTTAGCCCATGTAATGCACCTCCTCATATTGTTACTTCTACAAAGATGAAATTAATTTTTTTGAAGGCCAGAAACAAGAAACAAGAACTGGTTTAGTTCCTCCCTTTGCTGAAATTTAAGTGAGATTTCTTCTACAACTGTTTGCAGTAAGCTTGTCATTACAGTTCAGAGCAGAATTTTCCTTGTAGGAAATGCACATGGATTTCAAGTGGTATGAACTCATCTACTGCTGAACAGCATCTTATGACCAGGCTTGGTGAAAAAAAAAAGCTTTAATTATAAATGCTAAGGTTACAGAAGGCTGAAAGACAGAAAGGTTCTGAGGAACAGGATGATCCTCAGCTGTCTAATAAAGCGTTTGTTTCAGTTGTCTAAGCATAGTGCCTAGGAAATATTTTGTAATCCAAAATATCCTAATAGTGTTGTTTCAGTTGTCTAAGCATAGTGCCTAGGAAATGTCTTGTAATCCAAAATATCCTAATGGAAGGTATGACAGGCCCTCTAGGGGACCTAAGCAGGTAGTGGTGACATTGAATGTCTTAAATGATAGACATCCATGTTTAGGCATCTGTATCTCTTGCACGATGTCCTTTAACTCCACAGTGTGAAGCAGATAACAATAAAATCATAACTCTGATAGTTAAAATCAGTAAACTTCAAATGGAAACAAGCCCTACATCATGGCTGAGACAAGGAAATGACATTTAGCAAAGGACTGCTTAAATTCTCTCCTCACCTCTACTTCTTACAAGACAAAGAGACTTTTCTAAAGAAGAGTAACTTGCTGTTGTCTGACATCATGGAAAAATCATTGTGTGAAATTCCAAAATCCCTGCTAATGTTAAATCACATTAAATTATTAGTCCTGCCCTCAGATTGCACTTTTGCTTGCTCTAAGGCAATTTGCATTTCTTTTGTGTATTTATAACAAATGATTAATTAAACATCTCTAAAACCATAGTTAAGCAATCCCTGCTGTACTTAAGTAACCATCCCAATACAGTTAATGGTATGCATGTACATACTTCATTTACACACTCTGTCTTCCTAGTTCCCCCTTCCTACCAAAAGGTCTTCATAAACACAGCTTTTGATCTCTAAAAATACCTCATCTTTTCAGGAAAGAGCTCATTAGTCATGAATGCAGAAAAAGTAACAAAAGCCCAGCTCCATAAAGGTTAAAGCTCTTCCAGTTCAACTCTTCTTTTTTTTATATTCTTTTAATTAAGAAGCTGTTCTGATTCATCCATCAAATAAGCTTTAATCTTACAGTCTATAATGAATTAAGACATTACCTGGCAATTCCTTAACTACAGCAGCCCATTTAGGCACTAACAAAAATCCAGTGGCATAAACTGTGTTTTAGTCAGACCTCTAACATAGAAAACTTATTGAATATTAGTTTATGTTGATGTTATTTGTTTTTTGGTTTTTTTTGTTTGTTTGTTTTGATTTTTTTTTTTTGTATTTTTTTAATGGGGTTCTGAGTTTATCCTAATATAGGTAAAGGAAATATCTGAAATCTCAGCAGCATATTTGGGTTAGAAAGATTCCTGTATGTATATACCTATAAGTGACTTATGAGATAAACCATTACAGACCCTCACAAGGGCATCCAAATGATCAGGGGTCATCAGAATATTGATTGAGGCTGTGGTTCATGTGGAAAGGGTATTGCTGTGTCCTGCACTCTTATAGCATCCTCATCACAAGACCTTGTGGAAAGAGGCAGGGCAGTTAGTGCTTGGCTACCCATGTATATCCCTCTGAGAGTATCAGGGACAACATTTCTCCCTGAGGCCAATTCTGGATGCATTTGGCAACACTTCAGTTGTAAAGAATACTAAACTGAATCTTCTTTAGGATGAAGACTGTGAAACTTGATCTGCTATATTCCCATTGTGCCAGCAGCTGCTCATCCCACCGCATCATCCATGATATGAACTAGCAGCACTTAGGGTCTGGGATGCCAGAAAAAAACAGTTCTTGGTCCTCTTCCCTGGTTGAGAAGCCAACATTTTCCATCCAGTACACCTAGCAGTTGTGAAGCTCAAGCTTATCTCTTTGATCATGCCTTTTGAATAATTTTTTACCAGATACACTGCTGCTCAAAACTGGGTGCTGGTTTTGGTGATGTGGCCCAAGATGGAGGGCTGGCAAGTCACAGAAGTTTGACTACTAGTCCTTCTAAAGACTTGTTTTAATCACTATTTATTTCAGTATCTCTGTAAGTAAGACTGGAGATACTCGGTAAGATACCAAGTTTATAATAATTGCATGGTAAAAAAGCAGAGTGAAACGACAAGCCAGGAAACAAAACATAACCTCTGTCTTCCTTTGTCACTGGGAAATGTTATGTGGTTAATATGATGCTTTGCAATTGTCTCTTCATTATTAAAAAAAAAAGTTTTCCTTTTAATAGCAGTCAGGGAAGAAGCAAAACACTATAAATCACAAACCATTTATTCCATTCATTGATTACTGATGGCTCTAGATATGTTTTCAGTGGTTTAGATTGCTTTGAAGTTTTCCTGTTTTACTGACAATGCAGATAAACCTGAATTAACAACACGTCACTTTGCAAAGATTGACCTCTGGTAGTGGGGAAGAAAAAACCCACAATAATAAGGTTGATGCAGGATTCAATTGACCAAAGATATATGAACCTTATAGATAACTAGGTCTAACTAAGTCTTGGGTTCTCCTTTATAGTTAAGAGAAACAAGCATGATTGGTACAATCAATCTGATGCTAAAGTAGACTTGTATAATAAATCAGATTAATTGTGGCCTTGACATACTTATTTCTCTTCTTTAGTTTTAAAGGAAGCCTGAATTACCTAGTTCTAGTCCCAGTATTGTCTTATAGACATGGGAAGACAAATAAGTTAAACCCACTCCAGTGATCTGGATATGATATCGTAAAATAGGAGTTTCATGAATTATTAATAGCTACCTATAACTGTAAGGAGTCAGCAAACTGTTTTATCTTGGCATAAACCTCATTAATACACATTGACTAATTTTAAAAATATGTGATCATGTGATCAGACCTCATTCAGATTAAATTTCTATTTCCCCATAGCACCGTAGCCTTAAGAACAGATGTTCATGCACACAGGACCACTATTCAGGTGGCACATTAAACACTGCTGATCTGGAATTTTACCAATAGTTACAAAATGGATTATGGGAGGAGAGCATGCTCTCTTGCAAGGAATGGCAGACATCACAACAAACCTTTGAGTGTTTGCAATGCATTTGAGACATCTAGAACCTCAGCAGTGCTGTTTGTGCCAGACTACCTTCATGTGGACAAAGAGTAAGTTTAAGGGTTGGGTCATCGAAACTGTTTCAGAGATGTGTCATGTCGAGGAGCAAGAACGCAGCTTTGGGCCATCATTCCTGTTAAGCAGCAACTGTCAGGAATTTGAAAGTCCTACATGTCCATTTCTTTTACATTGTAGATCTGGAAGATTATGTCCCATAGCAGTGTTATCTGTACATTTTTAAGCAGCTTCTTTTATTTGCCTCAAAACCTCCCAAAAAATTATAAAAGAGAAACAAGACAGAAATCTTTCTTATTCCTTTATTAAAAAAAAAAAAATCAAACCAAACCAAACCAAACCAAAAAAACCCCCAACCAACCAACCAACTAAAAAAACCCCCAAACAAACCCAGCAGAAAACACAACCAGAATTTAAAGGAACTTAATGTATCTCACAGTGTTTTCCAAGCTTTCTTCCTTGGGAACTGCTGTATTTACTGATTATTTTGGCTAATCTCTTAAAGATAGCTGAAAATATATGTGACAGTGGATTCCACTTAGACATTAAGATGAAGGTATTAAAAATTATATCTGTCCTAATCATTGCCTTAACTGTTTGCGAGGTTTTGCTTATATGAAGTTGTTTGACAGAAAACAAACAGGGAAGAAAATAAGAAAGAAAAAAAGGAAAAGATGAGTAATATTACCAATTTATTTTTTCAAAAGAGGAAGAAATCCTCACCAGGGGCAGTGCAGAAGAGTCACTTTACACAACCGTTGCTAATACTGTTAGGTGTATTAATTCAATCAGAAAATGTCCTGTGTTACAGTCAGAGGTTTAAATTACGTTGATTACAGGTGTGACATATTCAAGATGAAATTGTGGAAGCTTGAGGCCTCTTAATGTTGTCAGTGTATATTCTGAATATATTTCCATGCAGTGTGCATCTTTTCCAGTGAAAAGAAAGGTCTGGGTTGCTTTTTATTTTTTTTGTCAGGCACTCTTGGCACAAAAAGTAGACATGTGCAAGAACCTGCTGATTTGAGGTGGGAAATTTTACAGAAACACAGAATGTTAAAGAAATAAGTGAAATGACGCTAAGGAAAAAAAATTTCTGCCCTGCAGAAGTTTATATAAACATCCATAAGCTCCTGTTAAGTTACTGTACCACTGTACTGTACCACTGGGAAATTGAATTGACTTCATAAATAAGAATTAAGAACAGGTAAGAGTCTTTGATTTCTCTAAATGAGGAAAGGTATATAACAGATATGGTATTTTGACATGACAGAGTAATTTCTTTCTCCAGAAAGGTAAGGAAAGAAGACCTACTTAGAGTCGTATTCTATGATAAAACAGGAGCAAATCCAAGATTTCACTCTGACTATACTGGTAAATTACCATTTATGAAATATCTTTCAGCTGCAAACAGAAATCCTGGTGTTGTAGTTTCCAACCCAATAAGAAAATAGCTTTAACAGAATCTATAAAGGATTTGTAATTCTTATGGTATAAATCCACCAGTTTATATACAGGGTTTTTTTTGTTTTGTTTTGTTTTATTTAATAAATTCCATCCTAAAAAGTAGAAAACTTTTTTTAATAAAAATAAAATTTGTATTTAGAGGGGAAGATGGACATTTTAAAATATTGACAGCTCTAATGGATTTTACCACAACAAACTACAAACAATCAAACAAACAAACCTCCCCGAATCTTTCTCCAGATATCCACCAGGAACTAAACTACTAGGATTTAAATTGTATCCATCACAGAATAATAATATTTCTCATTACATGTAGCTTCAGGTGTTCTCTATGGGAAAGAGTTAATTGAAGGATTTTGGAAGTTTTGTTAGGTATTATCACACTAAAGAAACTGTTCTGTAATACTGAGCTTTTTGGCCTTTTACAATTATACTCATTCAGCTTATGTCTGAACATGGAATGTTCTTTCAGAGTTCATTTGAAAACCAAAGGATTATATAAAAAGAATTTTTCTATTTTTGTATTATAGTGATTTTCATCCAAGAATCCCCTGGCAGCTTAAAATATTAATTGAATAAGCCTGTCTGTCATATAGGCAAAGGTTCTGTCTCATAAATGAGTAAACTGAAGCAGACAGACTGAATGGCAGAGGCAGACGCTGAGGTCTGAGCTCCAGACTGTCTTCAGCTAGAGCAGCATTGAGGCATGCTTATCATTTTAAGCACGTAATTAAGTGTTATTACAGTTAATTCAGTTGCTTATCTTCTCATTGCACTGGAAATTCATGCAAATGTTGCTTAACTGCTGTCTCAGTTTGAAGTAAGGAAGGTGGTACATAGATTGAGGGAGACCGTGGTAGATCCAGACCTCAGCTAGCCTGGCACATTGTGGACTGGATTAGCCAAGAGATTTCGTTTTCACTGCTTCTCCAAAATTATAGCCATGGATGCACACAGAAAATTACCTCAGACTTTTCAGTTGAAGGTTCAAGTTCAGGATAAAGTCCGTAAGTTTTACAGAGGGCAAGAGGCCTTGGAGGTAAGAAAGCAGAGCCAAAGAAATTACCAGATGAAAATTGAAAGATCGTGATATGCATGTAGACCCCTAGGGTAAAGATCCCAGCTCTCTCTCTAAGGAGTGTGAAGGTTTGAAAGTTTTCTAAGTACCTTTTGAACTGCTGACACACTTCCAGATGCTCCTCAAATTGTGTTATTTTTAAGATCCAAATGACCATATTTACACTAGACTAGACTACACTAATAGAATATTTTACTTGGAAGGGACCTACAATTATCATCTAGGATCATAGAAGCATTTAGCTTGGAAAAGACTCTTAAAACCATCCAGTCCAACTGTAAATCTAACACTAAGAAGTCCAGTACTAAACCATGCACCACATCTACCCATCTTTAAATAGGATTTTGTGATTCTATGATCTCCAGGGATGGTGATCAGCCACTTCCCTGGGCAGCTGTTCCAGTGCTTGACAATCCTCTCAACTCCTGCCCAACCTGGTGTTGTCCTCAAACTTCCCGAGTGTGCCCTCAATCCCCTCACCTAGAATACTGATGAGGATATTAAAGAGAACTGTCCCCAAACTGAGTCCTGGGGAACATCACTTCTGACTGGCCACCAACTCAGCATAATCTGTGATTCTGTGATTCATCAGCACTCTCTGGGCCTGGTTTTTTTAACCCAGAAAAGAGTTCACTCTAGTCCAGCTGCAGCTGCATATTTAAATTACCTTGTCATGAAAGAACCAGAATTATGTTGGTTTCCACCATCATTTTCATTGCTTTTCTTTTTGTTTTCTCTCAACAAATTCTTAAACTTTGAGGCCTTGTCTTTTGTGGCAAAATATCACTTGAGCCTACATCTTACATTGTTCTTTGCACATTTAGTTACAGAATTCCATCCCTGGCAATTAAGGATCCAAATAAATTTGCTTATCTTTGTATTTATAAAGGAGGTAAAGGAAGAAAGGGAGAGATTGCAGCATGTGACAATTAATCAAAACATCATCTTCACAGACATATCGCATCATACTATTTATAGTTATATTCAAAGGCCCCTACAAGCTGCTATTTCTTCACTTCTGTGTTAGTGAATAAAAGCAGTCCGTGGCACAGAGGGCAAAAGCTGTGGCCAGCTTTTATTGCCAGAGGGAAACTCATTCTACCTGAAGCACATGGTCTTGTCTCTGCACCCTGGTAGCCTGGTAGCTCGTGCAGGTTTGTGTTGTGTTGGCTTGTGCTGCCCTGTGAGGAAGGTCAGGGCATGGGGAGAACAGGTTTGTTGTCACAGGACCAAGCTGTGCCACGGGACGTGCTGGATGATCATGTACATAACCCACTTCCATCAGATTTTCTTTTAGAGACACAGCTTTTCCTTTCTGCATTCCTGCAGGTGAATTTTGGAAGTGGGGCAAAATTCAATTAATGGACAGGTAAAAGACAATACATAAACATTTACATACTAAGTAGTGATCTGAAGAGGGAAAGAAGAGAAAAAGAGAGTGGAGGAACATCCTCAGCCAGCTTCTGTGTGTTGCATATAAAATATTATCTTTGTCAGGGAAATTGAAAAGAGGAAAACAGAGTGCGTGACTTAATGGTGTCTGGGGATATTCCAGATGCAGTAAATTGAGTTATTGTGTCCAAAAGTACAGAGACAATGAGATAAATAACAGGAACTTATAGAAGAGTTTAACCAGTTTGTACATGTTTATCAGACAGCCTCAGGTTTTAGGTGATTTTTGAGAAAGTTGTGTAGGATATGTTTTCCTGACTGCATTAAAGATGCAGAGATGCCTTTCAGTTCCATTTCTTAAAGTAATTAGATTTACTGCTTTTTCAATTAAGTCCTCTAGAAGCCTGTGAAAAGTTTAGTTTCCTGTGATATTTTTCAGAAAATCTTCTTTTCAACCTATGACTCACTGGACAAGTTAAATGCTTTTTCCTGTAACAACAGCCATAATCTAAATGCTTTGTCTGGAATCCCATCAATACTGTACAGTTGGCCAGAAAATTATTCTTGTTGCATTAAATTACATTTCTGTTTTCCTGGGCTGCCTCTTCAAATATTTGTGACACTTCAATTCATTAAGCAGATGGAGATGGAACTTGTGACGGAAATGTTTTGTTCAATAAGATGTAAGTTCATTCCCTGCAAACCAGTGTCATCCACCATGCTTAGAGGAGGGTGGTTTCACTTCAGCACCTTTCCTAATAACTGCTTGAATGCTTCCTTAGAGAAATCCATTTCTGGCAAATCATGCACCACTGATTAAATACCTTTATTTAATGCCGCCTTTCCCTTGGTAGATGCAAAGAAGCTGAAACTGGAAAGTTGTTGATTATGATGATATTGGACAATTAATTATGCATTGTAATAACCTTTGACCCAGGCAAAGACTTCCTTTTTCATTTAATCAGCTGAAATGAAAAGTGATCAAATAATTACATGTTCTTTTCTTCCAATCAAGGTGTAGGTAGAGTTGTTGAGAGGAAATCAAGCAGAGTTTTAAAGAAAGTAACTATAATAATGAAGAAAATGCAGAAGCAGAAATAACCTATCGAAATTAATAATTAGATTATTTTTTTCACTTAATTCAGTAGCATCTGAACAAATGAAGCCCTCCAAAGAGTTCTGTACTCAGCTTCATGTCTGTGCCACTGGGACATAAGAAGTTGCTCCTGACCTCTGTGTTCATACCTGGGTCAATAGCACCCACCATTTGTGAGTAATTCTGGATCCGATTCTTCAGAGGCTGTTCCTTTTGTGTCATTATTTCACACAGGAGAAGGGAAGTATTTAATGAAACCATCTCTGCACAGGTGAAAAAAAAGGGGTAAAAATGGGGTAAAAAATTCAATAACGCAGTGTGTTGCATTAAATAACACCCAAGAAAAACGCTTCTATGTTGTTGGATCCTTCAATCTTTAGAAAGTCATTATCTCCTGAGAAATAATTGTATCAGCTCTAGACTTCAGCAGTATTTGGATCCTGGGAAGTGCTTTTTATCTTACTCTTCATGGAGTGAAACTATTGAATTTTTTAAAAATGCCAGAATTGAGATGAGGTTTCTGTATGGTCTTGGGGGGGTTTTTTGGATTTTTTTTTTTTTGGGTATAATCCATAATAGTGAGTCAGCACTTTTCCAAGTAAACCAACTCTCTCAAGCTGAGGCTCTTGATCAGTAGGAGCACGTGTCTTTAGCAATGCAGTGGGTGTAATACAGGTTGGCATTCTTGGATGGCCAGTCTCTCCTCTTGCAGCTCTGGGGAAGCTCTGCTCATCTCTTTAGCTGGAAGGTCAAGACTTGAGTATTCATCCCCTTAGTGCTCTTCAAATTGCCATCTGAGCTGTTGCTACAGGTGCCTGTCCTTCACTTACCAGAGCAATGCAGGTATCTTGACCAGAGATATTGAGATTAAATACTTAATGCTGGCAAGTTTTTCACCAGCCAATGTGACCTGTCTTCTCTGCTTTGAAAAGTTGCACCTCTGTGTGTTCTGATTCAACTAGCTGTGTCTACAAAGTGAAAAAATTCAGAGCAGAGAATAATAAACATAAAGCAGCCTATTGTTTAATAAATTATTAAACCATAAATGGGTATTATTTAAAATTATTAAAGCAACATAGGAAGAACTCTTAGATTTTTATTCCTAAATTTGTTAAAATTTGCTAAAAGAGATCTCTTGTAATTAGGTGAATGAACTTGGCTATCTTCATTTCTGAACACTTCCAGTGTCAGGCTTTATTGTACCAACTATATATACAAGAATGCAAGGCTATTGAAATGCCTCTTCACATCAGTGAGTGATCATTAGTATTCCTAGTATTAACACTCCTTTTTCATGCTAAAAGTTTTCTTTGATGTTAACGAATTTTCAGAAAGGTCCTAGAGTATGTTTTGTTTTATTTTGAACACTGAAATAATAGTAACTGTATTATATTTAGCGGGTAACACACTATTTATTTGACTTCCCATAAATGCATTTCTTCATTTAATAAAATCCTCCTGCAGATATGAAAATTTTCTTATTCTTTCTAGGAGCACTGGCAGGATATGCAATATATACTGCTGGGGTGGGATGGAGCACATTTTTCTCTCATGAATATCACTTTTGATCACATCATTAAGTACACAGTCCTGCCATACAGATGAGCACGATGTTTGTGACTGAGAGATGTGGATATTAAGGAGCATCTTTTCTTGCAGCTGGCTTTGATTGAACTTTTCATCACCTTTCTTGTTTGGAGAGCTTTGCATCAATTCCAGTTAAATCCTTGCAGAACTCATTTAATTTCTTTTACATGACTGACCTTTCTCACACATGACTGGCTGTCACAAGCTGAAGAGACTGGTAGGTCTGGGCTTCTGAATCTTGAGCCATTTAATTGCATCAAGAGGCACTTTTCTGTAGGATAGGAAAGAATGCCCAATTACTTAACTTATTGCATGCTTTAAAATTGATCCTGAGAGGTTACACACAGACTTTCTGAAGCTCTTGGGGTTTTTCAGCTGTGGCTTGGGCAATTTATTTTGGTGGGGAGGAGGTGTTTGCATTTCTCCCTCCCCTACCTACAACTTAATAATAAAAATATCTATAAGTAGTTACTAATTCAATCAATATTCATCTTAGATGGCCAGAACACTGTTTTATCTTTAGGAGGTACAAAGGAATACATCTTCATCAACAGTTAATAGCCCTTACTTACACCACCTGGTCTTATATTCACTGGCTTCTCTAAATCAATGTACACAGCTCCTCTTTAAAATCAGATCGATTTTCTGGTGATGAATGAATGAAGTCAGATTAGCAGTTCAACTATTCTTTTCATTGCAGAAAAGCCAAATTGACCATATATTTTATTAATTCTGAAAGAATATAATTTCTACAGAGAAAGTCTAAAATCAAAGAAATTGTTTTAAGAATATTCATGTGTCCAATATATGCAAACTCTAGGTTTTGGGGTGGGGTGTTTTGTGGTTTTTTTGTGGTTGTTGTTTATTTGTTAGTTGTTGGGTTTTAGTTTTGTTTTGGCTTGGATTTTTTGTATTTTGGGGTGGGATTTTGTTTGTTTTGTTTTTCTCTTTTTGGTTCTTTTTCATTTTAGATTTACATTAGGATTCATCTAACATAAGATAATGTTTCCAGAATTTAAACCTCTAGTCTAAGGTAGTCTTCACAGTCCCTCTAACGCTTCTGCAGAAAAACAGATCCCTCTAGAGGATAATTTGTCCTAATTATCTTGGATATCATAGGTTTTGATTAGTAGCTCCTGATAGTAACTGTTTCTCTTCAAAGGAGCCTGAATGAGTATCTTAAACTGGATGCCTAAATTCCTGTAGTTAAGGCTGGGCAATGCAGGCTCCTCCCCATGGGCTGTGAGTTAGAGATTCTCTCTCATTCCAGTACTATACCACGTTTTCCAAAATCTGAGACACACAAACCATGTAAAATTTCTCCAGAGGCTTCTCCTCAGTGTCCTCCATGCTACTGATCAATCTGGTGACTTTGTAAGCTTCAAAAGATGTAACCACACTGCTTATAAATCAGGCTGTACACTAATTTCCTGTGTGAGTTACCATTCAAACCTAAAGATAAGGACAGTTTTTAACTGCTGTCAAAGAAATTTCTGTCACAATAACTGCTTTAACACACCTGAACGTCAGGTTATTGTTTGTTTGCATTTGTGTAAATGGAATAAAAATGCAAAGATGCCTAGAAGACATTTATGTGCCGCCTCAGTGTGATAGTAGAGATAATTCCTTTTTATTTTTCACAGCTTCAAGGCAACAGGAATTAAAAACAATGAGATTCAGCTGGATGACCTTAGTCAAATAATCATCAAAATAGTTCAACTGGAAGAGCAGTTACTGGATAATGTCCAGGTAAGTAAATGCCCCATCTATGCCTTAATTTCTTATCAGAAACCTGTGGGGACCCACGTAGCACATTAAGAAAAAAATAAAACACATTCAAAAATTGGCTGAGTTCCTGTCTCCAGCTAATGGACGTTTGGTCACTGTCCATGTCACAAGTAAAATTAAAGCCCTCTTCCTCTATGAAGCCATCATTGAAGAAAATACTGTAGGGTGTATTTATGTTTTAAGAAAATAATAAACTGTTGTATGTGGCCTGAAGAAGACATTAAGTTTTACATATTTTATCTGTCAGATATAAGTCAAAGAGACATAACTTGATACTTTATTGAAACTATTTTACCTACATTTTCAATGAGAAAAAACACTTATTCAGTATTTTCTTAAAATAAATCATAAAACCACAATGTATTTGTATTTGTATTTTTCTATATTTACAGTGGGAGGGTTAAGCTGCTTACAAAATGGCCTGTAAAAACTGAATATCAATTTAATTGTTATAAAGAGAAACAGAAAATATTTTGTTCACAAATTATCCAAAATCTTTCTGCAATTTTAACCTGGAGCTGATGAATTTCTTTTAGTACTGGATATAGTGGGATTATGCTGTCATATAAATGACAAAAACTGCACAAGTAGGTGGAATACAGGTGATCTTTAGAGACAGTCCCATTATTTTGTAGAAATGGAAACTATTTTCACAGCATCACAGAACAGCTGGGGTTGGAAGGGACCTGTGGGACCATCTAGACCCCCTGCCAAAGCAGGTGCACCCCGAGCAGGTTGCACAGGGTCACCCCCAGGTGGGTTTTCAATACCCCCAGAGAACGAGAGTCCACAGCCTCTCTGGCAGCTTGGTGCAGTGCTCTGTCAGCCTCACAGTAAAAAAGGTTTTCCCCATGTCCAGATGGCGCTTCCTGTGTTTCAGTTTGTGCCCATCACCCTTTTTCCTGTCACTGGGCACAGCGGAGGAGAGTCTGACCCATGGAAAAGTTCAGTTCTCACGTGACAGCTAACAGCTATCTTTAATGCCACAGCTGGCATCGAGGAGCTCCTGGGGAACATATTCTTTTCTTAGGAAGGTCTTACTTTAAAAGTCACAGAGTTCTGTGATGTTTGTTATACTAAACTCCTGTTTCTAACACTGACCTTTTTCTCCTGCAGGTATTATTTGTGGCGCTGTGATTCCTTGACATGGGAAACTTCCCATGTGACCCATAAAGAGGGCAAATATTTGAAGACCTGTCATTTGTGGGCATAAAGCTAGGGTCAGATGCTTCTCTGCCACAGGTGCACCATGACTCTGAATTCAGTGGTTTACCTACCTGCAAGGGGTTTGGCATTTCCGTCTCTATCATTATAACCTTAAAAGTAAATGCAACAGGAAAAAAAAGAACTTGAAGCTGAGATTTCACAAAAGTCTGATATATTTCTAAGAGTTAATACATCTGGAAAGAACTCACTGCCTCTTCTTGGACAGAAAGTAAGAGGAGAACTGGTCAGACATTGGAAAAGTTACTGCCAAAGGCCATTATAAAAAATCCCAGATCATGTAACCCGTTACTATTTTTGTGGGCTTTTTATTTTATTTGTTTTTGGGTTTGGTTTGGGGCTTATTTATTTATTTATTTGTTTGCTTGTATGTTTGTTTGTTTTCTAAAATCTAGCTGGTTTTATTGTCTCTTGGCATGAGCTAGTCGTTTTGCAAAGTATCGTGACGGTTAATTTTTCAAGACATCACTTTCCCATGGAGAATCCTTAGGAGACATGATGGCACGAATTGTCCATGTGCCTCTTCAGTCCATGCGATTACTGCCAATGGACAAACACAGGAACAGGTTTACCGAAGCTGCTTTAGAATGTCCATCACTGGAGGTGTTTCAAACAGTCTTGGACAGGACCTGGGAAGCCAGATCTGCTCTGGAATTTATCTGTTCTGAGTGGAGAGTCAAACCAGGTGACATCTTGAAGGACCCTTCCACTCTAAATCATCCTGTAATTGTGGCTTTTTTTTTTTTTTTCTGGGACAGTGAATTACCCACAAAAGTAAAGATGGGACTAAGAATATCCAAATCATCAGGACCAGTATCCAAGGAAGAAGATGAGAGGAAATCCTTCAAACATTTGGTCTTAGGCTCTAAATAAGAACTTGTGCAAGAGTTTAGTTTCATCTTTAACAATAGAAAATCCTCTCCCTTTCCTGCTTTCTTCAGTTTTAAACTATTTTATGGCCAGGAGAGTGTAAAGAAACTTAAGAGATCTTTATATTAAAAATCTCCTGATGTTCAGGACCGCTTAATTTTTCAGGATTTGCTGATATTTAGGATTTGTTTCCCTATTCCTGGGCCACTGATTTACTACTCTAGTGTAAAAGAATGTGATATTTACCTCTCTTGGAAAGTGCCACCTGTCAGGGAGAGACATGAAGCTCTCAACTCCCAGTGAACAGACATGTAGCTCTCCTGAATTAATTGTTTGGTGAGAGGCTTTCCTGTCTGCCAAATTGTCCTATGCCCTATCACAAAATAAAACTTTCAATGGCATTAAATTTTTAACTTAGATGAACTGTTCAGAATTAGCTATCATCATTTATAGTGATAAATGTATTTGGCATTATTGAGTATATTGTTCTTGGCTACATGTGCCTAAATTAGCTGCTCTGTATTATATTCCTGAAGCCAAGCAATTTTTTTTTTTTTTTTAAAGAATGGCAAACTCTAAAATAAGGTAGCTCAAGGAGTTTGGCTGTAGTTCATTACTAAGGTGAGTTATTAGCAGAGAGAGAAGGAAACAAATATTTAGACCCTCAGACCATTATTCTAGCCACAAATCCCCTTAATCAAGAATAGATTAATTTTTAGTAGTTCCTTTCCCCTATGACACAGTTGGTTCAGGTTTAACTGACACTACTCTGGAAGCTGGCTTTGCTGAAATGAGAAAGTTTATCTGCTGTCTTCTAGGACAACACAGGGTTATGTGGGCTTGTATTATCAAATGTCTACACTGAACGGCTTCAAACAAACCTCAAGATTTTATTTGTTCTATGGGCTTTGTGAAGACAGGGAAACAAAGATACACAGTCTTCTTCCAGTGCTCTATTTTTTTTAGTTTTGCTACCCAGCAAGGAAATAGCTCCAAGAACAAGGTATATTGTGACTTTCCCTCCCAAGGTTTTCCCTCTAGTTAATTCCTACAGACACTGGCTCAGTGTTGTAGGGGAAGTGCAGATGGTAAATTCACACCTGTCCAATGTTTTGCACCTTGTCAGAACCTGCCAAGGCATGGATTCTCTGGGAGTGACAGTATTATTAAACATTTTCTGGCAGAAGCTTCAGAAGTCACCACTCAGCTCAAATATGCCATGAAGAGTTGTAAGATGTTTTTCAAGAACGGAAAAAAAAGTAGCAGTTCTCTGCTGTGATACAGAACTAAAGAAGGACAAAGGACCCCTAGAGAAATCCTTTATTTTGGGAAACACTGTCTGGTAATATAGCCTTCTAGAGGAAAAAAATCCCATACCTAACCCACCCTTTCTGAAAGAATGAGTGGAAAAAAATCTCTCTGATCAAGATTTTTAGGATAATGTAAGCCTTGAAATTTGTTAATTTTGATTAAGCCTCAACAAATCAAAAGCTCAGCTAATTTATTTCAAGACAATTTTCCCTATGCCTTCAATATCAAAGTCACACGGTCTTAATTTAATTAGTTGGGAATCTGGAATTGCTGTGTTAACATTGCAAGGATTATTTTGGCTTTATAAGATTATCCAGAAATTCAGAATGAGATTAAGTATGCCAACCATACACATAATCAGTGCTGCACTGATTATGAAGGGAGCAAACACCTTTCCTACCCAACAGCTCCACTCACCAAAAAAGAGCCAAGAAGAAATTTAGTGTTAAATCAGAGGAACATCATTTCATATGTGAGATTTTAATAGCACTGAAGGGAATGGCACCAACAGAAATAAGTGAAAAGACTTGCTCCTTTTATTGTTTATGGTTTCACACTTTCTCCCCTACTTCTGGCTAATGAGAGTGGTAACCACACAACAATTTTGAAAATTGCCTAGCAACAGAAACCCCTTTTGCTGGTCTCAGAAGCCAAGGAGATTGCTAGCATGTTTTATGCACTTTCTTACTTTAGGGATTTTATTTTGGCCTGTTAAAGGCCTTGGCAAATCTTTAGTGACCAAAAGGCCTTCCTTACTAAGTGTGTGCATCAATATCAGGATAATTTAATGAATTCTGTTAATGGCCACAGAATCTCAAGATTCCAAACTGTAGGAAAAACTCTATACTCTTAGGCATGATGGGATGAATTTTCAAGCTGATGCAATGTGAAGCCTCAAAATGCATGTCTTCCTATCCACTCTTTAGGAAGAATTGATTTAGGGCTTTGCAAGAGTTCATAGAAGCATAGAATAGTTTGAGTTGAAAGGGATCCTAAAGATTTTCTAGTTCCAGCCCCCAGTCCATAGGCAGGGACACCTTTCACTAGACCAGGTTGCTCAGAGCCCCATCCAAACTGGCCTTGAACAATTCCAGGGATGGAGCATTCACAACTTCACTGGGAAACCTGTTTCAATGCCTAACTACACTCACAGCAAAGAATTTCTTCCTACTTTGCTTCAAAAACATCAGCTGTTGTCAACCAAACTTTGAGAAAATAAAACATACTAAACATATACACTATAGGATTCCCTAGATATCTACTTGCAGAGAGGTGTCTAGGAAATAATACAGCCCTTTTCATGTGAAGTCAGTGGGTGTAATTTATCTCACAGTAAGGGGTTCTATTGTTTCTATCCCTTATTTCCCCTGTCCTTTGCCATTCTCCTCTGCACCAAGAGCACTGAGTTTAGTCTTCCTGCTTCTTTCAGCCACACTAGAGAGCTGATACTCCATCTGTTTTCTGCTCTGAACCCTGCAAACCCACAGTGCTTCTGAGGGGAACATCTCTGTTCTGTGGAGGGGAGCATCTCTGTTCTGTGGAGGGGAGCAGCACTGCGGTACGAGCAGGACTCCGGGCTGCATGCTGACATGAAGGTGTTAGAGGTGGGATATAATGAGATCCTGAGGGATGAAACATGAAGAACGGCAGCTCGGTCTTTCTTGCAGGACTGTCTCTCTCTCCTTTCACTCTGTCAGCCTTCTTGTTTCTTTGGATCACTGGCTTCAGTTTCTGGGATGATCATTCTCTGAATAAATCCATCATCCCATTATTTTTTCTTCTGCATAGAACAAATAAAAGTAAAGAGAAATGCTTTGAGGAAGTGCTTATGTTCAGACTTGAGAGAGACTTAGTGCTCAAATACTATAACTTTGATTATTGGACCAATGTAAATAACACCTTTTTGTCTAAAAAAAAAATATATATCTTAAATAGATGAGAAAATGGCTCAATTATCTATTCTGTGAAATTATCACAAACATTTCCTTAAAATAGAATAAATTTAGAAACCTGAGCAATCAGAAGATCTGACCCTAAAATATCTCAGACAATTGGAAAAAAGTAGTTTCTGGATTGATAAACTCAAATAAAACAGCAAGTTTAATACATGAATGTCCTATGGAAAAAAAAATCAACAGCATAAACCAGTTGTTAAAGCTGTTTTTTAATTAAAATGAACTCAAGTGCATTTGTGGACAAATGAACAGAACTGAGCATTTTAAGTAAAAACTCTGAACACTCAGAACAGCTAAAGCTATGTCTAAGGTAAATTGAATTTTTTTTTTCTCTTGAGATAAAAATTGTGCTTACAGCCAGAAAAAAATATATAAAGGATTCCATTTGTTTAATTTTACGTCTACGTCTAGATGAGTTCTAGTTTTCTTTTTCTTTTACTAGCCTCGTCAGTATGACTGCAGTGCTCCAAGCACAGAAAGTCGGGGCGGAACATATTCAAAGACAATTCCCTGGCTCTCCTGCATGTCAAGAGGAGTTTCACGTGCAGGGTGGACTTTCATATCCACTTTTAACTGCAGTAAGCTCTAGAAGGGTCTAGCAAATGGCAGGAAATCAAAACAACATTTTGATTTGATACAGCAGATCACAGATTGGACTTTTTTTTGTTATTAACTTTAATAAGTTTGCTTTAATCACAAGATAATCTGCTCCTTTTGTGATACAATGACTAAAAATATACTTCCCATTCACTTAAAGAGTTATCCAATCTTCAATGAACTTCTACTCTTAACTAGAGCTATTTTAATTGTGAAAAAATAGAAATATCAAATTACCTCTTTCCGATGTGTTGAAAATGTTCCCATCCTCTTCTTCCGAGGTGCTCCTTATTTCAATCTCATTAGAGGTTTTGAACCCTGTGTTGACGTTTGCCACACAAAGCGGATAACACAGCATTTGCAGAGCCTGGCGAATCAGGAACCTCTCGAGCTGCATCACGATTTGACAGAAAAGACACCTCCTGCATCCATTCCTGCTTCAGCACCCCAGCCTTGCTGTCTGCCACAGGCTCTCCTGGCCTCAGTGCAATCACTCATTTCTGTGGTAAAGCTCAAGCTGAAGGGTTTGGAGCAGTCCAGCGAAAGCTGTTCTGTATCACTCATTTAACATTTTTCTGCTTATGTTTTTGATTTCATTTTTTCAACTGATCCCCTGCTGTATTTACCTGTCAAGACTACAGTTATTTGGGAAATTAATGTGCTTGAACATTGCCAAATTTACTCCTTCAGGCCTTGTTCTAGGAGTAGCATTGTTAATGTGTGGCTGTTGGAGGTGCTGGTCTGCCAGTCTGAGCCTGTGGTTCACCACTTGGATTTTGCAGTTGATCACAATGAGGTTGAAATAAGAAATGTAACCACATAGTCTGTTGTGCTGGGCCAGAAAATTTAGACCATGTTATTGTGATTTTAAGTAGGTGCTGATGCAACCGACCTTGACTCATCCATGTATGTACTCCCCCTTCTATAGGAGATCACAGAATCATAGAACACCCTGAGCTGGAAGGGACCCACAAGGAGCATCGTGTCCAGCTCCTGGCCCTGCACAGGACAGCTGCAAATGTCACAGCATGTGCCTGAGAGCGTTGTCTAAATGCTTCTTGAGTTCTGTCAGGCTGGTGTTGTGACCTCTTCCCTGGGGAGTCTGTTCCCGCGTGCATCCACCCTCTGGGGGAAGAACCTTTTCCTGATCTCCAACCTAAAGCTGCCCTTACACAGCTTCATGCCACTGAGATGTCCCTTGTACCCCTACACTGCACAATCACACTGTGATTTGCCAAATGACCACTGGCTTCAGCAGGGCTCAGACTCCATCCCTAAAGAACACAAATTGGGAGACCAACATGCAGTGACACAGATGGCAGAGAAAATAAAGAAAGCAACTTACATTTTTTTACATGGAAAAAAAAAGCCTTTAATTTAAAACAAAGAAAATAAAGACAATCCAGAATGAACTTATAATTGAAGTTTAATTGTCACTTCACATAAATGTAAAAATCCATAAGAAGTTTAAGAGCTAGCAATCACAGTTAAAAGCACAACATGAGCATCTGGATCTTCCATATTATGGATAAAATGTTAATATATGAACTAAACATCATCTCTAATGTTTTCTAAACAAAGATAAATTAACAGGATCAATTTTCCATAGCAAATATTCCCCACCTAACAGGATAATCTTTGAACACTAATAAAATAAACTACAAATCATATTTACTCTTGGGCTTACCCTCTTGCTGCAATTTAGCCTAGCTTGAGACAATATGGCAAACTCTATTAGCAAAAGCATAATTTACTTTTTTTTCTCCAAAGAATTACTTTTCTTTTAAGGTGGTTTTTGCATAGATAAAGTAACTCTCACAGTAAATGAATTAATGATAATTAATATTTACTCATTAAATTAACTAATTTAATTAAATAATTAACTTAATCTGAGTTTCCCCTAATGCATGCATTCAGTACTATGAGCATTCATGCATTAAAGGTTACACTTCTTCATCTCTTTCAAGACAATATTTATTCCTGGAAGTGCATATTATCAAATTTATACATGATTAGAACATACTCTACATATATGGTGATTCAAGGCCTAAGACAATTTCCTGAATTAAGATCCCTTTTCCAGAATGACCACATGTAGTGCTAATGGTGGAAAGGCTATTCTTCTAAATATATTTGATTTTTACTCAAAATCAGTTCAGAGAGCATTCAGTATAAATTTTAGGGGTGGCAGAAGGGGAGAGAAATGGAAATTCCATTCCACAGAAAAATGTTACTTTCTCAGTAGATAAAGGTCATCTAGAAAACTAGCTGAATAAATAAAAACTCCTTGCTGTGAAGAACTGTGCATACACTTACACAATCATAAGTGACTGAAGAGATGTTTGGAGGTTTTCTTCTCTCGGACAGAGATTCCCACACTTCAGCTAATAAGTTGCTCCAGCTGAACCTTTTCCCTGGGATCTGTGCAGTCAATCAGGTCTTACCTGAAAGACAATTAGCTTGAAAATTGATAGTTTCTTTGAGTACAACTACAACTTTTGTCTAGGAAAACTGCCAGAAAACTGGGAAGGCTGGAAGAACAGGTGAGCAGAGACATGGCTGAACTGCACTGGCCAAACTTTCATGGTAAAAGAAATTAATTGAAAAACAATGAAATGAGCTGATCCTTTGGTTTCATATGGGAAAAAACATGTATACAGGTTTTTTCCACCCAGATGCCAAGTCTAAATTCTTAGTGGTGCCATATAGCAAATAAAACACCAACAGAGAGCAAAGTTGCATGCCTTACCCGGAGGAAGATGGAACCATCTGTTTCCACTGATGGTGCCTCAAGGTTGATTGTGTGCCTTAGAAAAGAAAACAAGAACCCAGAGAAACAAACTCCAAAACCAATGACAAAATCTCCTAGAGTTTAGATGATTAAGGAATGGGAACACCCTTCAAATGAGGAAAAGCTGAAAGAGCTGAGACTGTTCAGCTTGGAAAATGAAAGACTCCGGAGGGTTTTATCCCTCTGTATAAACACCTGAATGGAGAAAATGAAGATAGGGAAGACAGACTTCCAGAGGGAAGCAAGTGATACAACAAGAAGTAATTGATGAAAAAAAAAAATCGACAAAACCAAAACGAAAAGCCAAACCCACATCAAATTCCAGCTGAGCACAAGAAAACACTTTTTAACTGTGAGAGTGACGACGCTGTCACAGGTTGACCAGCCGCTGCAGATTTTTCAGCAGGGCACTGTCCCGCACAATCTACTTTAACTGACCCTACTTGGGCAGGATGTTGGGATTCATGATCTCAAGACGTCCCTTCCAATGTCAATAGTTCTTTGGTTCTGTAATTCTGTCAATTAGCTGTAACTTAGAATATGGCAACTTCTGTGCAGATTTAAAGTTATAAAATTTATAGCTGTTTCCACAGAATTATTTTTCATTAAACATCTTACTTTTGTCATCCTGATACCAATCTAGAAAAGACAAGAAAGTTAAATGGATGGACTTTTATTACTATTCTTAAAAATGTCATGTCAGGGGTATTCCTGGAAATCCTGATGCTTGAACAACATCTCAAGAGATGTAAAATCTTTGGGAACTCTATTCCAACTCTTTCTTTGTGGAGGAATAAGGTCAAGAGGGCAATACTGTGAAACTTTCTCCTCACCTTCAGATGCAGATACAGACAAGCACTATTCTCATAATGTTTTTATCTCTGTTACCAAGACTAATCTGTATAACTTAGACACAGTGTAGACATCTGAATTAAAAGATCGGTGAATTCAGCTTGACTTTCCAGTAAATGGCAGAAATAATCACCCAGAACATGGCTAAGGTCATTGTTCCCTTCAGAGGGGGAAACTATTTCACTGTCCTCTGTTGCTGAATTAACACTACTGTGTCCCAAAACCACCTTGCTGAGGGTGGCCTCGATCCTACTGCCCATGTCACTGACAAAGGTGGCAGTGAGTGCTGGTGCCTGCACTGACCCCAAGGGAACAGCACTTGTCACTGGTCTCCACTTGGACACTGAGCCATCGGCCACGACTCCTTGAGTGTGACCATCCAGACAATTCCTTATCCATCATGTGGTCCGTCTGCTATGTCAACGTGTCTCCAGTTTACAGAGAAGGTTGTTGTGCAGAGCAGGGTCAAATGCTTTGCACAAGTCCAGGTACATTACACCAGTAAGAGCCTTGAATACACAAATAAAACAGGAAAAAAGTGGGAGAGTGATGCTAGTGGCCAGTGAGTACATGAATGCCAGAAGTGTTCACTGTTTTATTTCTCCTCCCTTCATGAACTTTTTTACACAAACATATTGTGTTTAAGAGCTTAAGTTTCTGCAGCCACTGCCTGACCAATGCTCCCTCTGATTAATACTAAATACAGAGGTAGATCCCTGTCCTCAATGGAAGGAAAAAAAAACTATTTTAACACTTCTGTTTGAATCTATCATCATCCAGGGGTAGTACATCATATATCACTGCATGCATGAGGCACTAGGAGTCATAGATGGATGAAGAGGATCTGGCAGGCAAGATATCTGATAAATCTGCCCTGAGCAACATCAGTGTATCCAAAAAGGAACAGAGCAGTGGTTACTCATGCTGCAATCATGGTGCAAAATGTACAATCCCAGCTCACTGTCTCTGTGACCTTGCAACCCAAGATGACTGACAACCCACCAGCAGGCCCATTTTCTTCTCTGAGGAAAACTGCAACAGCTGTCTCTGAAGCAACCTCCAGGAACCAGGTAGTAATATGTCTTCAGTTATCCTTTCACCAAGCAAATTACAATATTCTGGACAGGCTAAGAAAGAGGCCATCTGTTATTCTTCTTGTTTACATGTTTTCTGTGGAAACATTTTTTACCTTGCAAGGTGGTCTCAGAGGTGTAAAGCATCTCTACCACACTTCTGTCAGTCACTGAGGCATTACTGGAGTTACTAACACCTCCTCTCCTTCTCATATGACATCAATTTATATTTTGGGTTTTTCTCCTCTCCTCTTCTCTTCTCTTCTCTTCTCTTCTCTTCTCTTCTCTTCTCTTCTCTTCTCTTCTCTTCTCTTCTCTTCTCTTCTCTTCTCTTCTCTTCTCTTCTCTTCTCTTCTCTTCTCTTCTCTTCTCTTCTCTTTTTTTTCCTAATTACAGGGACTTTTTGGGGGAGTTTGTTTTGTTTTTATTTCTCTTTGTCTGCCACTGTGGAGGAGTTAAATTGTCTTGACAACTCCTTCAGCTGATGTTCTATACTAAAGATTATTCTTCTTACATTCATATGCTTTTGGAGATTTCATGTCTTTAACACACATTTCAGAGGAAAGTGGATGGGATTTCCACCATATTAATGTGAATTGTCTCTTTACAGCAATATTCACCCCCTTTATTTTTCCATAATTTCAAGGGCAAGCGGTCTACCTCTAGATTTGAGGTAGAATTGTGCAGAAATGTTTTTTGTAAGATTTTACAAAGGAGTATTAAAAAACACCTACAGAACAACAGAAAATTTCCTAATTGCTATATGCTCTTTTTGAATGTTCTAGTAGAAGTCTGAGCCATACACAAAAGTATTTGATTAATTGTCATTTTGTAAAAAGTATTCTTCATTCTTAGCATCAGGTTCTTCTGTGAGATATATTTTGCATAAGTCAACAAAATACAAAAGTACTACTTAGCCAAATACAGGTGTATGCCAACAGCAGAGACATCCGCCCTGAAGAAATATAGAGAGACTTTTGTGTGGATAGAAGTACGTGGATTATCCTTCAACATCACACTAAGCATTGCCAGACTTGTAGTTTAAAAAGAAACCATGAATAGAATACTATGAAGTATTACTTGCATGTGCCAGAGAATGTCTTCAATACCACATCAGACCCATCATTTGCAAATAGAGAAATGCCTGCTTGAGAGCCTCCTATCAGCTTATGAGCACTGGAGCCACTGAACAGCATAAGCAGGTCATTTTCCTCCCTGTTTGCCGTAAAAGGGTTTAGTTAATTCTCTGCAATTCTGCGGGATAGTGTTTATAACCAGTTGTGCTGCTTCACATCTGGCTGTATGCATTACTCACTCCTGTCAGTCACCTGACCTTATAATACCTTGCTCTCAAATATACATCCTCCAGAAATCCCCTCTTATGTGCTAAAATACATAACCGTCCCTTCAAAACTCTTGGGTTTACTCTTGAAAAATTAAGCATCTGAAGCTTTCCCAAGGCATAAACCACGCAACTGTAAGTGATTCCAAGAAATGAAAGCAAATATACTGCAGTTTCCTGACCTTCACATGTGTCTCTTAACAGCTATAGTTCTTCAAATGTTCTAAATTTCAGCCAGTGAGCTTGGCCACTGAAAAGTGCTGTGGTTTACAGATGACAAAACAGGCAACACTTTAGGTCCAACAGGCAATATGAAAAACATCACTGTTATTCATTTTCCCTTCATCTCCTTTTCCTGTCCTCAAATGACCTATTTTACTAAACTTTGCAGCATATTACACAGAGTCTTTTTATTCTGATATGTGACATATGCATTCCACCATTCCATTATTATCATTATCTGTTTCAATTGTTTATGTACATTATAGAATCATAGACTCATAGAATATACTGGGTTAGAAGGGACTCCTCAGGATTATTGAGTCCATTCTACATACTAGACATTCTATTTTGGAATAAATCTGCCTCCATTCTATGTTTCTGTGTTTAAATGAGTAAAACATCCCTGGAAACAAAATATGCAGGTCTATCTATCCTGTCCAAAATGTGCTGATTCTGCTGCAAAACTGTTGTATTGTGTGCTATGGGCTTGGGCCTAAGCCGTAGCTATTCACATATTTGAGGCTGTTAGGCTCCAATTCATAATTTGCTCCTTACTGAGGGAAAGATTTAAGCCACTGAACTCAAAAGGATTAAGCGTGGCCTGAACATAGAGCTGTTGATTTAGTACTTTCCTAAAGGAAGCCTTTATGCAATCCCCTGCTCTTCTGCTTTTGTTCTCCCAACAAACAACTCTATCTCATGGTCATAGTATAACAAAGCATAATACTAATACATTTTTAATGTTCAGATTGTCTAGATTCTCTGTGACTCAGTTCAAATCATTCTTTACATGAAACAGGACGCTATATTTTCAGCTGCTTTTCTTTCAGCTTAGTTTCTTTTTTTTTAATCATTCGTTAGAATTTAAATGCAAAATCAACAATAATTTTGGGCTGAAGGTCTGTTTTGTATGTATGGAAATCAAAGTTAAAGTATTTATTGAATTAAATGGAACAGTATCTGGTCCTTTTTATGTATTGATCTAATAAGATAAGGTCTTAACTATTTTCTTTTTAGAGAGTTCAGCATGTTGTTACAGTATCCCTAGAACTGACAAAATCAAGTAGCATGATATGAAATAGCAAAATGGCCCTTGACTTTCAAGAGGAAAAGAATGTGAGATAAGAATCTCCTGTATATTGTCTGCTTTTGTCCAAGGGCTGAGTCCATGTTAAAAAGTAGTGTGGAGAAACACAGAGAAATCTGAAAAGTGAAACAGCTTGTGAAGATTAAGTGGGGTCCTCACAACCTATTTTTTCAAGGTTTTTATTTAAATCTGCCTTGATATTAATTCGTGGATTTAATACGTCTGTGCTGTTTGCGTAAATGACTGATAGTATGCTGAATTAATACAAATTAAACTGATGTTCAATATTAATTATTATAAACTTTCCATGTATATAATCCTTTAGACATAAATAATTGACTGAGCCTAGGACTAAGTCTGGTTCAAGCTGCACCTATGTTCCCCCTGAGGAGGAATTTAGAAAGCCAGGGGGTCCTTTCTGGACCTCATGACTCAACAAGGTCTTCCTCACCTGTTTGCATCTCTCATCTCTGTATAAATCATTCTAGCTTAATTCTAGAAAAATTTGTATGTTTAATCCATGCAGCAAATAATAGAGTGAACCTTGCCATCAATCTTTGTTAAGCCGCACTTTTATATCACATTGAAACTACCTCTGACAGTTATTCTTTAAGTGATCTAAATCACTCCTTTGCAACAAATTGGCCTAGTTGGCAGGATTTATGACAGTCACGGGGTTGTTTTCCCAACAAATGTCTGGGTAATTGGAGTCACCCATGAGGATCAGTTTCTCTTTGCCCAAGAGTTCCTTGAGCAGCTGAAGCAAAGTTTCATTATTCTTGTATTCTTTGTCTATATTTACTTCATTTAAAAGAAGAACTTACAACTTGTAAAGAGTTGGAAGAGCTGCAGAGGTTGGAGGAGATAGAGATATGATTCCTGTCATCATTCTTCCCTTATTTTTATCAGTCACAGAACTGTTGGAAGACATGCTCAAGCAAGCATGTTGCCTTGTTGGACATGCCACCTTGACAGAAGAAGACATGTGCCCAAAACAGCTTGAAATTTATCTAAGAACAGGATGCAAGAAGAAAGAGATAATAAGTTTCTATCATTAATCTTAAAAATATGCCTGAAGTCCTATGCGAATTAATAACATCACTCATTCATTTGGAGTAAAGTATGGATTGCATATTTTTTGTGCAAATGATCTCACATCGTATCACAGGATCGCAAAGTATCCTGAGCCGGAAGGGATCACTAGGATCATCAAAGTCAAACTCTGCACAGGACACCCAAAGAATCACGCCATGTGACCGAGGGTGTTGTCCAAACTGTTCTTGAGCTCCGTCAGGCTCGGTGCTGTGGTGAAGGAAGGATATAAAACAGTTATGAGTAAGAACACTGTAAGATAGTTGGACTCTAGACCTGCTGGTACCTTGGTGTGGAGGAAGATATGGGGACATCCGGCCTGACTCTGTACCTGAAGGCCAGTTTGGCTCAGAACAGCATATCCCAACGAAACCATCTCTGCTGGAGTCCAGGAGTACTTGGTGAGGGGTGATATTTCCACAAGATATATTGCATTGCTTCTGTTGGATAGGTTTTTTCACATCGCTGGTAACTCAGGGACTGCTGAGCTGTGTACTTGAGCTCTTTCACTGGCTCAGAATACCTCAAAGGTATTCTGTTCTCTGATTTTGGTTTGCTTATTTTCTCCCAAACATTACTCAAAGACTGAGTATCTTCATTGTTTTAAAACACATAAGGCCACTTGATAAGATCTCACTCCTCCAACTATTACAGATATCTTCCATTGGGTGATAGAAATTTCTGGCAAGTTATGTGTTATTGCCTCTCGCCCTCTTCTTATCTGTTTTTTCCACACGTAAAGAATTTTAAATAAGTATCAATGTCTGTGCATCAACAACAAAAGTAAATCAAATAGTTTTTCCTGAAAATATAAAATTGCATTGTAGGATTCATTCCCCAAATTCTTCAAGTCCTGTATTTGGTTCCAAATATTGAGGGATTTTTCTTAAAATTTTATACAAAAAATATATTCTCCCAGAATCATGAAGAAATCAAGATTTGCCTGCATAGAACAAATATTTGTGAAGAGAGAAGAAAAAAATTTAGCAAATGGCAGATTAGTAGTAAGTACTAACTAATGATGCACTTGACTAAATTCTTTTTTTTTTTTCAATTGGTTAGAAGTAAGTAGTTGATTATATTTAATCGACCATATTAATTACTGCATCTCTAAAATTTATTGAACAATTAAAATAAAGCACTAGAGGCTTGTAATACCAAAGGGAATGATCCTACAGTGAGTGTTACACAAAGGCAAATTAAAATGACCTAATACCACTGAGCCTGTTCCACCTGATAATTCCACATATCTATTAGCAGAGCTTGAGTCTAAACTTCCATCTATGTTTTGTCACTGCATGAACCACCATGTCCAAGGATCTGACCTTTTTATTCCCTTTTAGTTACTTGCAGACCTCTCACAGCCTGCAGTGTGCTTTGGATCAGGTATTCCAAATCACCCAAATGACTGGCTTTTTGGCTTAAAATAATGGAAATCTACCAAACTGATTTGTCACCTTTGCCTGATGTTCACACATACTAATGAGTTCTGAAAATGTTAATTTGCTTTGTGCCCAGATCAAATACAGTACTCTGTCAGAATAAAATAAGTTCAGAGCCAACAAATTTGCATGAGTGTAGTTTATTCTGAAAACATTTACATGTCATTAATAAATTAACATAATATGAGGTTCAGAGCATATTTAACTGTGACTGTGATGCTCCTGATTAGGAAGAGTGGGCAGTAGAAAGATCACAGCTTTTCCGCATTGTGGGGTTTTTTTAGCAGTCCCTGGATTACCTTATATCAAGGGAGCTGACACCTTCTGCTGAAGTGAAAGCTGAAGATTACAATGCTTTAACTTATTATCTTCCTGTGGGATCATCTGTTCTTACTGGTGATGGATATTTTTGAGTTACTGGACACGTGGGGCTGGATTCAGCTCTCCAAACACAGGTGCCACTTTAGCTTCTCTGCATCTTGCCTAGCGTCTATCTCACTTGAGAAAAAAATGTGTGCATGTAACAACACAATGTAAATAAATTGAGTACAACTAAAACTTCAAATAGGCATCATTGCCTGTGATTGGCAACAGAGGAGAGTCCTGGGTCTTCCCTGTCTACAATAGAAGGATGAACATCTCGTTCTTGTGTAGATAGCAATGTAGTCACACTAGAATTAAGGTCGTAATCTGGAGCTGAATCGTACCCATGGTTTATATATAGGAACCCCCTGAAGATTCCTCAGCTTCCTGTTGAGGGTCAAGCCTAAAAAGCTCAAACAGTCAGGGCAAGTAAAATCTTCCTTTTGCTGAGACCTTCTGGCAGATCTCTAGTGAATTTTCTCAGAATAGAAAATGGGGAATTTTTTGCGGTTTTATGGAGAAAAAGAACAACTAGGTTACTTCTTATCCTAATAGCAGAGAGAATCTGATTGAAAGACACAGTCCAACATTAGTTTTTGCTACACTTGCCGTGGAGAGGCTTTTTTCTAACATAGTTAAAGTGGTTTTTCTAACCCGGTGTAGAGCTATTCCCCCCATTCACACAATTAAGGTGTTCCACCCCACTATAGTTGACTAATTACTGGATTGGAAGGACATTACACTGACCCTGCAAAACAGATTCTTCTGCCATCACAGAATCACAGAATCGCAGAGTTGGTTGAAGACCCAGTGCCCATTGCTCATTCTGGTGAAAAACTGTCTTCATTTTTTCTCATAGTAAGCCTTTGACTGCCTTGTGGCTTCCTTTCACTGCCATGAACAGTTGTGAGGGGTGAGTGAAAATCCTGGGAAGATCAGACGCTTGCACTCGACAGTGAAGCCACAGCTGTATAGGCTGCCCTGAACTCCTACAGAAACTTGGTCCACAAATTAAAGCTTTTTATTAGCAAAGTCTGAGTCTTAACCATTTCAAGCTCAACGGGAGCAGTGGCCACTAAAGCATCCCTGTGGATCACACTTTCATAGCAGGGAGGGAAGGGAAGTGATCCAGAGGAGGTCAGCCTCAGCTGGCTCACCACTTATCAAACTGAGCCGAGCTAGGATCCGACTGGCAAACCAAACCAGCTCTGTGCACATGGACTGCATCAGGGGAATGGCCTGTGGGACTCCAGTGATCAAAACGAAACAGAGGAGAAATTTAGCAAAGTAGCTTTGCTGGCAATCAAAACTATTTGCCTCTGCTATTTGGCAAACTTTGTGAGCGCAGAATTCAGGTGGGAGGCTGTTTTTCATCTTCAGCCTCAAGTCAGACCTGCTGCTCAGCCAGTAATACTGGCGTTTTTAAAATGTAGCCTTTCTGGAGGGCAATGAGCAATTGTGTTTCTCTTGGCTGAACAAGACCTTGAATAGCAATGGGCTGCCTGGCAACACGATTTCTCGGAGCTGGCTGCGTGATGTCAGCCAGGGCTGTGTGACATCACCCAGCAGCTGCCAGCCGCCAGATTATTGCAGCCATGTGATGATCGCCCACTTGGATTCACACACAAACAGCTCATTCATGCTCAGCTGCTGCTTTCTTCCCCAGGAAACAAAAAGGCTCTTTGATACAATGATGGCACAGGGAATATCATCAGACTGAAAAGAAAAAAAAAAAAAAAAAAAATTTAGCTTCATCATGATTTTCGAACAATGGTTTGGAAAATTACTCCCCTTAAGGTGCCAATAAAAACACATCACCAAAGCAATGATGAGGGAGCCCATCTTAGCACTACTGACTGCCAAAAAGTGATTCATAGAATCTCCTACGCATTGCAAATAGGGTGGCTGCAGGCAGGTGAAGAGGGAAAAGAGTCTTGTTTGGAGCTGCCTGCCCTCAGTATGTGGCAGAGCAATTAAAGCTGAGGCTCAAACAGCAACAAAACAGAGTTTGTGGTTAGAGCTGAGGCTGTGGTCGGTGTTAAAACCTGTACAAACCCACAGAGCTGTTCGTGTCCATGACCATGAAGAACTGGGTCTGTATTACACACAGATTTTGTGACGATGGAATGTGAGGGTGTTTATTTATTTATTTATCTATTTATTTATTTATTTTTATTGCATAGCGCAGGAATAGCTCATTCTGGAATTAGCAGAAATAAATTAGTGTAATAGATCACATGAACCTGATGATGTATAAGGTCCCTTCCAACCAAAACAACTATGACTCTAAGGAATTTTTCCCCATAAAGTAAACCTCTAGAGGTGTGTGTTCTTCATCAGAGGGCACCACTGATATCAGGAGCTCTATTACTATTTTTTCACAGAACACTAACTCTGCATTATTAAAGCCAGTGTATAAATTCCCCGTGAAAACTTTTGCTGATTTCTGGAATGTGATTTTTAACTTCCTGGTTATAGTATGTGTATATATGTCAATACATATGTACAATCATTTGGCAGGGGATCTTTCCACTTTATTATTAGTTTTGTTGCAATTTTACCTCTATAGTTTTGCACCAAAGAAGGCCAGGTTGCATATCAATTTGATTTTAACCATCATCATCTTTCTGTTTTGCTTTGTCTTCATTATTTATATATCTGAATTATTTTATTATTATTATTATATCTATTAAATATGGTATATTATATATTATCTATTATATTTTAATATATATTATTATTATAATTATTTTATTTTTAAACTTCCTAATTTAAAATGTATTTTTTTTTTCTCAATTATATTGGGATGCTTTTTGCTTCACCCTAGTTTTTTTGTTGTTTCTTTTTCTCCTGAATCTCTAGGTATTTTTGCAATAACAATGTTCATGTTCATTCAGTTTGAGATTTGTTGGACTTTTTAACTAAGAGGTCAAGACATTTCAATATCAGATGCATGAGACTAATGTAAGTGGAAAAGGAAAGGATTAAAAATATTTTGCCCATGATAATGATAACAAAACATTAAACATTAATTTCAGAACACCTTGGAACAATTATGACACTTTTCTTAAGGCTGGTCAATCATTCTATAAAGTGCCAGCAGTTTGACTGCATTTTTAAAAGCTCCAAAAGATAAAAATAAAAGCAGAAAACACTGATATCAGATAAGTTATATTTTAAATTATAAGCTATCTGCATACTTACATGATGTTATTCAATTCCATACAAAAATACAAGATTTATTGAAAGATATTCACAGTAATTCCTCCTCTCTGGCCATTTCATTCAAAGTATTGATAAATAGAACAGGCTGAACATTTTGCAGGAAAACAAATCTTTAATTTTTTTTTTTTTTTTTTATTAACATATCTATTTGACTTGCAGAACTGACTTTTTTTTTTCCTTAAAAAAAAAATCTAGAAGTTGAATTGTTTAAATTCCAGCTGATCTGAAATGGCCAAGACTTTCTCTGAGAGAGAATCTCCGCATGCTAGAAATAAATTATGGTAAAACAAGAGACAAGGTGACCAAACGAGCTACCTGTCCCTGCTGAGGAGGGGAAGCGTGTGGGATAGATGACATAAATCTTCTTCACTAATGGAAGTGTATCATTTAACTGATAACAGTTAAAATTTCAAATTAGATTTCTGTGAAAAAACCCACACCAACCCACAACATTACAGAATTACAAAATTACAGAATCTAGTCCACCCTCCCTGCGCAAACAGGGTCATCCAGAGCGTCCAGACAGTTCTTGAATATCTTCAGTGAGAAAGCCTCCACAACCTCCCTGGGCAACCTGTTACAGTGTTTGGGCACCCACAAAGTAATAAAAAAGGCTTTTCTATGTTCAGATATTTTGTGCCCGTTGTCTCTTGACCTGTCACTGCATGCCACCGACAAGAGTCCGATCTCACTGTTTTGTTCCCTCCTGCACAATATTTATCCACCTTGTAAAGATTTCTCCCTGTTGATGCAGGATCAGGTGCTCCAACCTAGCTCTGGGCTGAAAAAAAAGATGCTTTAATAGGTAAAGCAAGAGCCATGTGTGGAACCTAAGAAAAATAAGGAAATATTTTATTACTCATCATCTCCAAGAAAGCAAGGCTTCATCATGCATAATGGTCAGGTAGGAGGACAGACACCACAAGACCAAATGTCACCCTGTTCCTCTGTCTTCCACCAGTTTATGTGTTGAATATGCCAAATGGAATGAGATATCTCTTGTGTCACTTGGGGTCAGCTGTCCTGGCTGTGTCCCCTCCCAATTCCTTTTGCACCCCCAGCACCTGGGGCAGGGCAGAGCTTTCCAGGTAGTGGTTGTGATTATTAAGGACTGTGAGGAAAACTCTTCCTGCTGTGGTCAGATCTCAAAACTATTACAGTCTCACACATTCTGTGAGGTCTGGAGGCACAGCAATATGAGAGGCTCTGTCATTGCAGTCTTCCAGGGCGTTGCACTGAAAAGAAGAGCAGGACATGCTTGCACCTATTGGTGCTTGTCATTACCAGCTGATGGACACAATGATACCATGACACTAGCAGAGGTTATCTTTGCAGGATGCTTCAGGCAAAGCTTGTCTGAAGCGATATATAAATGTTGTTCTTAAAACAAGTATGTATGCAAACAACTTGAGTTAATTTACCTCCCATAATGCTTTTTCTTCAATGATTGTGCTTTTTCTTCAATGATAAGAAAATTCTTATATTTTTTGATCCTTGGATCTTAAAGTTCCTTGAAGATGAATCAAGGTTTATCTTAGAATCATAGAATCATAGAATTATAGAATCATAGAATCATAGAATCATAGAATCACAGAATCATAGAATGGACTGCATTGGAAGGGATCTTAAATATGATCTCGTTCCAACCCCCTGCCATGGGCAGGGACATCTTCCACTAGACCAGGTTGCTCAGAGCCCCATCCAACCTGGCCATGTACACTTCCAGGAATGAGGCATCCACAGCTTCTCTGAGAAACCTGTTCCAGGGCCTCATCACTCTTAAAATAAAGAATTTCTTCTTAGTATCTAATCCAAACTTACTGTCTTTCTGCCCTTGTAAATAGTCTCTCTCCATCTTTCCTGTAGGCTCCCTTCAGGTACTGGAGGGCCACAATTAGGTCTCTCCAAGGCTTTTACTTTTCCAGGCTGAACTGATGCCTTAAGATTTTAGCTTTTATATTTTCATATATTTGTAATCCTGCAATTCTTTAGTATATAACTCTGAACTCCATATAGAGTGTTAGCAACTGCTTTTCCATTTTAGTCAGACACAACAATTCCTCTCTAGGCCTGAGAATCAAGGACACCTCACTGTCTCAGGCCCCGAGAAATGTAAACAAAAGTGAATTGGGAGGGAGCAAACTGGGAGAATGGTACTGCACTACCTGAAACTGTAATTGAACAATTAACTTCTGATATGCAAATGGACAAAACTTATATCTGTCCGAAAAATGTGTGACTGTGTCCATCCTGGGTGTAGAGTCTGTGAGACTCCTGCACTGCCCAAGGTGTGCACTGTGAAGGCCTTTCAATAAATACCTGCTCTTTATCCTTTCACTCTGTCCAGCCTCTGTTCCAGGTCAGCCTCGACAAGGCATCAGAACAATCCCAATTATCTCTACCTTTCCTCGTAGGAGAGGCTCTCCATGCTGCTGATCAAACTGGTGGCCCGTTTTATTGCGCTAATGCAGGAAGAGGGATGACATGGATAAAGTCACTGAATTAGCAGTTAATGCATCATTCTTGTGACCAAACACCCTGTCCCTTTTCAAAATAATTTATGCCTGACCTATGCTTATTTCATATAATTTCATAAATAATCATTTCATAATGGTCTCATTAGCGTGTAAAGGGTGCTAAAAGGAAATAATCACAGCATATATAAAGCATTCATTTTCTCTATCCTGTAGAGGAGACAGCTGTCAAGGAAGTGTTTTGATAAATCATGAAACCTAATGAATATCAAAAAAACCCCCCAGATATTAGTTAAACGTCATTGTCATGTAAATAATCCATTTGTTTCATAAATATTGTCCTGATTGTCAGAAAGACAGCATGAGGCAAAACCCACTGTGATTAGACCAAGATGTAAACAAGAATATAAAAGATTGATCAAAAACATTTACCCAGAACCTAATAATTTGTGGATGTGGCTTGCTCTGGAAGGAAGTGAAAATAACAAAAAAAAAAAATAAAAAGATCAGAGAGGAAAAATATAGTGATCTTTAAATGGTAGGATGCTGGAGAAAAATAATGTGATTTCATGGCAGGGAAAGTAAACAGTGAAATGAAAGATGAATTGTCTTAAGAATGATTATAAGGAATTAGAGACAGAGGACAAAGGGAAAAGCAAGAATATTAAATAATTACTGTCAGCCCACATAGTTGGGGAGAGCGGTGAAGAACTGGTTAGACACTTTTACAGTTGTGGAAAGGTAGGCTCCTTTGAAAATGGTAAAATGACAATTCATGGAATAAAAAATGTCTTTAACGGAAATGGAGTTAAAAAAAAATGGAATACTGGATTAAAAGGAGAATCACATGGTCTATCCATCCATGTCAGAAGCCTATGGAATAAGTCAGCTACTTAAACTCTTCAAAATGCAGGGTGGAATATGAAATGAGAGACCATTTGTTTCTCCTCATGGAGATTATTCCAGAAATTACGTAGAGAAATATTTTAAAATGTAACACTGATTGACTGGCATGACTAGTCAAGTGTTCATGATTAACAACATGATGAATTTACCTGGCATCTATTAAATGGTAAAGTATTTATATATTTTTAATATATTTTACTTTTATGATGAGAAGAGAGCATTGGGCTCTGTACTCAGCAGCTACCAGAAAATCTGCACGGAACATGGGATTTAATGCCTCTGAGTGAGACTTTGACTTGACTGGTGTTTAGCCATTTCATGATAGTGAGTTCAGAAGCTTCAATTTCTGCCCTAATTCTCTTCCCTCCATTTGCAGTGTGCTTTTCGGAACATGGACTCCCTGTTGCTATGCAAAACATCTTAGCACTTATCCACAGTTTTCCTGAATGCTACTGAATTCAAATAATTCATCATAGTAGAATGATATCCAAAAAGTTAATGAGGAAGAAAGGCTGAATCAGGAAGGTAGATAGGAAACTGTCTTTTGAATAAAAATTGCTAGAAGGGGTCAAACACAAATAAAAGAAGGGGGAAAAAAAGGAAAAATGTGGAAAATGTCCTTTAAATGTGCCATGAAATATACAGCTCTCAAAGAGAAAATGAAGAGAATGCCATCTCAGTGTGCTGTGGGAGGGTAGTATAGCTCTTAGGAGGTGGCATTACTGCTGTGGAACGCGCTTGCTTTACCTCACCCAGAGCACTCTCTGCAGCTTTGCTGCAATACCTCAGCAAGAACGTAATCGCCCTTGAGCTGGCAAGAAGCAGAGCAGCAAGAATAACATCCTTGGAGATGTGTCATAGAGAAAGGTTAAAGGAGTTTGGTTTAGTGCAATATAAGAAGAGACTTTGTAAGAAATTAATTGAAGTTTCTGGGGCTATTAACAAGCTACCAGGCATGATTTGAGAACAGAAAAATCACAGAAAAATAAAACTCCTTAGTATGGCTGAATATAATTCTTAGCCTGTTAAAACACACAACACGCAACAGACCAGATGCTCATCTGGGGAAACTTGAGGTCAGGCTATGAATTGCATCAAATTACACTAATTTACACCTGCTGAGCATCTATCTTGAAATTAATTTGCCCTCAGAGCATTCTTGTTCATATTAAACCTTTTCATTTTAGTAAGTAGAATAGCTTACTAAAATGGATAAATAATTCCTTCAAAGTGACACACTGAGTGAGTATCAAGAGGCTTTTTCTTTTGTTTTGTTTTATTTCTCCCTTGGTGTCATGTTTCCTTTTCTCCTGCTTTCATTCAAAGTCTTCTAAGCAGTACAATAGGGAGAGATCAGAATAGGGCTCTTTGATCAATCAGGTTTTAGACAGAAGTTGTGGGAAGACTTTTTTCCTCTCCATGAAACAGTTCAAGCGTTTTGGGATCTTCTCAATGTCAAGCTTAATTTCATTTATTTCTTTATCTTAGTGAAGTACTTGCATGGGGAAAAATATTTACTTTGGAAAGATGCTGCCTTTAGAACACATTTTCAGCTGCATTCTTACTTGACATGTTTTCAAAATTTAAGGTTAATCTGGGCTGACATACACTCGGTTACAAAATAAGGCCTCTATATTTTCATTACAATGTGTTCGCTAGTGGTTAAGCTTGATGCGAAGCTTCTCCATCATGTGCAATTTGGAAAAGTTACTATATGATAATGATTTCATTCTTTTTCAGGAAATGTCCTTGGAGAGACATGGACCTGGACCAGCTCTCAGGTATTTTTTCTACCAAATCTTGAAGTGAATGGCAGTCAAGAAAGTACAAAAGTGTGGAAAATGAACAAAATGCCATGGAAACAACCCATGGTTACACTAAAAGAAAACAGAGAAAATAAACACATTAAAATCCAACAAGAACCTGAAAAGTTATTTTGTGAGATGAGTTATTTCAAATCACCTTGTGTGAATAAGTTAATCGTGTGGCTGGATTCTACTATTCAGAACTGGCTATGAATGTTCAGCAAATTCTAGTAGAAACGAGTCCAAGGCAGCCTTTGGGCCCATAAAACAGTCTCTGCATGTTGAGAAGAGTGGACAATGTGTCATGGCCTGTATCTATCAATGTTAATTCAGAACTGATGCTTCTCTAAGTACTGGAGATCAGCACACTCCAGATGCCCTGGGCTTTATAGTTCAGGTGAAAGGTTAACACTTAATTTAATGGACAGTTGCTGAAGATCTGCAGTCCCTATATTCCAAGACATTTCCAAATCCCTTTGTCACTCTGCTAGACAAAGACAGTAGTTATCATTTCTATTCACTTTGTCCAGCAAACTTACAGTCAGAATCATTAATCAAATTTAGGATTCCAGTGTGCATGTCCAGAGCAGTTTTAAAATCTTCCCAGCCCTGGTGGTTTACACTGGCTAAGGGCAAATTCAGTAAAACGTTGGAGATCAATGCAAGGAGGGGCTGAGCTCATTTGGCTTGTTCAGCCTGGAGAAGAGACACTGAGTGACACAATTGCAGTTACAACTTTCTCATGAGGGGAAGAGGAGGAGCAGACACTGATATCTTATCTGGGATGACCAGTGACAGGAGTCAAGGGAATGTCCTGAAGTCGTGTCCAGTGGGGTTTAGGTTGGATATTAGGAAAAGGTTCTGCCCCCAGAGGGTGGCTGGGCACTGGAACAGGCTCCCCAAGGCAGTGGTCACAACACCAAGCCTGACAGAGTTCAAGAAGCACTTGTAGAATGCTGTTAGGCACATGGTGGGATTCTTGAGATGCACAGGGCCAGTAGTTGGACTTGAAGATCCTTGTGGGTGCCTTCTGACTCAGGATATTCTATGATTCTATGAATCCATCTGAGGCTTCAGTCATTACACAGAGTATGGAAAGATGCAGAGCCTTTTTTTAATCTACAGTCAAATCCACGCTCTCTCACTTGGAGTTTAAATCATGCACTCAGTCCATGATGTCAGTAAAAGGTGGAGGCAAAAGTACCCTCATCTTTTACCTCCGTTAAGCATACTCCTGATATCTCTCTTTTTTTAGTGCAAAAAATGCATTTGGATTTACAGACTATATGGCCTGAGAAAGGGAGGAAGATCTCGCTGGTCAAAATAAACACTCCTATTTTTTTTCTCAATGACAGGCAATTGCAGATCATTTTTTACTTAAGTAGGATTATATGACTTACTTCTCTCTTAGAGCCTTTTCTCTTTATTAGTGAGACAATTGCAAGCAGCTGTTTATTTCAAAATACGCTAGAGAAAAACAAACAAATAAAAGATGAGGCCGAATCACAGATGAACACATCCACAACCTGCACATCTTGTATGTAATTTGAAATATTTCCTATCCTAAAAAATGAAACTAGTGGTGCAGATGGAAAACAAATGAATCCACTGGGCTTGAATACTCACGGGCAACAAGGAAGACTAATTTTTTCTTTTTTTCTCTGAATAAGCAGTGCTGCATAGACCAACCATGCATTGCTAATCATATTTACAGAGCTCACATGCTCAAAGTACGTCCTGTTGGGAAGAAGAGCATGTGGAATATGACCATTTGCTTTATGCAGTTCAAGGAAAAGCAGCAACAGGTTGTGTGAAACATAAATCAGATTGGGAGAATTCTATTAGTAGTGCTGGAAAAATGAAGACAGCTTTTAAATGTGTACCAACTAAGGAAAATAATCACTTGGAGTTAATTGACTCTAGTTTAACACCTGGGGCATATGATCAGTTCACAGCATTTATTTAATTTTTTGAAGTTCCCTCCAGTTTATTCCTTACTTGCAGACACAAATAAAGCTGAAAACATAATGATGTCTATGTTCTTTATATTAGACATTCATATAAAAATATTCCATTCTAGCATTCATAAATGGTAATAGATCTGGCATGTCAAATTTGACATAATGAAAATTTCCTGCTCTTCTGAAAACTTTGGGGTTTTGTTTGTTGTGGATGTTTTGTTTCCTCATGTTTTGTTTTAGTTATGTCTTCTGAAATATATTTCAGACAAAAATTCATATGTACTTTGTATGTACTTTAAAATCTTCATCTGAAGGTGCTTACAACCATTCTTATTCACTGGATACTCAGATGATGGGAAGGAAGAATCATTCACACCACACTGAATCTAAGACATAATACTCTAAGCAGTTGAGGCAGTGAGGAAGCTATAGAAAGGGATAGAATCTGACAGAAATAATAGTACGTTATGCCCACATGTAGCCCAGATGTACACAGGCAGCTTGCGCTTGCATATCTGTTTCTCATGGCAGGTAAATACAGATAAGTGGCTTTACTCCATGTATGAAGCAGAGTAACTGATTTGGAGCCGTCACATATAACTGCAGAAACCTTTCAGCTCATTCAAACCAGATTTTGGTGTCAGGCCCATTTCTGCTGCCTGGAAAAAAAAGCAGCTGAGAAATTTAGGAGATGTATTTAAATGTGTCCTAATCTAGTTATTCTCGTGGTAACATTCTTTTTCTCTTCCTTTCTCAACTGATTTTCATCTTGACTTTTAGTTGCATTGTTCCATTGTGCTAGATCCAAAGCTGATAATAATTATGGAAGAGAGAGGTCCACAGAGGGGACCTCTGAGCTAACTTCAAAGGGTACTTAAGGTCAGTACTGTAGTGCTTAATTTTAATGGTTTGTCCGAAGACAGCATCTGCAGCCTGGTGTTATCAACTATCTAGATTTTTAAGAATAAAATCTATAAATCCATGATACTGACCCTGGAAATCTTCTAAGATAGTTAATTGCAGATACTATCATCTGGATGATGCTTCCCAGGTATTTTGGTGCATCTTTCCCATTACAATTTGCCATCCTGTTGAAGTAGGTAGTCCAACCAGGCCACTTTTTAATCAAAATTGAAGTGTGGGTCCTTCTTTTTCACAGAGTAGCCAGTAATTAAAAATACTCATCTGCAATAAATGAAACCCTAAATCAACTCTGCCCTCGCATTTAAATGAGGGATGTTGCATCCCAACCTCCAGCATCCCAGCTGAACACACAGACTGTTTGATCAGTGACTATGCTCAGGTATTACTTGCATAGTATCTAACAGTGTTTAAGGAGTGAAGCATAAATTTGACTATGTGCAAAACAAAAGGAGACCGAGTCTCTAATTTAATGGCAGCTAAACTCATAAAGAAAAGACAAATACAATCTCTCGCTTTGCCTGAAAGTATTTGCACTCGAATAGCCTAAGAAAAGTCACTTGAGACCAGACATAGTCGTTCAGATATCAGACTGTCCAATAATTTTGTTGCTGAAGCTGTTTCTGCTTTTGTAAGTTAATAAATATTCATCAGCTGAGACTTTAGGAAACCATAACAGTAACCATTTAGCACAGAAGACTGGCTCTCTGTTCTTAAATTTGTAAGTCACTGAAGATTATTATTTGTTGATTTATTTATTCACCTATATATTTTTGCAAGTTAGAGTGTTTTCAGCAGGCGACAAATGGGAACAGTATACACTCAAATACCTCATGTTATAAATGCTCATGCATTGACTTAACGTGCTAACTCTGCTGTCTCTGCGTGGGCCTCTCACGGGGTCACAGCCTCCTTCAGCATCCGCCTGCTCCAGTGTGGAATTCCCCAGGCTGCAGGTGGATCCCTGTATCCCCATGGAGCTCCATGGGCTGCAGGGGCACAGCTGCCTCACCATGGGCTGCACCATGGGCTGCAGGGGAACCTCAACTCTGGCACCTGGAGCACCTCCTTCTCTCCTTCTTCACTGACCTTCTTATCTTCAGGGCTGTTTCCCTCACATATTCTCATTCGCCCTTCTCTGCCTGTTGTTGTGCAGTTCTTTTCTTACTTCTTCAATACATTATCCCAGAGTCTTTATCAGTGTCACCGACGGCCTTGGCCAGTGGTGGGTTTCTTGGAGCCACCAGGGATTGGCTCTGCTGGACATGATGGAAGCTTCTGGCAGGTTCTCACAGAAGGCATCCTTGCAGCCCCCCCCACTACTGAAACCTTTTCATGCAAACCCAATACACTACTTGCCTAAAAGGTGAAAATTTATTTTCTCATCTAGGTATCTCCTGCAAGAAATTCTCTCGTCTTTCCTGTCTTTTTTAGAAAATCATTTAGCTATTCAATTTCAGGAAAAGGATCAGTTTATGGATATGCGGAGGACTAAATTATTTGGAAGTTAAAAGCCTTCTTCCCTGGGAAAGAATTTCTATCTGCTGAAAAGTATGAGTTGGAATCATACCTTTCCTCTGTCACTGTATAGAAAAGCTTGGGTAGGGATCACTAATTTTCCTTCCCAGAAAATGCTTTAATCCCTGCAACAAGGGAAACATGAAATGTTCCCTTTTCCTTTTTCTTTGAATGGTGCAAAGAACTCATATAACATTCAATAGGAAATATGTACTGTGAATAAGGGGAGCAATGGATGCTAAAGTATTTATACCTTTTATAAAATGTGCAGACTTGCGGAAAGTTTTTAATACTAGAAAGATATCCAAGCTTTTTATTGACTCAGGTGGGCTTTTAATTTCACCACAGATGTTTCAGAATTGAAAGCTTCTAAGAAGTGTTTTGCAAAGCTGACATCCAACAAAAATCGATGAGTTCGTAGGCGGTCTCACACAAGAATCACATCAAATCAATTTTTCATCTTGCATCATATTTTCAGGACACTCATTAAGCAATTCTAGGCATATTGAAAACATATTGATCTTTACTAAATGTGTAAACAATTCCTTTGAATGTTGCTGTATTGAGCAGGCAGGAACTCTAGAGATAGATTCAGCAAAAAAGAGAGTAATATAAAATTTTAGCACACAGGCAATACTAGACCGTGCTAGGTTCACCTTGCAGAACATATTTATTTGTCACAAGGGCACATTGCTGACTCTTGTTTTACTTAGTGTCCACCAGGGCCCCAAGATCCTTTTCTGAAAAGGTGGAACATATAGTCAGTCAATCTCAGAATTCAGAGATAATTTAATATTATAATTGCAGCATTATTTTCTAGTGGATATTCACAACATTGTCTGTTGTAAGCTTACACAGCCCTTGAGGTTGACATCTCCAAGCTTTTCAACTATACTGCATGATTTCTGCATCAATTCCTTTGATTACTGCTTGCAAATTATGTAGAATGACATTCCCAATGCATCAAGAATGTTCAAGTGGTGAAGAATATATCTAATCTGCACCAAATTGTTACATTTATTACAGGCTTCAATATTAACAGTTTTTCATGCTGCAAAACTTACTCTTTAGTTTTTATTTTTTCTAAGAAACATAAAAGTGGACTATGAACATGATGCAAAAATACATCAGTTAAATATGAATTTATTATGATTTGTTTAAATTTTTAAACCTTCTGAATAGTAATAATAATAATAGTAGATTAAAACATGTTTCTAAGCAATCAATAATGGAATGATCAATCGTTATCACTTTACAATGAAAAAGATGGATCTTGACAATGGATCATGACATATTTTGCAGTGGAGCCTGAAATTATTTAATCCATGTAAAAGTTGCAAGATATACAGCAGAGAAAGCAAATACTATGGCGACACTGAGAAAAAGATGAAGACATATGAATCCAAACACTTCTGCTTCCATTCTTTCCCTACCGTGCAGAAAAGAAAAAAAGAGAGAGAAGTATCTTTGATATCTTCACAAAATCATGGGAAAGATTATTCTGGAAAGTACTGAAAAACACCCGGAGGACAAAGCAGTCCTCAGTCACAGCCAGCATGGCTTCATGAGGGGAAAATCCTGCTTGTCAAACCTGATTTACTTCTACAAAGGGTAACCCACAGAGTTGATTGAAGAAAGCCAGTAGATGAATTATTTTTTGACTTCAGCAAGAATCCTTATGGAAAAAGTGTCCAGCATTCAGCTGTATAACCATGTTGTGGGATGAGTGACTGACCGGCTCACAGGTTGGGCACAAAGTGTTACAGTGAGTGGGGTGATGTCAGACTGGAGACCTGTCATCAGTGGGGTTCCACCGGGCTCCATCCTTGTCCTCTGCAGCATCTTTATTAATGACTCTAAGGAATACTAAGTGAGTTTGCCAATGACACTGAATTGCAAGATGTTGCCTTCCTCAAAGACAGAGGCCCTGTAGAGAGACCTTGTCCACTCATACGAACTTTAACAAGGGCAAGTGCCAGACTTTGCACCTGGGATGGGACAAGCCTGATTGTGTGGATAGACTGGGGAACAAGAGGCTGAAGAGCAGCTCTGGGGGAAGAGACCTGGGGGTCCTGGTTGATGGCAAGTTGAACATGAGCCAGTCAGGAGGGCTGGGGGCATCAGGCACAGCATTGCCAGCTGGGCAAGGGAGGGGGTTGTCCTGCCCTGTTCTGGTCTGCGCTGAGGCAGCCTCACTCTGAGTATTGTGTGAGGTTTGCTCACCACCATATAAGAAAGACATTAAGCCATTAAAGAGCATCCAAAGGAAGGAAACAAGGATTGTGACTGGTCTGGAGAGGACACCTTACATGGAGCAGCTGAAGTCATTTGGTCTGTTCAGCCTGGAGAAGAGGAGACAGAGGGGAGATTTCATCGTGGTCTTCAACTTCCTTACGAGGGGCAGCAGAGAAGCAGGTACTGATCTTTTCACTCTTGTGATCAGTGACATAACTCAAGGAAGTGGCCTGACACTGAGTCAAGTTTAGGTTGGATATAAGGAAAAGGTTTTCGACCAGAGGGTGTTCAGACACTGCAACAGGCTCCCCAGGGAAGTGGTCACAGCACCAAGCCTGCCAGAGTTCAAGAAGCACTTGGACAATGCTCTCAAGCACATGGGGTGACTCTTGGGGTGTCCTGTGCAGGACAAGGAGTTGGACTCGAAGATCCTGATGGGTCCCTTCCTACGCAGCATATTCTATGATTCTAAAATAGAATAAAAAATCCAAACTACATTTCCTTAAATCCTCTATTTCTTACTAGCTTTGGATGTCTATAAAAGCTATAATTTTCAACTTTGAAAGAGTTCCTAGAGAGCTAATTGTGCTCAACACCTGCTTCTTCTCCAATCCTTAATTTTTGATGTTGACAAAAGTTATTTTCTACCATGGAGTACTTTCACCTTCTTCTGTAGTATCAATTTATCTTTCCCCTGATTATAGAGAGATACTGCAATTGAGAAGATGAGAAAACAGGGAAATTTTCCAATATTTTGGTGCCACATTAAAAATTTTGTCCAGATCGTACTGATGGGACCTGCTGGTTTTTTTACTCTGACCATCTTAAGAGTTGCCCAGTGTTTTGCAGACGTCACCTCTGAAAGCTTTGCACTCCCATGACCTCCAATGCACACACCGTAGCAACTGCCCTAATAAGTTGATGTTTCATAAAAGACACTTACGTAGAGAAAACGCCTGTACATTACTCACAAAGCTCTTTCTTCAATCATTCCTACAGCCCCCACCTCAATATGGAAGGGAACAATCATACAAAGTAAAGAGCAAGGGATTTCTGATAAGAATTGCTTTGTACCGGCGCTGATTGACTCTTTCCGACACCTTAAAGCTTCCCGCATCAGGTAATGCCTTTCCTGAAGCCACTGCTGGGTCTGGTTGATAAGGGTACTTGAAATGCTGACAGCTGTGATCTTGTTAAAAAGGGTCAAAAGAAGCAATCTTAGTAACATTTCAATGGTTGGATTATTGCGACTGAAGAGAGCAGTAAATGCCACTTACAACTAAATTTTCCACTTCATCCGAGGTGCGGATAACTGTTCTTCTGATACCTTTCCCCCAAGGAAAGCTCTGTAGCAGCATGCAAAGGAAAGTAATTACATATTTAAAGGTACAGCTGTCTTAGATAAATCCAGCGCAGTGAGAAAAAATATTAACACAAACCCAGGAAAAAAAGAAAGGAATCACTTACAGATATTTTGTTCATTTAATATATTTTATTAAATCAGGGAAACTATGCCCAACAGCTCAAATTATTTGCTTAAAGTCAACGAAGATGCATAACTCTGTATTTATAGGTTTCGTGTTGTTTCTTTTAACTGCTGCCTCAATAAATGCCTCAATCTTTTTTCTTGTCATGACTGCTTAGGTAACATAAACCTTCCTATCCAACGTATATAACTACACTAGATTAGGATTTTCCTTTTTGTCTTTGCCTTTTCTTGCCTTTTCCAAAACTACAAGATGAGATGGTCTCATCTCTCTGACCAGCCATAGGGGACAGAAGAGGTGAACATCCTGTCAGGATAAACAGGAGGTTTGGCTTTTACAGACAGTCCCAGGAGATAATCTGCTTTTGGAAATTGCACTGTATACTCAATCTTTGAATCAACAAGGTTGGTCAATACTCAGTGTAGATAATTTCTGACTCTCAGAAACTGTTAAGCATAATCACAGTTATTTGGATGAATTTCAAAGCAGCACTAGAAATTGTAGGTTGTTGTGGTGAAGGAACCTACCAGGGGGCCACAGAGCCCAGAAACAGAGGTTTGGTGGGCTGGTACCAAGGAGTGAAACCCCATTCTGTGAAGATGGCTTCTGCCTTTGAATTCCTAGGATTCCTGAGGGGTGGTTCTGTCTACAGTTGACAGACACCTCTTGTGTCCCCTAAGGGAAGGTGTCCTGACCTGTCCCACCCTTCTCCTCTTCCTATGGGTCCCTGTGGTGTCACCCCACCCCCTTCCCTGCATCCTTATAAAGCCCTGATTTCCGTGCCTTGCGCTCTTCGGTGTTCGGACCATTTGAGGGTGCTTCTACAATAAACCCTTGGAACACCGGCCGAGGGCCACCTCTGCTCACTTATTTCTGGCAGCGCCTGGGCTATCCAAAAGCCCCAGGCACGCTCGGCTCCGTGCCCTCCACCGCACGGGCTGGAAGGCTGGCAAGCGAGGCACCGAGGTGCCCCGGGGTGTTCTACCTTTGTGTGGGACACACCTGGACCAAGCTGCTGCCATCTCAGCCCAGCCAGCGTGCCGGCGGCGCATTAATATTAATATAGTAGGGGTTGCATTTTGTAGTGGAGATGCCCAGAATCTGAGTGGAGTTTCTCCAGTCAGGGGATATACAGCAGCACAGGACAGAACAAACCCCAAGCAGTTTGAAGAAGTTCTAGAAGGCTCAGGAGAGAGACAAATCCACGAATGCTCTGCTCTGAATTGCCCTGAATTCCCATGTGCTTTCCTAGTTATTTCCTGCATGAATGCAGTTTCTGTGCAAGAAACTTCAGCTCACTGGATCTTACTCAATGCAATTTAGGGAACAGCAACACTGGATGATATGGACAGGGAGTCTGTAGAGGCTAAAAGCGCTGGATTGATGTGCCCTGCTGTATCACACAATACAGCTGTGATGTGTTTGTCCCTGGCCTGTGTCTCTCTCTGAGCTGTGGCGTGGGAGGAGAGGCTCATCTTGACAGGTCAGAGGAGTTCCATGCCGAGATATGGAGCCACAATCTAAATATTTATCTGTGTGTGCAGAGGGACTTCAACCAGGAGTTGATCTTTAAGCACATCACAAGATTTATAACACACTGAGCACCAGAGACAAGATTTTCTACAGAAGTTAGAGAAAGAATGAAATATAAAGAGAAGCAGTGCCTCCTGTCTCCCCACAGAACAGAGAATTTAGAGAACTTTCTAAAGAAGATGGAAAAACAGAGGTCCTTAATTGTATATTCAGATCCAGGACAGGAGTTCCTGTTATGGAAGCTGTTTGTTAAGCAGAAGTATGTATTTATTTTAATTTTCATTTTAATGCACTTAATTTTATTCTATGACTTCTTTAATTTAATTTACAGGCATTTCTGTATTGTGACAGAAAGCAAAAGTAAGTGTGGATATGAATATCAAGCCCAGTTGTTAGGATGGCCCTTAATAGGATTTTATGTAGTGATTTTTCAATGCAAACCAGTCCATTAACTGGAACCCAGGTGAGTTCCCTACATAGAAACTTTTAGTCAAATATTTTATATTGACATTTTTATTGATGAAAAATGCAACCAAGTTGTAGAATAGAAAAAATGTCTGTGTTATATATATATGTATAAATTACTGTACAATTCTGAAATGTCTACAGTAAACAAAATGCCACAGACAACAGTTCCCTACATGCTTGAGGGCTCAAAAAATGGTTTTTTTGTTTATTGATACATATATTTTTTGTGAAGTATTTTACTCTATTCTGCTCCTTTTCTTTCTTTTTTTTTCTTTTATTTTTCCCCATCATGCTACTTTTTACATCCTCTGTTGTTTTACAGCCATTTCTCTGTATTGACCTGCTGATAGTGCAGTTCGCACTGTGACAGTCTTGAGTTCACCACAGTTTGCTTAAATCCTCTGCAGACTGGTAAACCTCCAACTATAGTCACAAGACTTTTTAGTCCAGGGAGCTAATTTAGTCAAACTAGATGGTTCTAAGCAGGTTGTCAGAGACACTGTATTGCTCTCCACTGGCTAGTTATGGGATTAAAATATTTCATTCAGAGAAACTGGTTCATTTCCCAACAATTTCTTCCATTCTTAACACCACCCTCCCTTCTCTCTCTTCACTGCACATATTTAGAACTCTATGTCTGAGGCTTATCCATGCATAAGTTAAATGCTAATTTAGTCACACTAGACTTGAGACTTTGTAAACAACAGCATCATTTTCTCTTTCATAAAAGTGAAAGTTATATGCTTCTCTAGACTAGCAACTCTGACTGCTGCTTGTAGCTTGCCACAAGCTAAAACTGCCTTAAAACTGACTTATTTAGTCACTACATAAAATACATCTCTCCAAGCTAAAGCAATTTTCCCCACATTTTTTAAGAGCCTGTACTGTGTCATCTGCTGTTTGAAAATTCTAATTTGATGGCCAACAGGATAACTGGAATTTTTTCACTACATCCGTTCTTCACACTGCAGTCTCTTTCCATTGTGCAGTGGAGATCTGCTAGGAAACACAGTTCATAACTAAAATAATGCACTTGAGTGTACATAGCATTGCAGAGCCAAAGAACAGAAGAGACACAGTGAGCCTGCAGCACTTCCTGGTGAATTAAGATGTTACTATTGGGCAAGAAGTCAAAGACAGATCCTAAAATGGTCTGTTTTTGCAATACACTTTTACTTTTCTTGCAAAAGGTAAAGCAGGAGAAGTGTGGGTTTCACTTTATAGATATTGGGCTACAGGTTCTCCTTAGCCTTGTGTTCTGTTCCAGGAAGGGTGCAGGGTTCCAGATCCCAATGAAAGGGGCCAGCAGCCAGTGTTGCAAAAAAACTGCTGGAACAACAACAGTAGTGACAATATGATAAGAATTAGGAAAAGAAAAATAGATAGTGAATAAAACTTCTGTTCCTTCAGCTGTTGGGAACTCTCCTCTCATGCAGGACCCAGGTGAACAGCTCTAGTGAGCTGCACGGATCCCACCCATGGAGAGGTTCACCATCCCTCCTTACCGTGGCTCTATATATCTAATATGAAAACAAAACTATACATTTGTTTTGACAGCAACGTTTTTATGCCTACTAGAACATGCCTGGCTATATGTGTCTGGAGCCTTCCAATATGTTCCCCTTTATTTTTATGTCTAGTGTTATCCTGTGGTCACTCAAGGTGATCTGTGAGGATCTCAAGCCTTAGCACAAGGCCCACCATGGCTGTCAGTGTTTGCTCAAGAAAACAAATTCCTTCAATTCCATATGTTCCATGAGACTCCCATTAAACCCTCATCCTTCTTGCTTACCGACAAAAATACTGAAATATACTGGGTATTTTAACCTGGAAAAAGAAGATGTCATATGCTCCCTATGTAACACTTCAAATATTAATGATGTTTATACAAGTATCTGTTTACTAATATATTAGCACCAACAAAATCACTGTGCATATTATCATGTACACCTCATTTAGCTGCAGTCAGACCTTTCATGAATTTGTATTAAATAAAGTATTAGTGAATAGCTAAATGTTTGCTCTGTCTTTGCAATCAGTAATTAAAATTTCCTGTACCATTTTGGGATAATAGACCAAGTCACTAGTAAAAAAAATTGCATCTCATAGTGGGATTTACATTGTGAGAGTTTGTTACACTCTGACATCCTCTTCCAATTACTATGAGGTTTTTTTAAATATAATTTTTGAAGCTGTAGCACCTTGGGAATAAAGTTTCACATGAAAACATTCTAGTTACCATCTGTTTATGCATGAAAACAGATGGGGGCCTCAGACAGATGTAGGGTCAGCAGCATGTGTTTGACAGGACGGTCTTGTGTTGAAGGCACTAATTTGGAATTGAGAGGGTCTCTGCTATTCTGTCTCTGACAAACAGTTTCTGAATAGTCTTGAGTGAGTCACTTAATCTCATCCTTCCTCCTCTGTGTCACTGAACTAATCTTACTGATTATTTCTCACTTTTTTATCACTATCATTAATGAAGATGAATCCACTAGAAGGAAAGTTGATAGCTAACTAGGAGTTAGTGATCAAGAGCTCATATTTAAAATGTGTTCAGAACAGAAGATGGTCCAAAATTATGAAAAGGATAGCTTATTCCAAGGAAGTAATCTTGGGAGTATAACTTAGAGGCAAGATACATTTATAGTGAAGAACATCAATGGTAATTGGTAGTTGTGTAGGAAAATATATCAAGAGATGCTGATGAAACTGAAAGTTTGCAATCAAGGTTGCAATATATGCTAGTTTTCCAGATCCTCAGATATTTTAGCCTTACCATAAAGCACAAATAGGAGTAAACAAATTATTTAGCCTTCCTTGCCTCAAGTCCAGCTCTGGCAGCAAGCCTTACTGGTAAAGGTATGTGCTTCAATCTAACATGCGTAGACATTTCACTTAACCCAACATGGTATTTTAACTGACAATATCATCCTACAAATCATAATGTGTCTATTAAAGACTAAGAATATCCATCTGACATTTTAGTAAGTCAACATTCAGGTTATGCTGAATTTCATGTTAGCATGACTGTGTAAAGATCAAAACTTGGGCAGTAAGTTATTCAACAGCAAAATTCAAGATCTGAAGTTAATGTAAAATTACTGGATAACTCAAAAAGAGGTGTAATAAAGAGAAGAACAAACGCTGATGAGTCTAAACTAGTTTATAGAGCCTAACGAAATGTCTGAAGAAAACTCTGTGAGGGTTGTGCAGCCACGAAGAATAAAGGTTTCTCCCCTGGAAATGAATGATTCTTAAAAGGCTTGTTCAACATCAAAAACTCAACATTATGGAAGCCATTTTGAAAATCATGAATAAAGTCAAAAGAGTGGTGACAAAAATGTTTTACTACCAAGGTCAACACTCTGAATTACAGGGGTTAGTGGCAGGATTAGCAGTAAGAAAATGCACAGTATTATGAGTTTTATGGTAATATCCAATGGACTTTCGTAACTACTGAGCAGTGATTAAAAATGGATTCACCCTCAAAGGTAGAGCTTATTTTATAAGTGTTGCTGAAACCCTTTTTTTTCTCTTTTTCTTTTTTTGGGACAATCTAAAGCATCATGTGGGAATACAACACTTGTGGGAACACAAAATATGTTCTTAAGCTCTTTTGAAAAAGAATAGACAAAAAGAAAGAGACAAATCCCAAAGTACTGAGTATCCCAGTTTTCAAAACCTTCATTTGAGAAGACTGTCAGTACTGAACATACTTGTCTTGCTTTCTTCAAGCTCCCTTACTGACTATGGGCTATCTCTATATGTGTCTTTTTCTTGTTATCCTGAAGGAAATGCTATGTAGACAAGGGACTCATTTTCATTTCCCCTGCTGCTGGAGTGCATCACCAAACCCACAAAAACTGTGCTTTTTTTGCTGCTGGTGAAATAGCAATGTAATTGTCCTAGGTATTTCTACACAGAAGACTCTAGAGTTTACATAGGAAACAAAAAAGTCGCATTCCTCAATTCACTGTTTCTCTGCCTCAAGAAGGTATGGGATATAAAATGAGGGTGTTTTGCAAATCAAAGAATTGCTGCTAAAGATATCATCTCCACATCCCGAAGACATAAAAATACTTGCTATATCTTCTTGAGGAACTTATACAAACTCTTCAAGAGAAATGAGGAACCTAAATTTCAATCAGACGCAAAGAGGAAGGATTTGTCTTTGAATCATCGAGGAAAACTCCTTTTAAGAGCATGCAAGGCCATAGACTATAAAAAGAAAATAAAAATATCAAGAAGTCAAAACTAATGCATTGAATAGAAAGACAAATCTCTTTTTAGGCTCGGTATTGCTTTTATTAAAGAATGTTGTGATAGTAAGAACAGAAAGAAGATTGTTTATTTTCAAAAAGACCCTGTACTTGCCCTTGGGGATTTGTTTCAGCCACCCTCCTGCAAGGACACATGGGGATAAAGGCTTAGTCATTTCACTTTGTGGTACTGTTCAAAGTGAAAAATGTCCCAAACTTTCTGGAACTGCCTCATCTCTTTGTACCTTTTGTGCTCAGGGACATGTCGAGTGATGGGGGTTGGCTGCAGCACGAACCCATGAGCTAGGCTGAGGTCACTGGCACAGCCTCCTTCCACATGTTGGAAAAAGAAGGGGAGAAACTCCACTAAGAAACAGGCAAGGCTTGCTCCCTTCCTTCCTCCTTGCTTCCTTCACTCTGTCTTTCCTATCTTCCCTTTCCCTTGTAATCCCTTCTTCCCTTCCTTCCACTTTCTCCTTTCCTCCATGTGTTAATCCACGCCTTTTTACTCCACTGGTATTTCCCAGGTGGGAGGAAGGGGCAGAGTAGTACCAGAAAACACTCCAGATGTGAGAAGAGACAGATACAGCTCTAGCCTCAAATGTGTCATAAAATTAAGCTGTAGAAAGTCCAACTGTGGGAAGTCACCGGTGGTGTTTGACTGTGAAGATTTTCCTCCCTCATAAATATGCTTTTTGTTTTGTTTTGTTTTCAAAGTTGTGAAATTAAATCCTGCCTTCCAGGAAGGACATTGATTTTCCATCACCACTAAGAAAACTTCCTCAACAGAGAGGTAAAAAACTGGAATATCTATTGACATATCACAATCAAATGAGAGCCTTTGGCTATTTCCTCCAGTCCACTGAAGCACCAGGGTGAAGCAATACATCTTGCTGTATAAAAATGCTCTTTAAAATACTGTTGCTAATTCGCTTTGGGGAGTTTGATCTGGAAGAGACTCCAGTTACTGTATAATCTTAACATATTTTATTTTCCTAGACTTCTGTTTCAGTAAGTTCTGATGCAAACCATCAAATTCTATAAAACAGTTACAGTACTATTAAACAATATGCTTTCTATGGCTAATTAACTGAACAATTGTGCTCATATCCAGTCTCAAGATTCATCTCTTCTTCTTGACATAAAGATTGTTTAAATTATTCCAAGGCTTCTTTTATGATTTATTTCTTGTGCAACCTCACCTAGGAATAATTTTATCACTTGAGATAGAATTATAATGTATATAATTGGTTGCCCACAGCAAGATGGGTGTTTAAGTGAGGAGCTCAGACTTTCTGATGGAAAAAAGCAGAGTCCCCTGGGAGGTCCCTGTAAACATCTTTTTAATTTATGTAATCGATATACATATGTGTTGATATCAATGATATACAGTATTCCTTTTGGAACTAACTTAAAGTACATGAGCCTCAAAAACTGCCCTTGCCAGGAAGAGTTGTATGCATGCCTTGTTACATATCACTAAATTATTTAAAGGCTTGCTAGAAGTTCTTGAAGTTGGCGTCAAATATAATTGATGACAAGAGCCCAAATAAACTTAAAGAGTAGATGCCAAAGTCACCCATGGGCCAGCTCACCTTTCCATGAAATTCACCGAAACCACAAAGGGAACAACGCATGTAACCTCTGAAACATCCGCAATGCAATGAACAAAAACAAAAACTGCTTTAAAAAACAGAACTGAATTTTCCAAATCCTTAGAGTGTTTGTTCCCTGCTACAGCAGCCAGCTAACACTTGCAATTTTTTTTGCTTTGTTTGTCTTTAACAAATGAAGTTCTGAATGTCCTGGTCAATCCAGAAGATAAGGAAGCTTTTTTTTTTTGACAAGTGCACAAAAGCATACACCATGGATTTAGCGAGCTGATCCTCCATTCTGAGCAGATGCCAGTTTCTATATGAAAGCGTGAGGTAAAAAGCAGGACAGAGTTTGGGAAGCAACCTGGATTGTGCAGCTGCTGATTGATTCCTGAAGAGCTGCAACAGGGTTAATGGGAGCACATGAGTAAATGTCTCATTACCAAGCTGAGTTTTACATTTCAGCACCCCATCCAGAATCCTTAGTGAGTATAAATCAGCATAAACTACCTGTGGATGTGGCACACTAATTTGTCAGATCCCACATTCTTTGGTGAACAATAATCCTTTCTTCCTTCCTTCCCATTCTTGAAAATAAGAAGGCATTTTGTGGAAAACTGACATTTCACTTCCACTCTGTGCAGAGAAATGTATCTAGTGCTTGACCTAAGTTGTGTTCATGTATAGCTTCCCCTCTCACCCTCTGTCCTTGTTGAACAAGAACTTACAGGTTCAAGCCCAGGGGCATGGGTGTCATGATTAGCAACACGGACATTAAAGCTCAGGTACTGTGACAGTTGTTCCATGTCTTAGCATTTACTTCAGCAGTAAATTGAAATACCTACAGGAATAAATACTAGCCTCAGACAACAGACTGTGATCCCAAATCAGATTCTGGAACTGAATTATCCTTGAAATTTGTTTCAGAACTTTCTTCTTCGCTTACCTGTCAAGACCCAATATAGGCCCTCAATTTTATTGTTGCTAAATTTTCCTTGCTGTTAAAAGCACATTGAATTTTTATCACACCAGGTTATTTTTGAGGGAGAAAGGAAAATGGCAAAAGTCGGAGATTCTAAACTGCTTATTTGGCTTCTGATACAAAGAAATTGAAAGCCCCTCCTGCTCCACGAGAGAGGAAGTCCACAGGGCACAATATGTACAAGCATATAAGTATTCATTTATTTAGGTTGTTCCTCAGTGAGTTGACTGATGTGACATGGAACTGTTAGAAGCAGGGTAGGTGGAAAACTGACCTGAGAGTCATAGGACCTGGATTAACGGTAGGGCTGCGTTAGTAAAATAACAGCACTATGATCCACAAGGGTCCTACTTAACCATTATCTGGACTCCAAGGAAATTCAGATTTCCAGACTAAATTTTGTGTATATATACAGAAATATGAAAAAAAGAGTCAGAAAAACCCTCTGGAGTTTTCCACTTTCTCTGTGCTTGTGTAAATTTGAAGTTAGATCATGTTGTTCAGGTCTGTGAAACGTTGAGCTTTGAATGTCTTCAAGGACAGTCTCCACAGCCTCTCTGGATAGCCTGTTCCATTGATAACTCTTCCCCCCATAAAGGGGTTTTTACTTGAGTGTCTTGGAAATTCACCTTTTACATCTTTGACTGTTGCCTTTTGTCCTTTCGCTGTATAGTTTTGAGCAAGGTCTGGCTCAATTAATGGTTGTAGAGAACTGTTAAATGCCTTTAGAGGATGCTTTTCCAAGCTAAATCAACTCAACATCTCCTGGTACCCATTTTGCTCCAAACCCAACCCATATTAAGAGCTTCTTGCCCTAAATATGCATATCCAGTTTGTTGTCATGTCTCTTCTACTGGGAACTGTTAAATTCAGACACTTCCCTTTGTGTCCTAAGAGCAAGTTCCTGCATTTGGTGCTGCCAAACTCCATGAGTTTTCTGTCAGCTCATCTCTCAAACTTCTTGAGAGCCTCTGAACAGTGGCCCTGCCCCTCATGACAATGACGACTTCTCCCATCTTGACATTAACCTCAGATTTGCTGTGGGTATGTTCCCTCTGCCTGTACAGCTTAGTAATGGACAGGTCAAAATCTCCAGCTCAGAAACATCTGAGATTCTACCAGAATCACAGAATCAATCACTTATATTGGGAAGAAGTCTGAGATCCTTGAGTCCAGCCTTTAACTGATCATCACCTTATCAACAAGAACATGGCACTAAGTGTCACATCCAGTCCTTTCTTGAACACCTCCAGGGGTGGTGACTCCACCACCTCCCTGGGCAGCCCATTCTTATCTCTAAAATCCCAATGTTTACCACCTGAGCTAAAACAGGATCTGGAATCAGGATACATTATCTCTAAGCACTTTGATCAGAAAAGTGTAAAGAAAGGCTTGTTCAGCTGCTGAGAAAATATAGCAGCATTTGCTGTTTATTTTGAAGTGCAGGCAGAACAACTTCTTTTTTAGAGGTCAGATCTAAAACAAATCCTTGTGCCTGAATAATTTCAAACACACAGTTTTTCCTCATTGCAACATGTCCTCTAATAAGGAGCCCTTTAAGATCAAGGAAGAGGTTAAATTCCTGATGAATTTGCTTGACTTTATGAAAAAGAACTTGGGATTGCTCAGGTCAGAGGATGGAGAGAAAAAGTGAGAAAGAATATCTTCCTGGGTAGTTCTCTGGGAGAAAAGCAGTGTGGGTTCTTGCAACTGCTCTCATATTTTGCATTAGAAATGAAGCTTCATGTCTTGTCCTTGATTCCAGAAAGGACAAATTGCATTCCTCAATCCCTGTGCTTCCAGTTATTCTTTCATGTCTCAGAATCAGTCAGAAGTAAATCACAGATGCCATGTGTTGAGCTTTTTCTTACTATTGTCACTAGATTAACAAGTATCAGAGACAGCGTCTGACATTGGAAAGCAGAAGCCTAAGTGAATTCTTACATAGGGATGTTGAAAAAACAAACTCTGAGGTAAACAATCCAAATAGTCTCCTACTGATATACCTTGAACATCTTTATATATCATACTGAGGAAACTCCAAGAATCTGGAGTGGCTGCAGTGGGCCAGATTTTGCATGCCAAAACCTAGAATCAATCAATTAGTGAAACAATTAGTTATAGATAAATAAAATAATAGGAAAAAAAAAAGAAAAGAATCATGGGGAATTAAACTTGACACTTGTCACCCATATGAAATTAAAAATGTGGGAATAGATGGGAAAGCTGTCTTGGGAGTAAATATTTCATGGGGAATGATCAGGAACAGTGGAAAGTAGATGACTGCTCAAATTCAGTTAGACAGACATATTTTATTTTGTTTCATGGAAAATCCAGCATCTAAATCATATTTAGAAATATGGCTGTCATCAAATGCCAATTCCAAATAGCCGAGGAGTAACATAAGCTTTTACTCACTCCTTAATTATTAATAGCCTTGTTTTGTAGAAGTCAGACTTTAAGAAAAGCTGTCAACTCATGTGCAGAAGAAATTCAGTGGCAATTCACCTCCCCATCAGGCAGTGGTTCCCAGATTTACTCCACAGCTTGGGTTAGAATTTCTCTGGAGCCAAAAAACAGTTGCAAAGCAGAAGAGTTGTTGCTGCTTAGGGTGGGATCTTGCCTCTTGGTGCAGCTGAGACTCCTACAGTCCTGAAACTCTATGAACTGTTGCAATAGACAAAATTACTCTCTGGCTGCTTGCTACAACCATGTGTGTGTCCTTGCAGTTGTAAAGCAAGAATCTCCATCCTCATCTTTAACAAAAAACAAAAACAAAAAAAAACAACCCAAAAAAACAAACAAACCAAAAAAAGTACAACAAAACAAAACAAAAAACCACCACCACCACCACAACAATATATATATATATAAAAGCAAAGTGGATGCCTGCAGTAATTGATCTTAGGTGCTCAGTCCTGCCCAATTGGTGGCCCTGCATCTTATCCTGAGACCTCAAAGCTGTAAACACTTGGACATAAGATCATAGAGTCATAGAACAATTTAGGCTTGAACAGAGCTCTAAGAGCATCAATTCCAACCATTAGTCAGTTTAACAGTAATATTCTCACTCTGATTAATAGTTCACAGACCCATTTGCTCACACCAACACATGCACAGTATGGGTTCCTGTAGTGCCCCTTAGACACACAGTCTACACAGAGGCTGGCCCTTGGACCCAGAAACCTCTCACACAGAGACACACGTGTGTAGAATGGTTCCTTGGTTGATCTCTAGACGTTTTGGACTCCTCAGTAGCTGGCTGGGATGTCCTGGTCCCTTGATTAGCCAGCTCAAAGACTGAGCCTCTCTTGAACCCAGACCATCTCCATATCAGTGCCCTTGTCTTGCACCACATAAAGGATCCCACATCCCAAGCACTGGCCTCCCTTTGTCTGCGAGGTCACACGGAGACCTGCTCCACTGCCCCACTGGGTGAAGCTTGGAGCAGTCCTGCAAGAAAATTGGACTCATGTCTGACGCTGGGGCTCTCCAGCCTGCCTTTATTTCTCTGGACTCCTCTGTGCCTGTGGAGGTGAGTCTTTAAGCACATGAACTGTCACTGGTCACTGTAAATGGTCTCTCTTATTTCTGGGTAAATTCTGAATATTGCCAGCAATGGAGAAGCCTTGAACCTGCCTTGATCCTCTCCTTCAATGATCTTTTCTCTGTTTTTTTCCAGTTCCTTCTTTCTTCCATAAAAAGATGCAGACCACCATGACTGTTTCATTTACTATTCTGCTGTAAACCCATGATCAGAGAAAAACTGAAAGTGATGGGAAAAACCCACAAAACACAAAGCCACCAGCCCAGCTAAAAGCTTTTTAAACATCCTGATAGTAGCAAGAGTTTATTAGTTCCTATAGTGCATAATAAAACTGTGTGCATGTCTATTTATTCTTATCAGTGAGGTTTACTAGCAAGTATCATCAGCAGGAAGAACAATTGCTACTCTCCTGCTCCTCTCATTCCCCACTTTCATAAGTTATTCCTGTTTTGTCTTCAACAAAATAGCATTAGACTTTAATAACAATGATATCAAAACCTTCAGACATTCTCAGCTAATTCATAACTAATAAATAAGGTACTTTATGTGCTCTGTACTACCATCAAATACACTGGGGGAGAGGAAAAATGGGGAAATTAGTTCCTATAAGTAAAAGGAATGTGTTATTGAGAAACTGGCTTCTTCCCAGAAAGAGTAAATATTACTATGTGGAATAATTTTTTAAATGTATTTAATAGTTCCTATCCCTTTATTATTTTTTCTTACAAAATCGCTCACCAGCTAAACAAATGAAAGGTCTTGCTGAATTGAAATCCTTACTCAATACTCGACACATTTCAAAGCTTTAATGTGTGAGGCGGGTTTGCTCCTCCTTCCTCCCTTCGGACACAGACATTCTCCTTTCTGATTTTTGCTGGAATGAGTAACAAATATTTAAGTTATTCACACAATTAATCAAGATTAATTTGAATCCTTGGTATCTCTTGTAACTGGCTGCTTCTCAACAGTGTCATGGTCAAGGTTCTCACTTTGCTTGACCAGTCTCTATATCCCAGAAAGACTGAATTAACAGTTACACTTTTGTGGGGGGAGAAGGAGGGAACTAAAATGGCTTCACCAAAGCAAAACATGTACTACGTACATTTCCAAGAGTAAAAATGTGACAAACTTTTAAAAGCAGCAAAAACCAATTAAAAAACCAGTGTGTCCCAGACTGGCACCAAAGTAGGAGATTTATCTGACACTGAGACCCAGCAGAAGGCTGACACTTTTGAAATAAAACCAGTGATCTAAATGCAACAATTTTTATTGTCTTTTACCAACCCTGTCACAGGAGGGATATTCCCAGGAGCGTGATTAAATTGTGAACAACAGCTTGTATAGGGTCTTCATTAGCTCCAACTACTGTCTAAACTGTACTTGTGCAAGCACCCAGTGTGATACCCTTCCCTTTGCATTGACCTGTCCACTGGGATATAACATAGGATGAAAACTGCCCCTTTTAAACATCCATTTCCTTTGCCTGTTCTTCCTCAAGGAAATTTCATAATTCTCATTCCAGAGCTCTCCATATTGCATTCTGTGGCCTGATTTTAGGGTGTATTTGTGGGCAGATATTAAAATCTTATTTTTTAGCTGTTACAGCAGATAAATGAATTGGGGACTTAGAGTTTGGTTCATCTTGCACAATGTGCACAGTCAGACTAAATAGCTCAACTCCTTTTACAGTCAGTGGAGAGAAGCATTTCCTTCTTGGTGCAATACAGCTTCAACTAAAGTAGTTGGTTAAAATAGGGCAGAGAACCAACTCACTGAGAAACTTAATATCTCTGCTGAAGAGAATAAGGAACAAGAGTGATTAGCTTAGTTGTAAATGTTTTATTAAAAATGAAGTTAGTTGAAGCTCACTTCCATCTTCTGGTCAAAAATGCCTTGTTCCAGCTGTAGTTCCTTTCTTCTGTATTAGCCTCTGGCTCAAAGCACAGGACTGCAGACAGGCGTGGCTGAGCTGGCTCAGACTCTGGCACCACTAAAACCACAGTTACTGACTTGTCTTTCCTGACATTTGGGATGGGTTAGTCCAGGTTGGGGTAATTTCTCTTTTCATGTCTCACTGGTAAGGAAGGAAGCTTTGGAATAATGTGAATCCCTGCTGGAATGCAGCATAAATATCAAAAAGTGGCAGAAAACTGACCTACCCTCTCATCCTTATGTGAAGAGACAAGTACACAAAACCTGCCACAATTAATCATCTGCTTCCTAACCAGCTTTGGTCAACCTGAGAAGCCTAGGGCTGTTGTTGCCCTAATTCTGTACAAGAAGCAGATCTATATTCCTATTTACATGCAAACTGGTCCTTCAAATCACTGTACTTTTTGTGTACATGGGAAAAGGAACCAATCTGATGATTTAGTGACCCAGTCCCAATGGCAGGGCAAATGATCTTTCATGGCAAATCCTGTAAGCTCACTTTCATTTCTCTGTGGATTATCCCTTTTCTTTTTCCTTGAATTTAAAAATAAAATTTACCTAGAAGGTCTTTACTAATTTTAGTGTAAAAAAATAAAGCCACAGGATTTTTTTGTTGGTTTTTTTTTCAACATTCCCACAGACTGCTGTTGTCAAAATGCTCATATATGTGTCATAGTTTTCAATCCTTGATGAATATGTGCCAGTGTGATAAAAAACTGAATTGACTTGATCGTAGTCTGCAGTTAGATGGCCATGCAGGCCCATATTCTTGTCGACCATAATTTAGTTCACAGACTGTGCCACTCAGTCCTTGAGCCAGTCTGCAGCTGCTGCTTCATCTTAAGTGCCTCTCCTGCCCACGAGAATTCTGCAGTTGCTGAAGAACGGCCTTCTCTTGCCTTGACACATCATTGCTGCCTCTTTCTGGATGAGTTCAAAAGCGCTGTTGCATCCAATCAGGGATAAATGTATTATTTCCTGGGCTCATTCTGTTAGGCATGCTTGATTCTTGTATCCTGTTCTGACACCCTGTGCAAGTCTTGGGGTGTCCTGTGCAGAGCCAGGAGCTGGGCGCTATGGTCCTTGTGGGTCCCTTGCAACTCGTTATTCTATGATTCCATTCCACTCTTCTGCCTCCTCCAGGTTGTTCTGTTGGAACTAAATGAGCATTCGTCCTTAACATGAGCACAGAACCTTACAGCATCTCATCCCTGGTCACTTGCACCAGGGACTGAGGGAGCTTCTGGTGGAACATTTTCCTGCAAGACTGGAGGATGTCCTGATCCCACATGGTATTGTTCAATGGCCCTGCACTTCAGCTTGATCTTGCCTTGATTCCATAATAATTTCATAAACATTAGCAAGTTTCAAAGGACACATCAACTTGTTCTGTATTTCACTGTGGGCTCAACTTTCCCTTGTTTTCCACACTTCATGCACATTGGTTCTGTCCCTGGCTGGATTCTGAAGTTGTTTCAAAGAAGCTGCATCCCTGATGTCAGAATGTCTCCGTACAGCCCATGTTTTCTCCAAATGAATCCTTGTGCATTATGTATCCTAAAACAGCAAGATAAGAGGCTTTGTGCCCTTATAAAAGGGACTGAATTATGAGTGTGACTTCCAAGAGTAGGCCATATGCAACATTAACTTCATGCTTTGCAGAAAGCATTATTAAATTTCACCATAGCCATCTCCTTGTGTGGAAAAATAAGTGCAGGCAAACACACGCACAGATTGTGTCCCAGGAATGCTACAGGGCTCCCAGAGCACACTGAGACTAAATGCTAAATGGTGTAGGATCAGAAGTCAGCCCCAGAGAGAAGTAATTCTAAAACCATGGAAGTAAGTGAACTAGTTTTTGCTGTTTAGCCTGAGGTAGAGAGTTCTCTTCCTACTGTGGTCCCTAAAGATGTTACTGCTCTATAAAAATCACCATGAGTTTTCACTCCACTTTTAGTGATAAGATCTTTTTTTTTTATCTGAGGATGGCTATATTTAAAATGTCTTGATTTGTGTTTAATGTGGAAAATTCAGAGAAATTTATATTAAATGTTCAAAGTTTGCTTTCATACCAATTAGCACCTGCATGATCAGATTAGTCAAAACAAACTGAAACAAGTGTAACAATATTTTGAATGACTGCTATAACATATTTTGTTATCCCACTGCTAGAATGAGAAACATATAATCACTATTCTCTTTGTTTCTTCATAAGAATTTCATCAGTGATTCTCTAAAGAGAGTGGAAAAAACTCACCAATCTAGATTGTACTTCTGGCAAATTTACACTGATTTTAAAATACCTTTTTCTCAGATTCCAATGTATGCTTTATTCAGAATATGAGAAATTTACTTGCTAGTTTCATTTCTGAAAACAAGTGAACTTTTAGATTTTTGTTAATGAACTGATTGATTTTAAGCAATTAGATGGAGATATTAACAGAAATAATTAATCAGCTAACTGTCCAGTATTTCCTACAAACTTTCCTTTATAATTCTAGAAAGGCTTTGAAATACATTTCTTGAGGTTTTTTTCTTATTTTTTTTAACAATGCAGTTTTCAATGCAAAAAATATTGAAAGAAACGACAAGGCAGGTTCCTTCAAATAAAATGTCTTTATTTCTTTCAATATATGTTTTTGCCTGGAGCTATATCAGTTCATGAGACCTTAATTAAACTTGATATTTCTAGAATTGCTTAAACAGATCCCCTTGTCTTCTGCTTCTCTCTTTCCAGTTTAGTCTTTGTATTACTACCATGAAACAGACCAATAATCCATATAAGTATCACTTTTAAAGAACTGCTTAAATCCATTGAACAATTTGCCTGCTTAAAATTAATCAAATGTTTATGTATTCTTCCGGCCTGAGAATATGTTGCTTAATACAAGTAAGATCAAATCGTCTCTGGAGCCACAACCAATCTTTTCTTGTGTGGTCCTATCCAAATTTAATGATTCTCTGGTACCCTGTACTTCAAACAAAAGCAGGTAATGATCAAACTCTTTTCACTGCTGCAGAAGCAGCCCAACTCATTTCTCTGACCTTATTCAGGATTGAATTATCTCTTCAAATACCTTAGTCCAAGGAACATGTAGCTGATGTATAATGAGTTTAAGACGTCCTGGATTGCGGACTGAACATCACAAACCTAATTAAAGTGAGAAGGATCTGAAGGATCTCATTCATTTTTAGAAATATCTTCAGTCTAAAGCTCTGGAACACTGAGATGTGGCACCCTTGGGATACAATTAAACACTCACCTCAATACGTCTCCCAGAGGAGCATATAATTATAATTTCTAATAATAAAATAGATAGAATTTCTTATAAAAATGTAGATTTACAATTTCCCTAACAGAGTGGTAGTAATTGCAATTCCTTATCCAAAGAGACTGATATACCGATATCTATTTTATATATGTACAAAATATATATACACATTTATAATATGTATACATATATATGAAAAGAACATCTTGTCAGGTCAACTTTAAAGCAATTGATTTGACCACATTAGAGAGAAAAATGTAAGATTATTTTAGTAATGGCGGATCGTATCAGATGAGCACTTGTACTTAAAAAGGTCCAAAAAATATATATTTTCCAAACTAAAAATGAAAAGCATTTCTTATAGTGCCATAGACACAAACATTAATCAAGATATAAAAGGTGGAGTGCAGACAGTAACTGATACACAAAGAAGTAGTGGAGTTCAGTGAGTTGTGCTAAAACATTATTGAATGCAAAGTCCTCTAATATCACTGTTCGAAGCCAAACATTATGTTCTCTGAAAATATAAAAAGGAAGGCGAACATGACAGAGAAAAATATGAGTAACATTTCTTGTATTAAAATAAATCTTTTAAATATGGTTAAATAAGACAGCAATAAATTCTTATTTCCAGAACCTCTTGACTCTGAAACTTTTCAGAAGATATAGCATAAAAAGGACAATATCTCTATTTAATGTATCATTTAATGAGATTTAGAAAGGAATTTTTATGAAAAGATTTTTTATTATGGCTGAAGGCTTTTGGCCATGTTAATGTTTATAAATACAATTATTTGGATGAACTTGTCTTGAAACGGCAGAATGCTAATTAGAAATGTGTCTGTTCTGCAATTCACTTCCTAGTGGGATGGAATGGTTAATATTTGCAGTGACACTTCTTATGTACAACAATGCTTTGCTTTTTTTGTTCACTTTTTAAAAAAAATACAGCAGTATTTTTTTGTATTCTCTCAGGGCAGAAAATATAATTGTAGCATAGAAAATAATTGGTACATTACTCACGTTAGCCCTTTGGGACTGCTTTTCCTTCTCTTTTAAACGTTACTCCTTAGCTAGGTTGCTTTTGAAACCAAAACAAAATAAATAAAAGGAACCATCTGCATTTTAAAAGTAGGCTGCTGAGATGGAAACTCATGTATCCCCCTGACAGAGACGGGGCTTGCTAGGTCTATAACCAAAATATTATTGACAACATTTTCTTTAAATGGCAGTGGAATACAAAGAGAGTAATTATGTTTATTCTGCTTAGATACAATTACACTATGTTTACTCTAAAACACCATTTCTCCTTGACTTTCAAAAAAGTCACTAATTCATAAAGAGCGCTAGATGGTTAAATTAGGATCTTCTAGAGAAACATCATATCAGGACATAAATAATCCACAGAGAATTTGCATCTGCACATGCTGGAGACACAGCCCAAGGGTTGTATCATCCTGGATCCACCATACATGAATAAAAAGGAGGTGATTAATGATCAGCAGCAGACTTGTTTACAGTGACTTGTGGGAAGATGTGAAACCTAGAGCAAAAGAATTTAGGAAAAGGACCAAAGATGGGTAAGAGAAGGGTTTAAGGTGGATATGGGGGCAAGCTTGTGAAAACACATGGCAAAAGAAAAAGGTGGCTGTGTGAGCAGGCTGATGTTCAGCTCTCTTTTCTGGCTGAGCATTGTGCCTTAACAAGTCAGTCTAGCCTGTATTGTCATTAAATTTTAACTGTAACTATCTTCCACATGAATTTTCCTGTTTGAGTGTGTTTGTGTGAAATCCATGCAGAATTCAGGTAGGACCAGCCAACAAGAAGCAAAGAGATCTGGAGGACAGCAGCTGGAGGAGAGCAGGTTCTGAGCCAAGGACTGGGCAGAGTGCTGAAGAGTCTTTGACGGATGCACATTCCAAATAACAAGTTTCAGACCTGAATGACAAAGGGATTGAGAAGCAGAATTTAGGTATCCTTGCTGATGTTCCTTGAAGCACTGGTTGTGATTAGATGGCTGTAAATAAAGGCACTGTTCTCCATCTCCATCGGTGTGGGTGTAAATGTGCTCAGCCTCGACCCTGTCTGCATCTGGAACCACCACCGGGAAGGGCAGCGAGGGGCGTGTGGTGAGGCAAAGGTTTGCCAGCTCAGTCTCAGTCCCTGGAAAGAATGTGGAGCAAATCCCCACCCCATCCCAGGATCATGTCCAGAGACACAAAGAACAAGAGGCCTGGGAATTGCAAGTGGATTTGGCAAGAATTACATGTTTAGGCTGCAGGGAATCTCCAGGGGCTTCTAATGGCTGTTTACTATGGGCTAATGAAGGGTTAGAGAGGAGCTGAAGCCAGACTGTGTCCGGAGGAGGATGTCAAAACATGGACACAGGTTGCCCAGAGAGGCTTTTGAGAATATCTGGAATATTCTTTGTGATCTTCAACACTCAATTTGTTAAGGCTCTATAGCAACTTGACCTTACCTCGGAAGTGATCTTAGAGCAAGGATTGAATTAGAATTTCCAGATGTCTCCTCAAATCTGCATTTTTTGACAGTTATGTGATCACACTTGATTGGACTGGAAGTACAGGTTTTTGGTGTCCCTGCTCATGGCAGGAGTGTCAGAACTAGATGATCTTTAATGTCAGTTCCAACCTCCAGAAACATAACTCTGCACAGTACTAAGTGCTAAAGAAAAATGCAGGAAGCCTGTTGTGGCCCTCATGATTTACCTGCCTTGTATATGGAGTCTCACCCCAGTTTCTGGTATTTCAATCGTTTGACAAATGAATATGCAATGCAAAATTTCTCCCTTAAATTCTACTACAATTATGTTAACTAACCTCACCTTGGAGGATCTTTGTGTCCAAGCATACTGAATCATGCAGCCTAAAATCATTTTTATGTTTTTCATAGGTCAAATCTAAACTGTAATTGTGGCAGAAAACAAATATTATCTGCCCACTATTTACCTCTTGTTTTGGGAGATAATAAACACTTGCTAACACTTTGGCACATCCTGAAATTGCTAATGTTGCCATTATACCATGGACATTTCAGAGCCAAAATTAGGCTCACCCAGAAGTGATGTGGGAGCAGCTGTGCAAAGCCTGCTACTCCTAATCCACTGCATACCCCAGTATATTCCATTTGCAAAGGAAACACTCTCCTGACTGCACAAGGTAGTGCCAGAGTCCATAACAAGCATCATCTTTCCAAAAAGATATTAAAGCAATCTCCTGAGGAAAAATGGTTTATTAGAATAAGCAGAAAATTTTTACATTTCCACACAGTATTTTTGTACTTTTTATGCCCCAAAGGCTGATACCACATACCAATCAAACCAAATGATTGAAAAAAATGCATCAATTTGATCAGCAACTGGATCTTAAAGAGGTTGGACTGGAGAGTGTACACAGGGAAGCCACCTGTGTATTTAGTCTTACCATGAGACTTCAAAGGACAAGGGCATTTAGATCCAGGATATGACACTGTTATTGCAAAAAATAGATAAAGTACTGAACTTCTATCACTAAAAGAGCAAGTTTCATTTAAGCAAGATTAATGAGATCTTAATTGTAACTTTATGGGAGGTTGGATCCTTGGGGGATTTCTCACATCCCTCTGCTGCTCAGGTCCTTTGTTTATTCCTGATGCTTTTGTTTCTTTTTTTTTTTTCTTTGCCTTCTATATTCATAAGGCACTTTTTACAGTCTTACAGCTGTTATGCAAAGCAACTTTCTTCTATCAAGATGCTTTACCACATATGTCATGGATGCTTGACTCTCACTTCACATATCCTTTCATTTCTGACTTCCAAACTGTGCCAATCTGTGTTGCCACTGAGTTAGGTTAAATACAGGTAACACATTCCGTGTTACAAGGTCAGTGTTTTCTCAGTTCCTTTCCTGGAAACACTCTGCTCAGTTTTTTGGGGCTGACAGCACTACTTGTGTGTTCATTCCAATTTCTGTTAAGGAAGAACTCAGCAATTTCTGTCTTCAGGCTGGACTATAGATTTGAACGAAGAACAATTCACACAAATGAATTATCTAGAGATTTTAAACCTGCCAGTTTCTGATTCTGGCATGTTCTGAACTCGAGTAGAGGATATACCTCTGATCACATCTAAAATGCCCCTTGAAAGATTGGGCTTTCAGAAGGATAGAATAGGAGAATATATTGCTGCTAGAACCCGCTCGTGTGGACTTGTGTGCACTTTGGAAAGAGCTTCTGTATGGCAGTTACTCCTTGAAACCTTTTACGAACCAAATGAACCAAAGTTAATTGAGCAGAGACATGTATTATTCTGCATGGCACAGAGCTGAAATATGCATATTTTCTTTCACAGCGATGGCTCACGCCCACAGAATCTTCACAGACTTCCAGAAGAGACACGCATAAAAAGTTTGGCAGGATTAGGCCATGAAGGCACAGCTTTTCAGAGGTATTGTTTCTATCAAAGAAACAAACAGAGAGGTTTAGAAGGGCAAGTGACAGGGGAAAAAGCTACTTTTTTTTTTTTTTTATCCACACAAACCTGATGTCTTTCTGAAAGAAATTGAGATATGCCTTGAAATCTTGCCAGGATTTTACTCATTTTTCGATATGAAAAAAATTTGAAGCTTCATGCAACACAAGACAAAAGAAGAAGGAGGGGAAGGTCAAAAGATGTAAAGGATATATATATAAAAAAAAATCATCTGTTGTTATGTTAAAGTTTGGGGCAAAATATTTTTACATTGTGCTACAGTTATTACAGAAATTCACCAAATGTGAACATGTTTCCAAAAACTTTTCAGTGAGATAATAAATGCCACGCATTGCATGCATCATGGAAACTGAGGAACAAAGAGATTTGGGACCCAGTGAAGGGGATTATGAAATTACATCTATTAAAAATTAATGAGAAAATATTTATTGTCACACAATGGATGACAGCAGTATAAATTTGAAATTCATGTGAGAAAATCAACTATTTAATCAAAAAACACCTAAACAGAACAATTGTAGTCTTGGGCTACTAAATGTTCTTCTTGATCCAGTCATTTATTGCTATTTGTCTGGAGACTCTGACTCAGGCTTCTCTGTGAGTCCAATCATATGAAAAAACTCAATTTTCCACTGCTTCCTGGCTTTTTTTTTTCTATAGGTGATGACATCAATAATAACCATAAATTTGATTGAGGAATAATAAGGTGTTCTTTTTTTCACTGAGCATAGTCAATGTGTGTGTTGATATTTTTCAGTTATCACTTTCCTTTGAATCAACAGTTTCTGTAAAATAAAGTAATATCTATTACATTTGCAGCATGCCCTGAAAGAAAAGGATATAACAGAATACCAGTAGTGGAAATGGAAACTGTGTTTATGCATCAGAAGCATATCAAAACATAAAAGTAAATATCAATAAATAATGGAAATTGTTTTAAATTTTTTTCAGAATTTCCCATGCAATTCAAGACATCTCCAGTGTTACAAACTTGGTATTTGTACATGCAAGTCTTAAACAAGAAGTTATGCTTCCTCTAATTTTTGTAATGCAAAAAGATGTGTAATTCTCTCCTAAAATGCTTACCATTTTTTCCTAGCATATAGACATTGTCTTCAGGATATGATGATCAAAGCGTCCATTTTTAAGTTTCTTTACTAACCCAAAGTATAGACTGAATTTCCATGGGCTTAAGGTTATTTTTTTAGTAACAGCAGAAATTTCAATGAATTATGGTTTCTCATACCATTCGTAGTAATATGATGTAATTTTATGGTCAAGGGCTTGCAAAATTAGATGTGATTGTCACTGTTACAATGTAGTGGGGTGAACCAGCAAACAGAGTTGAGCTATAGATCCTAACGGGTCCGTCAAAATATCTCTGGATATTGCTGCAGCCAAGATTTCACCTAATGTCCTTCAGATGTGAACAAAAATGTCACACAAATAAAAGGAGATCTCTATGTTTCTGCTACAGTGATTTGAAAGGTCTTTATAGGAAGTATCTGATAAGCCTTCACTAATGTAACTCTAAGCACTTGAAATAAAACCCCAGTATCTAAATTTAGAAAAACGTACGAGTGTGAAGGAATCAGTGTAATTATTGCAGATCTGCTTTCTTATAAATCACTGAAGTAGCAACCTTTTTCTTCTTTACATTTAAATAAACACCATGTCCCATAATCATAGATAATTATTAAGCAGTCACACTTCCATGAGGCTTTATTATCTTCTTCATATATATGAAAGATTAGAGTCTGAAAGCCAACTAATTATCTAGCCTAAAAATTAAATAAATATATTGTAAAATAAAAAAAAAATTGCTTATTTCATAGAAGGGCTTTTATATAAACAAGCTGTTTCAAATAACAAATGGTGTAAAAAGCAAACATTCACTCAAAGAAAAAAATTGACTAATTAGTGAAGAGCATGGAATTATAGGGTCTGAAACTTAAATGGTGTGGATGCTTCCAGCAAAAAAAATTGCAGTCTGGCTGAAATGAAAAGAAGCAAGATCTGTCTCTATTTCTGACAGCACTCTGTCATGCAAATGAAGAAAAAACTTTTTCAGTTCCATGTTGTCTTTCTTTTTTTTTTTCCTCCTTGCCTATGTAGATTATTACATCTTTCTCACGTTATCTAGAGAACTAATCTGAGCTGGCACCTCTAGATTACACTGTAATACTAAAAGATATTAATGACTTCAGCATTTATCAAGAATTTAGAAATTCAGACAAAAATCTGATTTTCTTTAAAGTACCGATATAACTGAAAGGAAGATACTTCTCAGTGACATTGCATGAAAGCACAAGAGGCAATGGGCATAAACTGAAATACATGGAATTCCATTCAAACAGAAGAAAAAAAAGCAGTTTTTAACTGTTAGTTGAGTAAAACCCTGGAACAGGCTGCACAGGAAGGCTGTGAAGTCTCCATCTTTAGGGACATTCAATCTCCGACTAGACACAAACCTGGCCAACCTGCTTTAGCCATCCTTAAGCAGGGAATAGCACTAGATGATCTCCAGAGGTGCCTTCACACTGGTTCTGTATTCATTTTTTATCTTAAAATTTCATCTAAATACCCTTTCATTGACCGTTCATCTGATATAACTGAGGCATCCATCTCTGCTTGAACTGAACAGCTTTTGAGGGTTGAGATTGAAATTTAGGCTTGAAGCTCAACTAAGACTTGAGACTTAACTTTCCAGCTCTCTGATGGTCAGAACATGTTGTTAATAATGCCAAAGTTGTGAGTTTGATCCTCCTATGAGCCATTCACTTAAGAGTTGGACTTGATGATCCTTGTGGGTCCCTTCCAGCACAGAATATTCTGTGATTCTGCAGTTCTGTAAATTGAATGATCCTTGATCCAAAAGTTATATGACATCAGTTGTCATTTTTTGTGTTGCTTTGTAGGTTATTTAAAGAAGTGGCTTGATACAATAACATTAATTTGGACACAGAAAAATACACACACAAAGCACAGCCACCAATTTTTGTTAGGGTGATAACAGCCTATCTACCATGAGAAAGGTATTCTTCATTTTTGATCTCCGTAGTAAAACGACATTTCTGAACTTACCTAGTAAAATTTGATAGTGATGTCAGCTTCCTTTTTTACCTTTCCTCTAAGTCTGCCCTACCTAAGAGTGGGAGAGCAAACACAAACATACGTTACACTGCTTCTACTCTTGAGATCCCCTTGTCAAAAAGATGCCTCCCCTGAGGTTTGATGAGAAAAGTGAAGGCTGCAGGCTGTGATGGTTTATTTTTGTTGTTGTTTTGCAGCTTGCTCTTTTCTTTATCAGAGTGAAATATGTTGGGTAGATGGGTTGTTGCTGTGCTAATCACCACCAGCTGCTCGTCACTGTCTCACAGCTACAGGTGCAGCAGTTTTGCTGCTGAGCTCTAGGCCTTCAATCTGCTCTTCCGAAACAGCTCAGCAACAACATTTTTTTTTCTCTCCTTTGTAAATATTCAAGGAACTCATCTGAAAGGCTTTTTTATGCAAAATACATTATCCTCCTCAATCTCAGGATTTTTTCACTCAGGAAAAAAGTATAGTAAGTTAAACAATAGTGGTGACTGGATAAGAAATGACAATCACTGTGTGTCCTGTTGGATAAATATGTTCCTTTGCAAGTTATTTCTTAGTCTCTTAGCAGGAGTTCTGACAGAGGAAATTGAAGCAATATTTAAAGGACGCATTCAATCTCTTTCTTCATCCTAAAGGACCATAGCAATGCAGCAAAATGGTAAACATGAATAAAGAAAGTAGCTGTGTAAATCAGCAGGTAGATTAATAGAGGATAAAAATAGATGCATATACTACTAGATTAATCCTCCAAGGAATACAGTGGTAAAATCTTCTGTTACTATTTCTTCTGGCCAATCAATGAAAGAAAACATTATTTGTTCTCTGTGCAGGGCAAAGAGATGCTAATGTCTAGTTTTATCCAAATAATATACAGTACAAGGTGTATATACTATCCACTTTGTCATATCTAGCAAATTTGGGTATGTTGCTGGCAAGTAACATCCCATTCCAGCTGAGAAAAAGATGTTTATTAATATCTACAGTAGCCACAGTCTTGTTATTCCAAACTATCTTTTCAAACAGCTTAATTTGAGAGGTCTGCATGAGTTTGGGTAGTGGTGGTAGGTATTATTGGGTAAATATTTCTCCAAGTTATAACTTGATGATGTATCTACTATCATGATTTTGGTTGAGATAATTTTCTTCTTGGCAGCTGGTACAGTGCTGTGTTTTGAATTTAGTATGAGAATGTTGGTAACACACTGATGTTTTGGCTGTTGCTCAGTAGTGTTTACTTTAAGTCAAGGACTTTCAGTGTCTCATGCCCTGCCAGAGGAAGTATTCAAGGAGCCATGAGAGAGCACGGCCAGGAAAGGTGACCTGAACTGGCCAAGGGGATATTCCACACGGGAAAATGTCATACCAGTAAATAAACTGGAGGGAAGTTGTCTGAAATAGGGGAGTTGTCTGGGAGCCACCAATTACTGATCGAGGACCAGCTGGGCATTGGTCAGTGGGTGGTGAGCAACAGCAAGTTTCTCACTTGTTTGAGTTTTAAGCCTCCTTCTTGCTCCTCTATTCTTTTCTAGCGTTATTATAATATTTTTATTATTATATTTTTATTTATGCATTTAATTATTTCACTATTAGTATTATATTTTATTTTGTTTCGTTTCAATTATTAAACTGTTTTGAATTCACAAAGTCTGTATCTTATTTCGGATTCTGCTCCCCACCAAGGGGTGCAGCAAGAGGTTGTGTGGTTCTTAGTTGCCAGCTGGGGTTAAACCACGACATCTACACAATAAGACCTTTCACAATTATAGTCATGGGATGTGAAGGTTTGAAAAGGACCTTTAAGATCATCTAGTTCCAAACCTCCCTGCTATGGGCAGGGACACCTCCCACTAGCCCAGGTAGCTGAAGTTCTTATCCTACCTGGCTTTGAACACTGCTAGGACTGGGATTTCTGCAACCTCCCTAGGCAACCTGTTCCAGTGTCTCACCATCATCACAAAAAAGAATTCCTTCCTAATATCTAACCTAAATTTCCCCTCTTTCAGTTTTTACTCATTACTCCCTGTCCTATCATTATAGTTTCTGATGAAGAGTCCCTCTGACATCCCTGTAGGCCCCTTCACATACTGGAACGTTGCTGTGAGCTCTCAGTGCAAACTTCTCTGCTCAACACTAGCAGCACTTATAATGTTGCCAATGATTAAATTTCCATCCTGTTTACTTGCCATTACTAATCATATTCTTAAGTATAAAACTAGGTCTTCTTTGTTGTTCTTTTTTCGCATAAGAAATAAATTTTAGGGAATTAGTAGATCAAAAGAAGGGTTAAGTGCTATTTTCTTGGTTTTTTATTCTTTATCTGGCAGAAGGTAAAATTGATGTGTAGAAAATGCCTGTAAAATCACAGCACTTTCAGTACCAGATTCCCTGGAAGCAAGGTACTATTTAATGAGCAAAAGGAAGAGCAACTATTGCAAGAAATTTATAAAGACCTTAAATGCCCAATGAGCTCTGTTACCCATAGCAGTGGAGAAGGGGTGAGTGGGGGAAGAAGACACACACCCAAAAGAAGAAGAACTAACCAAGAAAACACAAGGTTTGTGAATGACAAACATAAAAGGAGCATCTGTGTAGTCCTAAAGTAAAAGGCAATATGAAATGATGGTTGTCATATTATACCAGAGAGACTGCCTTAATCTTTGTTTTGCATTTTTTGTGGTGGTGTTTTGCTGTGTTTTGTCTCCTGGACACTCGTTTAAAATAAAGTATCAACCTCTTTATAAGTGTTGTGTAATTCACTTAGTTGAATGCCAGACTTTTCTTTCAGAAATCCTGACAGCACAAATCAGAATGAGAAGCAGACTAGACCTACAGGATCATCAGCTGACACTGAATTTAGGATAAAAAAAATCCCACAGTTCAAATGAATAGTCTTTTTTTTTCTTTCTTACTTGCTGAAAACAAAACAGAGGCATTGATAAAACAGAGAAGGGAGCTGACACCAACGAGAAGTAAAAGTATTTTGAGAAGTTAATAGTGTATGGAAAGTCTCATTTTAAGAAAAAAATCCCAACAGCAAGAAATTCAGTCTAGGATCTAAAATTCTTTCATCCATCTGTCACTAATTAAAAAGAATGTCAAAGAACATATGGTCTTGAAACTACAGGGAGTTAAAAAAGAAAACCAAAGGAGCTGCACTAACAGTGCACTTAAATAACAGTTTTCAGTAAGTGCCTGACAAATCCCCAGAAAGGTAGGTAAAGGACAGGAGGGTGACTTGGAATGAAGGATCACAAAGAATTCAACTACTGTTATGAGTTTCTTTCCTTTTCTTACACTCCAAATCTCAGAAGTGATAAAAAACTTCCCTTGGAAAACAAGGGAGACAGGCTGAGAGGGAAGCCAGACTCCTCCTGTTAGTTTGTATGTCAATGTTTTTCCATCAACATCATCCTTTTATAATTGCTTTTGTTGATCATCTTTTCTTCTAAATTTTGCTGACTGCTGTATTAAAAGTCATGATTGACTTTTTCTATGCCTTTACAATGAGTTCATTATTAAAGACTAAAGTTTTCAAGAATTTAAAGCTTCTTACTTTTTCAATAATAATGGTCTCTAATTCCTTAAGATTGAACAGCAAAATGAGAGAAGAGAATGCAATATTTTGGTTTAATAAATAACATTATGTGAAAAGTATTACATTTGGAATTTTAAATGAATATTTTTTATTACCACCACTTATTGTAGACAGAATCTAGTTCAGTAGTCACATATCATTTTTCCTTTCTTTAGCAGTTTGCATAATGGTGTTTATCCTTTAACATCATAATCATACCTTCCTCCTAATTCAATCTTATTGCATTGTGAGTTTTATATGAGGACTATTACATTACTCTGCAATTTATCTTTTCTGCTTTTCCTCCTCAGAGAAATTTTCCACTCCTTATCCGCCCTTCTTCCATGTTCATTCATATTCCTAACAATTCTCCTTTCTCACTGGCAGAAGTTTTGTTGGGGGAAGGAAACACGGAATAATCAAGTAGTTAGTCTGCAGAACATGCATCCTTATCAAGAATTTTTTAAAAAACCCACTCAACCCTCAAAACCCACTATTTTTTCTATCCAAAACTCTTCATCTGGAAAAGTCCTTTAAATTAAGTTCCCTTGTTTAAAATCAAATAAATACATGCTTGAAAAACTAAGAACAATTGCCTTATTTGCTTAAAGCATTTATTTTTCTTAATAATGCTGAAAACCTACTGACTTTATAAGCTTTTCAATGGTTAAAATATATAAAAGATCATTTAAGAATCAAAACATTTTTAAATGTAATAAATATATACCATGTTTAGTACATGAGTGTTTCTTCAAAATTTAATTCATGAAATTTGATGAGTTGCACATTTGTTTTTGTTTTTTTTCATTTCAGGAATTGTTTCCAAAATCTCCAGAAATCTCAACAGTGAAGATTGCTTGCCGTTGGGCACATCCATATATAGCAGATTCTTTCTTATATGTTCTCATTCATTCACCATCCTCAGATTGCTGGAAGCTGAGGAAGTGTGTATAATGAGGGAGTGAGAAGGGAAGATGACACATACGTTTCCTCTGTTCTTATACACTTCCGTAGGCATTCGCTGCTGGTAAAGAACATTTCAGAGAAGACGGAACTTTGATCTGATTCAACAGAGGTGTGACCTTACCCTGCTGCTCTTCTCTCTAGAGGGGTACCACAGGCCTAAAAAATATCCAGTACACAACTGACTAGTCTTGAATTAGAACAAGGAAAAATACCCACAGGCTTTGTCCAAGACATTATCCCCTCAAATTCTCAAAAAGTCAAAAAGTTTTGACAAAGATAACTTCTAGTATCTCTCTTTTACTGTGCCTATACCTGCTAGATTCCTTTAGGATCTTCATCATCCTTATAACTTGAGACCTCCACACGCCTTCCCGTCTATCTAGGTAGCTGTTATAAACAAAAGAGGGAGGGAGGGAGGGAGGGAGGAAGGAAGGAAGGAAGGAAGGAAGGAAGGAAGGAAGGAAGGAAGGAAGGAAGGAAGGAAGGAAGGAAGGAAGGAAGGAAGGAAGGAAGGAAGGAAGGAAGGACAGTTTTATTTAATGTCTCTGGTCTAGTATCCCCATTTTCACTGACTGGTTCTGCCTGCCCAGCCTCTGACAGTTGTGCTGCAGAGCACGTTGGGCCAGACAGATCAACTTAGCAGAAAGCTGGGTCAGCAAAGGTGGCCAGATCACACACAGACCATAGTGTGGGATGTAGAAATGTACTGTTACTGGTATAGCATGCTGGTTTTAGTTTGGATAGAGTTAATTTCCTTCCCAGTAGCTAATATGGGGCTGTGATTTGGATTTGTGCTGGAAAGAGTGTTGATAATTCTGGGATGCTTTTGTCAGCAGTGCTTACACAGCATCAAGGCTTTTTCTGCTCTTTACCCCATCCCACAAGGGAGGATGCTGGGGGTACACAAGGAGCTGGGAGGGGAGGGGGCTGTAGACAGCTGAGCCCAACTGACCCAAGGGATATTCCAGACCACACAGGAATGCTCTGCATGTGAAGCTGGGGGAGAAGAGCAGAGGGGGGATATTTGGATATTTGGAGTGATGGCATTTGTTTTCCCAAGTTCCTCTTATGTGTGATGAGGCCCTGCCGTCCTGGCAGCTGAGCACCTGCCTGCCCATCTGAATTACTCAGTTAATTCTTTGTTTTGCTTTCTTTAATATGCATGGCTTTTGCTTTACCTATTAAACTGTCTTTTTCTCAACCCAAGAATTTTCTCACTTTTACTTTTCTGACTCTCTCTCCTGTCCCACAGGGGGAAAGTGAGTGCATGGCTGTGTGGGGCTGACTTCCCAGCCAGGCTTAAACCACAAAATACAGAAATGTACTAATGGCCTACTTTGATTTTAGATTTATTTCTTTCATTCCATAGCAAAAACTTGATTTTGTCTGGTGTGCAAACCTTCATTTTCACTGGTGTGAATTACGGATCCCAACACTGTCATAATGAAGACTACCCTCTGAAAAACAGACTGTGCACAATGACCACCTTCTTTAACTTCCCGAGGTAATCTTTACTTCTTACATTTCACTCTGAAAATCAGAATAGCTTGTGTTCATGCTTCTTTATTCCCTCATTTCAAGGTGTTTTTTACAGACCAAGGAATTTTCTTGCCACTTGTCTCTGAACCCTGCTCATGGTCAAGAACAGGTAACACCAAATTCATAATCAGAATTTTTTTCCTAATAACATATAAATTGCTTTCTGGAATTCAACAGATTGCTTGAAAGCTTGGTCCTCTGCACCTCATCAAAACCCAATTTGGCCTTGTACTTGAAAAATTAGTGAGACTCTGAATCATTGCTGAGATTTCTGAAAGTGGGACCTTTTGGCTTTTTTGTGATGTGTCCAGCCTTAAAGAACCAAGGTTTGAATTCTTTTCTTCCTCAAGTGTACTTCAAAATATAGCAATGCCTATGCATCATAGTTCAAGCACCCTGATTATTGAAATAGAACAATCATGCATCAGATTACAATTAATTTAAACTAATTTTTCTGGCTGGGGTACAGGTAAGGAGGAATTACACCGTTTTTTACTCATTTAAGAATGTTTTTTAAGCCCTGCTCTGGTATTTTTAATGTCAAAATATAAAAGGTGGGAAAAAAATGGGACAGAAGGAAGAAAAATTGAGAGAAAAAAATCCAGAATGTAAATAAAACTTTCTAGAATTATAAACCAATATATATAGAGTGCTCTTTTGTTGTTTTTTTTTTTTCCTTCAAATCTCCATGTCTTCTGTGTTTTATATTGGTTACTGGCATAGAATGACTAAAAAAGCAATTGAGTGGGGAATTTTCCAACCAGACCGTTAAGATATATATATAAGAGAGCTGAGGAAATCAGTGCCCTCTTTGCTCAGGCCTTTGTGATCAGAGAAAGGATTCAAGGAGAAGTAAGATCAATGGATGAGGAAAGAGTCAGTGATTTCTAGAGAGAAATCAACCCCTGTAAAGCTGTGGAATCCAAGAAGATACATCCAAGGCTGCTGAAAGACATAGCCAGTGTCCTTGAAAACCTCTCTGTCATCAGGCTGGGGAGATTTGGGAAGATTCCTGATGAGTGCAGAAGAGGACCTGTCACACACCATTTTCAAAGGGTAACAATTTAGAAGACTAAAGGACAATTACATGAGTACCAAGGAAAATCATGGAGTGTATCCTTTTGAAACATTTTTCTGGAGACATAAAAAAAGATAACGATCTGCAGTAACTAGCATGAATTTATTGTGGGTAAATCTTGCATGACCAACCAGATTGCTTCCTGTGATAAGCTGTCTGTGTTCGTGGCCGAGGGAGGCTTGGTGGACATCATTTGCTTTGATCTCTGAGAGGTTTTTGACACTGTCTCTCAAAATTTTCTGCTTATTCAAGTGAACATATCTGGGCAACCAGATGGATAAAACACAGGTGAGGTGCTTGGTCTCAGAGAACAGTTGTTAAGGGACCATATTCAACCTATAGAATGGTTATGAGTAGTATAGATGTCTGTCTTGGGATCTTGGATCTTTCCTGTTTAACACCACATCGTGGAGTAGGAGATAAGGTGAATATTCTATGATATTTAGGAAAGGGTAAAAACTGCTGCACAGCAGAGGAGAGTAAGGAATGAGAAAAACCTGAGAGGAACTGCCCTGCAGACACCAAGGTCAGAGAAGAAGGAGGCAGAGGAGATGCTCCATGTTTAGTGAGAGGGACTGGGGAGCACGGTTGGGGTCAGCCAAGATCAGAAGCCACTCATGCTGTGGCACTTTCTACTTTAAATTTTCTACCTTTTCAATAATTATGCATTTTTCATGTCAATGGTTACCTCCATTTACAAGGATACTGTCAAAATTCTTTCAATTTTCAGTAGAAAATCAAATCTATAAAGAACAGAAAAAATTCTATTTATAATGAGAAGTGTACATCCATCTAGATAAGAAACATCAAGCTCCTGCTATTTTACTTCCAGTGAGGAGGAATCTGTCTTCTCTAGATATAACCAGAGAGTGTCGTTGCTGTTGTCATTGTTATCCACTCTTGAAAGAGTGAAATTGCAATTGTAACTGTGGTGTAGCAAAGGGAATATTTTCGCTGACAGACCAGGGTGTTGCAGGATAGTGGTCATTGGCAGAAGACACACGATTTGGCAGCTGGTTTGTTTGACTGGTTTTGCTGCTTCATTTTCCTGGTGTTTACACATCCAATTGCTTTTTGGCGGAAAATTAACAGCATACTGAGATGGATTTCTGGCTGATTTAAAGGGGTGTGACTGGAGTGAAATCACTAATGGTTCAATCCATCAGTTACAAATCTGGCCGTCTTTGATCTAGGTTGCTCTTTATTTTTCATGGTGGAAAAGTTGCTAATCCTCAAATGGTTATTAGCTCTTCAAGATCTAGTTCTGAAATACAGATCATCAGCTCACATATGAATGTTTCACAATAATCATAAAAAGAAGTTAATTCCCAGAATCTCCTAATCACCATAGTAACACACTCAGGCAAGCACAACTAAGAAACAGAGGTACCCTGAGAGATTTTGTCTAAAAAGTAAAAGGTCAGTCATGCTCTGACTATAGAAAGGTTTTTTGTGGATATTTCCATGGATAGTCTTCAAATCTGCCTTTCCTTCCATGAAATGGCTCTGGAACCAGCAAGTACTAGAAAATAGAAAGATAGCCATTCCATTTCAAATATCCCATTAGTATTAGGTTTCAATATTCTACATGTAAAGCAGAAACTATATTCTTCTTCCAGAAGCAGACCCACAGAGCTAAGGCCACATTCTTTGCAGAGAGAGTGCTGAAACTACAATGTCAAATAGAACCTAGTAATGCTAAAAAAAAATCCTTTTCCTTTGCTTGGAAAGTGGAAAAAAAAAACCAAAATATCCTCCAAAAGATATCTGTCATGTCTTTGACACTTTCTGCTTCATGTTCTGAGGCTACACTTGTTGCACTTGCAGCTTTGTGGGGCACAACTCGAATCCCAGCCAACTGGCCTCTAAGTGTGTCTCTGTTTTCTGAAAGGTTGCCAATGCAGTGGTCTTCAAAATTTTTCAGCAATATTGTGTGACTCATCTGAACAGAACACTTGCCCAAAGTTGCCAATGTAGCCTTGATGAAGAAACTCTCATTTTGGTGTGAGAAATAATGCAGTGCATGCAAACAAATCAGACTTCGTTATGATGAGTTAGCTGATTGTTTTATAAGCCTTCGCAAGTCTTTACTTTTTGTTTTGTTTTGTTTTTTAACCCTGCAGACTATTTCCCATGACAAATAGCTTAAAACTTTTTTGTGGGGATTTTTGGTTTTGTTTTTGTTTCTTTCAGTGTGAAATGGTATAGCCCAGTAAATTTTGAAGCCTGAAAATACTGTAAGATTCCTGAGCAGTCTCTTCCCTCTTGGGTCACTCTCATTAGTATCTTTTCTACAAGACAGTGGTGCCACAGCAGCTGTGAGGTGGTGTCTCTGGGAATGAGAAATTTTCAGGCCATTCTTCCACTTCTTCAGAGTGTGGGTTCAAGGGGGAGGTTTGTAGTTCGTGATTTACAGACAGCTGAGCACTACACGTGATAACTTATGGCAAGTGACTTTATATATTACAAAATACTTAATGCGCAGCTCCTGCTAAAAAATGGATCGTGCACAGTTGTAAATTATTGATAACATGTTTTCTGTTGTCTGCTACATTTACACCCCATCCACATCTTGCCAAAAGCCAAATACACCTATTTGAGAGCTAACAAAATAGGAAAAAGCTAATGACTGCAGCAGTTGCTATGCAGCTGGGCCTCCCCACATTGCATATACTCAGCAAACTTGCTCAGGACACTACTGTGTTCTTTTTTGGTGTTAATTGTTCTGAGTAAAGTACAGAAAGCAAACTATTCCTCATGCAAACAATAAAACAGGGAATGTATGACAAGCCTATTGCTTTGCTCCTGCACAAAGTACTTCTATAATGTGTCTTACATTTTCTTTTCTCTGGCACTTCATGACCAACTTTAGTACCTGCATGCCTTCCATTGCCTGTATTCCTCTACCCCTTACATGTTTGCTTCGCTGCAATCTGCTGTGAGCTCTCTGTGCTTCACCACAGTGCTCATTACAGGGAGGGCTGGCAAAGAGTGGCCCTTTCATCCTTTCTGTGCTACTGCTCTGCCTCAGCCGTGGAGTTTACCGTATAGATAGAGAAGGACAATGTGAGCACAGAAAGCGCTATGCCCATTCCCAGCACTACATTTATTTCATCAGCTTTCCTCCAGAAAATAAGTTTATTGAGTGAAATATTTGGGATTTGATACGGAATTGTCTTTCTTCCTCTTCAGATTGTGAGCACAGACCAGAGCTTTAATGTTGACAACAAACTAAAAAATGGCTCATAAAAATGCTTTTCTCTTTCAGATATGTTTAGTTTTCTTGAATCTGACACCTATATAGTACAGCATCAAATATCAGATAAACTGAATCAAAGGTCAAGCAGCAAGCTAAGTGACTCCAAATTTCCCCTCTCTCCACTCTTTCCTCTCAGACAGACTTGCACGGTTAGTCATTTCAGATCTGTCAGAAAAAAAATTTGTGTCCATGCACAACGAAATTGTGATAGAATTAATAAAAAATATTTTCATTTTCATAAATATTATGTTTAAAATGAGAAAAAAACTTAGAAATGCACATGGGGAAAGGAATTGAAAAACTGTGGCTCATTAGTCAGAAAGAAAGCATGGGAAAAAGCTCTAAAACAAACACTGAGAAAGTAGACAGGGAACAAGAAATGATTTTTGTATTTTTTAACAGACAGAGACAGTAGTGAAGCTACATCAGGAGGCAGTCCAAATTTATTTCAGATGGGAGGAGGTAAACGTTTTCAATCTGAACAGGTCACACCCGAGTCCTACTGAACTCTAGACTGACCTCATTCAACTCTCTTCCTTTTATGTACTACAGCCAAAGAACACAAAATATGTGTTGACAGCTTTTAGCAGCCACAGCTTTTCTACTGCAGTAGAACTGAGTAATTGCACAGCAGTGACAAAAGCTTATTGGAGTGGGCTTTATACAAGTGCCCGAAAAACATGCAATCTCACTTCAAAGAAATTATTGCGTGAAAATAAGGCATGTGGTTCCAGGAAGCTGCACATGGACAAACTGGAGAACACAAGAAAATACTGGATAATGTCAAAGAGCTCACCCATCATGGAGTGCTGCTAGTGCATGTTCCACCTTCAGGTACGAGATTTTAGATACAATGAATAGAATGTTTATCTTCCTGCACACAAGAGATCAACCTTTCAATAGATTCAATTCAACTCCCTCTGAAAATTCAGTTCATCTCCTCTCCTCTCCTCTCCTCTCCTCTCCTCTCCTCTTCTCCCCTCCGCGCCG
>VWPU01015290.1:347634-480143 GCA_013398955.1 Callaeas wilsoni
CTCCTCTCCTCTCCTCTCCTCCCCTCTCCTCTCCTCTCCTCTCCTCTCCTCTCCTCTCCTCTCCTCTCCTCTCCTCTCCTCTCCTCTCCTTTTTCTCTTTCTATTCTTGTCATTCTTATTCTTATTCCTGTTCTTACTCTTACTCTAATTCTTATTATTTTATTCTTATTCTTTCAGACCATCTTTCTAGTATCCAAAGGTTTTCCATGGTGTTTTAAATGATATGACTAACTCTCAGGTCTTGATTTTTTTTCTCCACAACTCCCTGGGAAAGAAATACCTGTAATGATGTGACTTATTTTGCTTTGTGTTTTCCTTTTCTTCAGATGCATGTTGCCAGGTATTGTTAGGGAAAGCACTTAAAGTGAGAAGTGGTGACACTTATGACAGTTCCAAGTTCCTGAAGTGAATTACTTCGCAGCCTTGGACTGCCCCCTGAAAATATTCCATTTTTCTCTCATTTGCTCTCCTGTACCTACAGACAGCTCCATGCACCAAGGGACTAAAACTGTCAACCAAATTTTTCATCTCAAAGATTTAGGTGATATTTTTTTCCTTAAGTATCCTAAACCAAGAGCAGGAATACTTTGAAGAGAACATGCAAGACCTTGAACTTCATTCATTTTCTAACAAAAAGCAGTGTAGAGCAGAGTGCTGCCTGTACAGCTGTGGAGATGTACTGTGGTAGCATATTCCATTTAATATTTTTAAAGTGTTGTAAACCTCTTATCCTGGCAGGCCAAATTGCCATGGAACAACTGAGAGGTGAGGAAAACATGAAAACCCATCATCCATTTGTATGTGACACAGCCTTTTACTTGGAACTGACATTATTTGTAGTTGAGACAATGTGGATGTGAGAAATCCATATGCACTGAGAAGAAAACTTGCCAGTATTGTGAATTTTCAAAATTGTAAAATATCATTTAAAAAATATATTAAAAATAAAATTGCCCTTTTTTTTATCCCTTCTGTTTTTTAAGCTGTTAGGGTTTATTTGTTACTAAAAGTAACAGAAATAATTCTGTTACTCTTTCACTGATTTCATTTACACAAAGGTTCCAGGGGAAAAATATGTTTATTTTTATATATCTCTATCTATATATATATATAGATATACATATATATATATATAGCTCACACACACAATCTGCGTATGTTTCTGTATACAATGAGTAGGAGAAAGATGTTTCAGGAAAGCAGTATCTGAAGCAAGCAAGGTGATCAGCTGGGACTGAAAACTTTGACTCCAAGACCCTGCCTGTGTGATTCAGATTGAGGTACAGTAAACTAGAACCCACACATGTTTTTCACAAAATACTCTTCATCTCTGAAAATTTCATTTTTTCTGTTGCAAAGTGAAATCAAAACTGAGAACGGGAAAGAGCCAGTGAAATGGCTTCTCCTCTGCTCAGCTGAACTCTTTTCACTTTGCCTATTCCCATCAGATCTGCTGCAAAATCAACATAGAAGAGAGCAAAAACGTATCTATAAAAAAGCTAAAGATAAAACTAATTTTATAGATTAAAAAATGTGAAGTTTTTCCTTCTGTCTTTCCACCACTCTCTGAAGAAAAAGATTTTAGGACATTTGAAACCACTGTTAATTCTGCTGACTCAAAAGGGAGCTGTTTCATTACTAGCTATTCATTTAAACCACACTGATGTAAATAACTGTACTGTGCAGATGATCACCAAAGCAGAACTGATGCTAAACTTTTGTAATTTTATAACTCAAATGGTCTGGACTTTAATATGAGAGTAGTCTGTTTCAGGTATCTTCATTTTCTGGCATGCTCTTGATTTTCAAATGGATGCCCACCATCACATTTGGAAAATTTGATGCATTAAACCAATTACTTGAAAATGTTAATTGCTTATGAAAATGCAAACTTCTCAAGTATTTCCAAATGAAGAAGTGGAATCTACAGGAGTGACATAATTTACTCACAAAGTCTATCTCAGAGAAATTTCTCAGAGAAAACACATGGAACTGAGACAGGAATTTAACTTTCAGTCAGAGGATTTTATTTTTCCTTGAGATTTTCAGGACAATTTTCTAAAGATCTTGTTTTTTCTCATCTATTTTCCTTCAAGCAAGGCAAACTACCATTTAATCTAATTTGCCAGATTTGTAAGCTTCCTGTTGAAGAGTCAAAAAAAAAAAAATTGCTGTTGAACCCTGATTGTGTGATAGTGTGTCCAGTTTTCTCTGGAAGAGGTATCTAGAGATAAGGTGTCCATCACTTTACTCTGAAAATGGAAAAAAAAAGGCCTATAAAGTGATAATTCTGTGTCGCATTCACATTCTACTGGGTGTGAAACTAGAAAGTCAGATATATATTGCATCAAGCCAGGAACAAATTTAGCAGGAGAGAGAAGAGAATTATGAAAGAACTTTAAACTCCCCATCCACTTAGGTCTTTCTAAAATAGTACTGCATTTTATCTCCAGATTTGCAAACCCTCCGAGCTGAGGAGGAATTCAATGAACAGAACATGGTTTAATAGAATAAAAAGAAGGAAGTCTAGTCTCCATTTTCACCTCTCCATTTCAACAGATTTTCAACGTTTTCAATTTCTGAACATATCAACTGCTTGAAAAAGTTCCAAACACTCTTTTAGAAGTATTTGGGTGTACTTCCTAACTGTGACCTTTGCCGATTGTGGTATATTCATTTGATCTTCACTGGGTGGTAAAGCACTGGAAAAAGCTGCCCAGGAAGGTGGTTGAGTCACCATCCCTTAAAGGATAGTGGGGACATGGTTTAGTGGTGGATTTGGCAGTGCTGGGCTAATGGTTTTATCTGATGATCTTAGAGAGCTTTTCCAGCCTGAATGGTTCTACAATTCTATAATTCTGTGATTCTCTATTTTGTCATTATCAAACTTACCTATATTCATGAGCCAACCCTGGCTATTCACCATCATCATAATCTCCCTTTTAATGTCTGGCATCCTTTTATAGAAGTCCCTAAACAGATTCCCTTGATCAATCCAACACTTTTTCATTGCAAAGAACAAGTTGATGATTGGCAGCTTTTTTAAAGTACTGGTAAACCAGGTCCCACGTAAAGATGTCAGAAAATGTGAAATGCAAGTATAGTCTTTGACCCAGTACTCATCTCCCAGAGAAGCTTTTCAGTGAGTGTTTTGAATTTATTTGGTCCTAATGATATTTTATATAGCAAATTGACACACATTTCTTCAAAAACCCATCAAAGATGCTGGTGTGAGATTATTTGTATCTACTGTCTACGTGTTGTGACAGACAAATCTTTTACCAGCTCTTCCCCAGCCAAGACAAATACAGTATTCAACTATGCCTACTCAATATTTATGACGAGAGACTTTCTTCTGATGTAATTTAACATAAAAGAATCAAAAGTGTCTTGGTACAAGTTTTGAGCTAATCATCAATGTTTCAAGTGGGGGGAAAAAACCACTAAAGCCGACCTACATGATGGAAAATAAAACCAGATTTTTACAGGCCATCATGTCCTATGAGGCAAAGTTCTCAATTTAAGTCAAGCCTGTGAAGATCATCCCTCATTACAGAGTATCATATGTAATATAATGTTGACGTGTGGATGCTAACTGGCACAGTGACCCACCAGCTGCTTTATTTTCTCATGATGGCATGTTCTTTATGTCTGGGAAGAGTGATATTTGCCTGTTCCACAAGGGATGGTGAGCCAGGAGCCCAAGACTGTAACAAGGCAAGTGGGAGCATGGACCTCCCTCACATGGGAGCCAGGGGCAGCAAATCATACTCAGACACAGTTCAAGGATCACTCAGCAAGTTTATAGCCACAAGATGGCTCAGGTAAAGCCAGAAAGCTAGAGCAGGAGACTCAGGTCAGGAAACCAGTCATAGATGTGAATGCTGCCCATCTATAGATATTTCTGAGGCTTTCCATAGCTTTTGCCAGTTAGATTTTCTCTCATGTTGTTTTCATTTCATGATCACACTCTACAAACTGTTTTGTTTCCAAAGTTAGTACGTGAAGTTGTCCAGTTCACAATATCTGCAATGAGAACACGAGACTCCTAGCTGATCACACTTCACACAGCAACGGGGGAGCTGTGAACCACCAGCCTAAGAGGCAGCCTTGAAGTGACACAGAATGAACTGTAAAAGATATAACTGTGAATCCTCTCTTTGTCTGATAGATAGGTTCACAAACTATAGAAGTGACCGTAAACTGACATACTAATTTTTCAGGAAGATATGTTTCCTTCACTTGAAATTCATGTATTCAAACAGATAATCTTTGTGTTAGAACCCACGTACCATGCTACAAGAATGCCCTGACCACCTTAGAGCGATCTGGAATAAATCTCCAGTCTCACTTTTAAAGGTGTTTGATTTGGAATAATGTATTTAGTTTGCATTGATCTTAAAGATTATAATTTTATAACCTAGTGATTAAGGAGTCTGCACTGCTCTTGCACTACTTTGATGTATTTCATCAAATGATTTTTCTCCTTTATGGGTCTATATATCTAGGTTATTTATGATCTCCTTATATTCATTTGATAGAAATTGGCCCTGTAAAGGTACAGTTGAATTCTTCCTAAAATTCATGTATTTATTTCTCCAATTAGAACAAGGGCAGCGTAGCATGATCAGCTCAATGGAATTGTCAAATTCTGACAGGGTGATGCTGTGGTTTAGCCTGAGCTGGCAGTTCAGCCCCATACAGCCACTTGTTCACATCCTCCCAAGGGAAGGGGGAGGGAATAGGAAGGGTAAAAGTGAGAAAACATGTGGGTTGAAATAAAGACAGTTTAAAAGGCAAAGCAAAAGCTGTACGTTCCAGCAAATCAAAATAGGGAATTCATCCATCACTTCCCATGAGCAGGAAGGTACTCAGAAGTCCCCAGGTTAGCAGGACTCCATTGTGTGCAATGGTGACTTAGAAAGACAAATTCCATAACTCTGAATGTACCCCTTTTCCTTCTTCTTCCCCCAGTTTTTGTGCTGGGCATGATGCCATATGATATGGGATATCCCTCAGGGTCAGTCAGGGTCCTGTCCTGGTTGTGTCCCCTCCCAGCTCCATGTGTACCCCCAGCCTTCCTCTGATGAGGTGGGGTGAGGATTGGGAAAGGCCTTGACTGTCTGTAAATACTGCTCAGCAGTAATGAAAACATCCCTGTGTTATGAGCACTGTTTTCAGCACAAATCCAACCCCATGCTAGGTACTATGAATAAAATTAACTTTGGATATGTGGAAGACCTTTATTCAGGCTGCCTGTTTCAGGATATATTCAGAAATCGACCGGAGTGCAAAATAGCAATCATTGTTTTGTGATTTCCTACATTTTTTAAAATTACGAAAATATATTTACTTTCTGTCTACTAATTATTTGTATTTACAGTGCTTTGAACCATGAGGCTCCAATACTCAAGGCTTTGGCTGAATTCAAGGCAGAATTGCAGAATCAGCAGACAAGAAGTGAGAGGCAACACAGTTACCTTGATCACAAAATGCAGCTCACTGGTAAGACAACACAATATATTCTGAGCCTGTTCCTGTTGTTTATACATTGGATTGCATTCACTTTTCTTACTTTTATCCATACTGAAGTCACCAGTAAAATCAGCACTCTGCAAAATCCTGCAATGATACAATTCTATATCTTATAAAACAACCAACAGCACATCCCTCCTAAAAACAGAAAGAAGATAATTAATATTACTTATTATTTTCCATGATGCTCTCATTTCTAATAATGGGATTTAGTAACAATAAATTAAGTTTCTTGATCTCTTGGGAGTGCCTGGTTTTAGCCTGAATGTTCCTGGATGTATATGAATATGTATGTGTGTGTGTGTGTGTGTGTGTGTGTGTGTGTGTGATTCTGTGCAAAACCCTGCAAAAGGAAGTTATTTATCATCTACACCAGTCTACACAATTTGTAAGTATTTCTGATACTTTGCCGTTGCAGAATATTACATATACAATAGAACAAACAAGAGCTTCATCCTACCTCTTACGAACCACTTCTCTCTCAACAGTTACTGCCTGGATATAAAATGGTTCACCCATGAAGCAGGAAAATTTAATGTGATCAATTCTCTTCAATGTTAAACTTCATCCATAGCAACAGCAATTCTAAATTCATGCTTAGGGTGAGGCAACGAAGATGCTTTATCTTTAGTGTTCAGCAAGGCCAGACAGTCCTGTTGGAAGCCAACTATTAGGTAGCATTTCCATGTCCAAGTAAACTAGGAAAAGTTAATGTACTTAGAAAAGAGAAAAAAAACCCTGCTTTAGTTCTCCTCAGGAATTCCCAGTGACTAGAAAACATACACTTTCCTAACACTACTGTAATAGTCATCTTTAAAAAAGGGAAGGGAACATCCACTTAGCAAAATGAACAGGAATTTCTCTCATTTTTGCCAGGAGCTTCCAAACATTCAATTTCTTCACACTATTAGGGAATCATGGAGCGTTAGCCTTGGTCAGTTGTCAAAAGCACACTCAGCTGCTCACTCCTCCCCCTAACCTCCACACCCTCCAACAGGACAGAGGAAGAAAAGTGGATGGAAAAGCTTGCGTATTGACAAAAAATAGGTGGATTTCTTAAGAGTTATTGATACGTGCAAAGAAGATTCAACTTGTCAGAAAGTAATTTAATTTAATGCCAATTAAATGGCACTTGAGTAGTGAGAAATAAAAAAAATAATAAAACAACACCCTGTTGCCACCCTTTTTTTAACACAGACTCCACTGCTTTACTTATTCCAATTAAATAAATAAACAAATAAATAAATAAATTGTTTCGGTAGTGGGAAGGAAAAGGATAAACACCAAAAGAAGTGAAAAATTCAAGTGGAAACTCTCTGTCCTTGTCTCTGTTGAGTATGTCAGACAAAACAGAACAGATTCAACAAAGAGACAAAGAAAAGCGTTTATAATGTCTTACATTTTGACCGTCACTTGAGTTTTGAGGAAAGTCAAAGCAGTCAGTTCACATTCCCTTAAAGATGAAAGTTTCTAGAGTTTCTCAAGCCAATTCTAATCTATAGCTGAAATTGGGATGCATTTATTTGTCACACACTGCACTAGCTATGATGACACTGAGTAACCCAGAGCAGCAAAATCAGTACTGACAATGTATATCTGCATATATGGTCAAGTAGCAAAATTGGGATTATATAAGACATTTTACTGTCCAAAAGCTGGTCATCTGGAAACAAATAAATTACCTCAGTAAAATGTGGGGAATTTGTTTGGTTCCTTTTGAATTTTGGTTTTTAAAACTCAGCTAATTATTTTAGCTTGTTTTATAGTGTTAATGTAAAATAATTTACTGGAGTCAGTAAATACAGGCAGGGAAGAATACTCCTGTAACATACCATAGTTTGAGATACTGCATATGTTTTCTTGTTGTCATATGAGTTGCTATGTTTTAGCCAGAAAAAACTTTAAGTATTCTGGAATAAATGGACTTACTCCTATGAGAAATTAATTAATTTGGTTACATAATCTTGATGGTGAACTTTACCACTTTAAAATCCTTGCTCAGCTTTCTTCTCCTTTCAGAAGCAGCTACATGCAATTTTCTACCGTTCTATTTCTCAAAGATTTCTGTGTCTATTCAGCCTTTTTTATGCAGCATTTTTTAAATAGCACAGGAAACATGAACCATCTTCAACAAGAAGACAATCTGCTGCTGGTGATGTACCTAGGCAGGGGTAAAGGAGGCCAGGTCCTCTAGAGCTGAAGTCTAATCTTCAAGGGACTAGACAAGGGATTCAAGTGAGTGCTTGAACTGTAATGTCTATGCTTTAGATAAATAAGAACTTTCTTGATTTCAAGTTCAACAAATCTTTTAACTTACTCTGAGAGCTCTTGCTTATTCTAATCTTCTTTATGAACCCTATTTCAAAGTGTTCAACTCTCTCTAGCTGTCCATATTCACCTTCTGAAAGCTTTTTGAGGCTTTATTCCTTCACAAAACTACCAGATTCACTGTTTGAATGCACTGTAGATAATTTCTATCTCATATGCGCCAAAACCTGTGCTTGGTGCAGACTCAAGGTTTTTTCTGGGAAATTACTCAGGATTTGGGCTGAGGATCTTGGAGGCAAATCTCCATTTCATAAGGCTAGTGAAGGGGCTAGAGCACAAGTCTTGTGAGGAGAGGCTGAGAAATCTGTGGATATTTAGCCTGGAGAAGAGGAGGCTCAGGGGGAATCTTATCACTCTCTAGAAGCACCTTAAAGGTGGTTGTAGCCAGGTGGGGGGGCAGCGTCTTCTCCCAGATAACAATTGATAGGACGAGATGAAATGGCCTCAAGTTGCACCAGGGGAGATTTAGATTGGATCTAAACAAACTGCCCAGGAAAATAGTGGAGTCACCATCCCTGGAAGTGTTAAAAAAACATGTGAATTTGGCACTTAAAGACATGGTTTAATGGTGAACATGGTGTTGCTGGTTGACAGTTGACTTGGTGATCTTAAAGGTCTTTTCCAACCTTACTGATTTTATGATTCTATAATTCAGTGATTCTATAGTCTATTGCATGGAGTTTATCCTGTGACAATAACACGTGTGTTTAAGGCATGGTTATGGACCCAAACCCAAGCACCTGAGCTGTGTGTAAACTAGTCTTCAGCACACATCACTTCTCCTGGAGTCACTTACTTCACTCTCAAAGTGTAAAAAAATAAAAGAGGTAGTTGCCTGTGGCAAGCTAGAAATGAAGCAAAGGATGATTTCCTTAATGGTTTTGGAAATTTACTTCAGCTTTAACCTTTAGTAGTCTTTGGTTTATGCCTTTGGTTTCACCCCTCAGTCTTGTCTGATACTGCTTTCTGGTAGGAACCACTGCTATTTAAAATGTGAGCAGAATATCAGCGCACTGAGCATGGAAACAGTCACATTCTGAAACAACAAAAGCCTGACCCACTAAAATTTCAGTCAAGGGCTTCAAAGAAAATAATCAATGCATAAAATGCATATCCTTAAATCTGTCTTATAAACCTTGGCCTAAGATAAGCAAGCATAAAAGAAGGTCAGTCATTCCTGAGCCAAGGCATGGACTTACTACTTTATTTTAATGTTCTCAGTCCTACAATATTTATCTAATAATTCTCTACTTCATCCCCTTAGGGATAACAATATTTTCCCTACATTTTATTTTTAATCTTTACTGTGACCCTGTCTCCTTCTTAGTGAATATTTACACGACAGCTAACAAAATGGAACCTTGTCCTTGACAGACAGATTTTCTATTAAAAGAAGAGAGAAAGAAGGAAAAAAAAAAAAAGATTTCACAAGAAGTCATAGATAGAAATCCTCCTTAATTTGTACAGAGTGCATCAGGCTACGGCATAGATATTATACATATATACACATAGAAATAAAAATGATTGAAAACTGGTTGAGAAAAGCAGCTAGCTGTGCTGAATTTTGTAAAAATCTGTCAACCTAGTTGGCTGCTCATAGCGTACCAGGATCATTTGTGATGCCTTTGCAGACTCTGAGCTGTCATTCAGGCAGAGACTGGGTGAAGATGATGATGCCTTTGGAATAAATTCAAATTATTACCGTGATGGGGATGTGGCTATTCCCATGCTCTCTTTGATAATGTTGCAGATATTGCAGTGACACACATTATCTTCCCAGCTGCTTACACATCTCAAGAGACAGAGGGGGAGGGGGAAAAGCCCAACCCCATGCATAGCATTTTGTCTAGAAAATGAAGTTTTCCTTGTTTTATTTCAGCCAAACAAGTAGGCAGCCTGACTTTCACAGGAAATATCTTGTCCTCCTGCAGACATGTGTCTGTACCACCAACGTGCTATAAAGATTAAAGGTTAGGTTTTGCTCTTGTTCTTACAGTGGGAAATGCTTTATTTAGCGTTCAGTCCCACAGGGGTAAAGAGCATTGCAAGGGTATGTCCACTAATGGAGGGAAAAAAGAATGTCATGTCCCTCAAGGCATACCCTTAGGAAATCAATTTATCTCATAGGGCCTCCAAAGACGTGTCACTGAATGTCAGAGGACTTGTCTGTTATGTATTCTGCCTAATCTAATAGGGCTTTTATCCGATGTGTCTTGAGATCTCCCTACTCCTGTTAAATGAAAAATTCTGGAGCAGAAATATCAAAATTGTGTCAATGTGCTATGAGCACGTGTGAACAGGCCTGTCCTGGGAATATAAAGCGCCTCTGAGGAGATTTATGAACCGTTCTCTGAGCAGCTTGGTCTGGTGGAAGGTGTCCCTGCCCATGGCAGAGGGGTTGGAACTGGATGATCTTTAAGATCCCCTCCAACCCAAACCGTTCTGTGATTCTATGATTATTTTGAGCCCTTTGTGCTGTTTGTTTAGTCTTGGGGATGGAGCAGTTCTGCTAAAGCCTGTTTGGGGAGTCCATTGTGATGTTCTCTTCTACCACAGAGACATTCCTAAAGGACACTTTGGACTGCCATATCCACAAGACTGAGTTAATCATCATGACTGCAAAACAGATCAGTAAATACACAAATAAGTGGGAAAATGCCCTTGCCCATGGATATATCTGTCTATGAGGCAGCCTAGAGTTGCAAACTTCATGAGTAAAAGCACATCCTAAAGAAATCATTAGAAAGGGAAATGGGAACGTTCATCAACTACGAGAAATCCAGAATTTAGCTTTTGAAAATGAATGACTAAAAGAGTAACAAACTTTATTGAAATCTTTATAAATTTATGGTATCTTTTCAATTTTCACCAACATACAAAGATGTCATAATCTGGAAACAGAATTGGGGTTGCTGAGTCTCTGCAAGGAGACTATCATACTGAAAGGTTGGAGTAAAATATTTCCCCTTTTTTCCTTCTGTAGTCTCCATCCATAATGACCTCTAACATTTCCTCATTCACTGCTTCCTCTATGTCCATTCTGAAAGATACAACGGTCCTTGCAGTGATGTTTAAAAAAACACCACAACCACCAAAAAAAAAATCCCACAAAAATACAACTAGACAAAGAAGAAACACCACAAAAAAAGACCAAAACAAAAAAAAAAACAAAAACACAACCAATCAATCAACCAAAAACATACCCCATAAATAATTAAAAATCCATTTCTTAACTTTTTTTTTCCCCTTTGGTTGTGAAGACCTTAGAAATTCGTGTAGAGCAACATATTAAAAAAATATATGTAAATCTAAAAATAAGGCTGATAACAGGCAGTGTTTTTCTATTTCTTTACCTACCAAACAGAAAGATTATACTGTTATACCATTGTGAAACAAAAAAACTGCCTGTGTGCATAAGAGGAAGTTAAAAAATGAGTGTTTAAAAGTATATAATGCTGATATTTTTAATTTATGGACACAGACACTACTATATCAAAGTAAACAACATCCTTTATGACTTTTAAACATGCACGCTATTTCAGGTTGGATTCCAATGAGTATGAAGAGGGTGACATTATTTTCAGTGCTGCTCCACATCATTAAAGAAAAAAATACTCAGAAACATCTTTCAGCAGCTTTGCTTTCTGGCTTTCACTGGTGCATGGGCCTCCTCTTGTCAATCAATAATGAAAGCAGCAGGGAATTCATCACTTGTTAAAGAAAAGAACAGACTAAAACAAAAACAAGCAAAAATGAGAAAGGGATGGTACGAGAAAAACAAAAAAGACTAAGATTGCTTAAAGAAGTGTAAATGGTTTTGCCCTGCCACATTAATGATAATTCACAACTGGGTCTCTAGAACACAAAAATACTCAATGAACAAGGACAAACAAAATCCCTGTGGATGCCTTTGATGATTCCAATAATCTTTTGATGATTGAATTGATAAAGGTAATATCTTTGTTGAAATATTTTTAGACTTCTATGAAGCACTAGATTTTGTAGTGTATAATATCTCTTTCTGAGGAAACTAAAACGATAATAAATCAACATGGTCGATATTAAATGAATGGGAATGTGATTACACCATGAAACAAAGGATGAATGCATTTGTGTAGCTTTTTGCAGGCAGAGCTTTTACTGATTATCTGTGGAGATGCAGTCTGAGTCTACTCATATTCTGAGCTATAGGTCCCTATGATCTTCAGCTGCTGAATTTCCTGCCTATAGTCAGTGATCCCGAGCGGTAATTCTTAGGTAAAGTACTATGTCTGCTTTTCTGAATGCAGTCCAGGACAACAACTATGACATCCTTATGGAGATTTGCTAGAAGCTCTGGAAATATGTCATTCCATTGCAGAGTCAGGTTTTTATGCTTTTTGATGATGTAGAGATTTTGTAGATACAAGAATGTCAGGATGATATCGGCCCATTGTCGTGGTTTAACCCCAGCCAGTAAATGAGCCACTCACTCACTCTTTAACAGTGGGATGCGTATAAAAATATGATCAAGAATTTCCATTAGGCCTTAACCTTTGTGTAATGAATTGGGAAGTGAACTGTCCCTTGGTCATACCAGGAACTCTTATATGGCCAAGGTGGGAGTGGTACTGAGGTGAAGGGAGAGAGAGCTGATAATCAGTCATCCCTTGACAACCTTGGAACCTTCTCTGCTTTAATCAAAGCCTGAGTGGAACAATACTATTATACCTGAAGTTTTGGAAACTCTGGTCCCATTGTTACAGGAATTTTGAAAAAAAATTCCAACTGTTTTAGAAACTCCAGTGATTATCAGCTTGAGGGTAGAAGTTTTATGGATTACTAAACCCCATCATTTTGTGATCCTATAAAAAATGGCCCTAAGTGAGACTCTTCAAGGTCTCCTGCTGTGCCAGCACCTCCCACTGAGCGGGACACCTCTCAGAACTCACAAACTCTTGAATTGGAGATACTTGGCAGACAGTCACTGAAAGCTGATGGTGAGGCCTGATGAGTCTGATACCCCAAGTCCTTGAAGCTTATTAATCCTAAACCTGTTGAGAGATGCAAAGGCACCCTGACATGACTATTTCTGTGAACCTAAGGGGAATTTTTCACAATATACCTTTGTACCTTCTTTATGTCTGTATGTGAATTGATTTAAATACATTAGAGCATGTGTAGCATAAATACTGCCCTCTCAGATCTATAATTAAATCACTGTTGTATTAAATTCTATTGATCATTTTATGAAAGCTAACAGTCAACTGATTAAGTGCTGCTAAATCATTTAGACAGAAACCATTGGTCAAGTCTGAGTTTGACAAGAACATCCACTCTGAAACTTGTGACTCAATGAAAAGTTCTCCTTTACTCCTTGTCGCCTTCACCCTTTCCATCCTTACCCTTAATGTCCCCAGCCTCCACATCAATCCTTTTAATCTCATTCTTACCTGATCTTTTCCTCTGTATGTTTCACCCATGTAGTAGGGAGTAGAGTAAACCTTGCCAACGAACTTTGTTGTACTTTTACAGATTTTTATTGGACATATGTTTCCTGATAACTTTGTCAGTGATTTCTTTAACCACCCTAAACTACTCATTTGCAACAACTTAGTATAGTCAGCAAGATGCTATACCAGGATTCATGACAGTGTATTTAGTTTGGGAGAACATTTGGAGAAAGCCAGAGAAATATGTTGGCTATGCTAACATATTCCACAGCAACTGCAAGAAAATAGACCTTGCTGAAGGATAAGAAGGAACATCTGCAGTAATGAATAAGGATTAAATGAACACTGTTGCATATCCAGGGTAAAAGCAGTTGCAGTTCAGGTTTATGTACTTTTCCAATCATGTGAAAACATCAAGAGGTATACCCTTGCTACAGGTGTTAGGCAGCAGTAACCATAAAGTGATTAAGAAAAAGTCAAAACCAGATTTTAGTTCTTTGTCATTCCATACTGACAATAAAAGCAAACAAGGTCTGTGACACTTTTTATTTATCCCACTCCATTCCAAGTTCTTCCACTGGCACTGTAACATCCTGGCAAACCACCTAGAGCTCTTCCACTGAAAGTCAAACCCTCCCAGAAAGCTGTCTTGGGTATACTGTGAAATGGGGCTATGGATATGTTCTGTATAACAGGAACAGAAGAGTTGAGTCCAAGGTAACAGATGAAAATCAAGGAAAGAAGAAGAGGAAACTCCATTTAAAAACAATCTTCCCATATTCATTTGCCCTTCACTTAGTCCCACATGCACTGAAATTAAGAGGAGTTATCAGATTATTTATTTATTTATTTATTTATCTATTATTCATATTTGTGAATAGTTCCTGAAGGAAAAGTTCACAATTTATCCTTAAGGAATCCTTAAGGAAAACCATACAATGAAAATAAAATTTAGTTATAGCTTGAATATCTCTGCTCAAAATGCTTCCATTATTGAGAATTATTGATTACTAGATATCAGTATCAATAAATGTTTACATGTAGTCTAAAGTATTATGCATATGTCTGTCTCAGAAATGTAATTCTGTGGAAATTTTCTACCTTGTGTTTATGGGTTTGGCCTACAGCCAGTTTATTATCATTTCTTATCACGTTCCATCCTGCCAGCTGAATCATCATCTTAGCAAATCTCAGACTACAGCTGTAAATGAACAAATTCCTTCCAAGAAAATGTGATTATTCTTTTCCTACTCTTTTATTTTTGTAATATCTCAAGGTTAAAGATGCACATTATGACAGTGGAGAATTATCTTTGTGTTTTTTCTACTACAGTCTGCTTACCAATGATCACCAATAAAAGTGTTAAAATAGCAAAAGAGATATGGTTTTATAGCTGAAAATACTTTGAAGATTTTGAGCAGGTAAGACTTGCACGTGACAGAGACAATTACTTAAAAAGTTCAGTGAAAATATATCAAACAGAAAAGTTCCAGTGGAAAATTCCAAAGAACACAAGTTCATGAGTGACTTGCCTGGTTTCTGGATCTTATAATACCTTAAGCAGAAAGAATAGTTTTACTTTTTAATTATTATAGAAAAATCTAGTAATTAAGCCTTGTAAATAAAAGCAGTGAAGGAATAATTTGTTGATTTGAAAATAACTCAAAAATAAAAGTGTAATTTACATCTAAAATTAATATTATTTAGAAAAAATCAAATATAAAGAAAGTACTTTGTTCAAATTAAATAATTTAGCAAAAAAAATCTTTTTGCCAATTTTGATACTATACTGGTCAAAGCATATTTTGAAGAAACACATAATTTCAAAGTGTTAAACCTTAACCACTTCTGTTACAGAACAGAATTTATTTTATTTTGCTTCAGAGCATATACGAAAAACAAAATAGCATACATGAAAACCAAAATGTCAATCTCAAGATATTTATATAACTATTTAAATTCCCTCATACTGAATTTTAAGATACAGAAGCAGGTTTTGTGCAAAAGATATCTGCTATGTAATATCAGTAGTTTAAGGGTCAGATTTACATAAACACTTTTAGAACAAAAGACGAAAAATATGGGACCTCCTGCTCTCTGACCATTTATTCATCTTAATATATTACACTGCAGGGGAAAAAGTCTTCCCGCTACAGTTACAGGATTATATAGAAGCTAGCTTTTGGATCCCTGTTTTGGAGACATGGCAGAAAGTGTGAACATGGACAAAGAGGAAAAAATAGAAAGGATTGTTTCTTCTTTCTTTTTGGTCGGGTCACTAGAACTTCCAGACTCCTTCTGCCATCTTCTGCGTTTGGCCTTGAGCAAAGAACATGGAGCATAGATGAGAAAGTGTGCGGCCGAGGGAGGGTAGTAACAGTCCATGAAAATTTTCAGGAGGGAAAATGCTGGATTTTAGGGAGGAAGGACTATAAGTTCCTAATAGATTACTTCAACAACCCACCTCCAGCAGAGACATGGCCTCACAAATCAGTCAGTGCGTGCAAAAGCTGAACTTGACTGTTGCCCGTTTCTCCTACTGATCATTATCAGAAAAATAAGTCTCTACGATTTGCAAGCATCATGACTGCTACATGTTTTGACAAGACCAGCTACTCTCCAGAGGCTTCACATACTTATGATTTAAGTAGCATTCCTCAGCTGGAAAGTTTTTATTGGTACTTGAGTGACACTAGACACAATTTTTCAGAGCCCAAATTCAGGTTCTCAGACCCCTTGACACAGTTCTAATAATCCTATTTTTATTACACTGCTTAGGTAGAAAGAACAAGACATATTTTTGCTCCCCATAAAACCAATTGCAATCCAACCAAGGTGTGTTCTTCTAATTAGATGTAGAGCACCAGTACACCTTACGGTGACTCTCAGAGTAACCCTGCTGATGCTGGTGGTTTAGTTTGAATTTATATAGGTGCATCTGAGCTCTGAGTGTGGCACTAAATAACTAAGCTTCTTCTGCTCTTAAGGAAAGCTCTACTGTTCAAATCAGAAAGGATATAGAAATGTGAACATATTGAAAAAGGCTGAAGTAGAAATAAGATACAGCAAAAACTTGTTGTTTTAAGGCAGGAGAGGAAGATCACCAGTTCCATACAGAACACTGAAGATAAACAGTCATGCTGGAAATTTTGATGTACAGGATACCAGCTAAAAACAAAAGTCTTCATCCACAGTTGTCTTCTTTGACACATTTTCTGGGGCAATTATGTATTGTGTACTCTCATGGCTTTAGTTTCCTTAACCTTTTCTGAGCTGTGTATGTAACATTTCAATGTGCCACAGGGCAAAACTAAACAAGTGATTTGAATGTATTCTAGTTTTCTCTGAAAGCGCTAGAAAAGTGCAGACCGTCAATTACAGGTAAGGCCTGTTTTAAGGAGCCTGTGTCTCTCTTCCTGCTTTGGGGATGGATTCACTTCATTTCACTGCAGTCAATTTCAACTCACATACTTAAACTAAGCTACCAGACAAAACTGTTGGAGACAGTTGTCACATGTTCAGTGGGTCTATCTCCTAACAGGGTTGGACTTCATACCTGCACAGAAAAAACAGATAATACACCTGAACCAGGCATCCAAATTTCAGATGGCAGAAGTTGGGCAAAAATGTTTATACTCTCCATTTCCAATTTTATTTGTGACTTGGTGATGTTCATAAACATGAAATTGTGACAGGTAAACTCTTGGTTATATCTAACAGATGTTGAGTTCGTGTGTGCTGGGCCTTGTGATTGCCATCCCCAGTCCTGCTATAATACATAAATTATCATTCTGTTTTAGTCCATAACAGTGTCATGAATCTAGATACAATTGAAAAGCATGAGAAGGCTCAGGGTAGGTAGGATCTGTCCAGGGGACTCGCACTCCCTTGTCCCATATGCTTTTAACAGATTCTTCAAGTGCCATTTTATTGTCCTGTCATTTAATCTGTATGGAAAAAAAACCCAAAAAACAAAAAACAAAACAACAAAAAACAAGCCCAAACCACAAACCAAAAACCTTAGTAAGATCCCTTCATGTCTTTGGTTGTCTTACTCATTTACATGCAGACGAAATCTACTCATTTCATTTTTGGACCAAAAATGAAGCACATCTTTAGCTCATAGAAAGTAGCATTGATCCATTCAAGTATTCAATAAAAAGGCACCTAAGCCATTTTTAAATAGTGAAAAGATTTTGAAAGCTTTTGTAGTGCTATCCAAAGAGGGATGGAACGTCATATTTCATGTGATGTTCCATATGAAAATTCACTATGCAAAAGAATCACAGACTAAACAATGTAAAGAAGAAAAGAAAACCTTGACCATTTGAAGCCTTCAAATGTTATGAGAAAGTGGCAGCCAAAACCACTCCTTCCAACCTTTCACCTCCAGAGGTAAGGAAGGAAGCTGCAAAGGGAGAAGCAAGTTGCTTGTATTTCCTTAGATTTAATGGCATTCAGTGGGATTTTTTAAGAATACTGAAAAATAAATGTAAGGTGGAAAGTTAGGTTTTCCACAAAAATTATTTACAAGAACAAAGAGAAAATAAAATCAAAGAACATATGTTGTTAGATGGGTTTGTAGAGATTAGTTTCTCAATTAAATAAATTTTTTAGTATTTGAGTTCTTGATCTGTTTGCAAGGTGTCAAACAACCTCTCATTGCCCCTGATTATTTCCAGAGCTGGCAGTGTCTTCCCAGAGTGAACAAACAAAAAGTATAATTTAATTGAGTCTTTGATAACGTCTGTTTTTCCTCAGATCACTGACAGCCTTTGCCTTAATGATACTATTTTCAGATAGATGGCTGATGTGTTGATAATAAATATTCCATGAAAATGATATTTCAGTATTGAAATATAGATTCTGTGAAAAGTTCAGTCTAAAAAATATGGTTTAGAGGAATGTATCAAATATCAAAGTCTGTTTTCTCATTGCTGTGCATGTTACTGGATTATCGATAATTTTTCAAAAGAAATGCAAAGAACCGCTACCAGATATTAAAATATATTTTTCCCCTGTGTTACAGAGGGTAACTATTTCTGTAGCTTTCTCTGGGATCTCAGCTGGAACTGTTATCATTTTGCTCATGGGATGCCATCATATTCCCTGAAAGAAAAACTTTAGTTTTGGTAGCAGAATTTGACTAACAGTCTTTTGGGAAATGAAATGCAAGAGTATGAAAACTCTACACAAGCTGAGCCTTGAGGATTGAAGATCAGAACATCTATCAAACTGACCTGAGAAATGCCTTTCATGATACAGAAGCTGCTTAACTTTTTAGTCACCTTTAAATCAGTGCTTTTACATATGCTTCTCCCGGTCTATGAAGCCAACAAAATAACAACAGAACTTGACACAAAAGCCCTGGGTCTTTTTCTGCTTCCATTTTATGTATTTAGCAGATCATTTTATCATTTTGTTTTCTTAGAGCCATTGTGTGGGTATCTATACTGTTTGGACTATATATAATTCTGGAGTGTTTCATACTGACAGTGCTTTCCTTCTTCATAAGTTCAAAGAAAAAGAAAAAAAGACAGGATACATAATTAAGTCTATTACTTAAGATAGTAAAAGATAATTTACTAACTAAAGAATAATGTATTTCCTGAAGAATTAGAATTCTTTCTTAAGTAAGATATTATTTAATTGTTGAGTCAGTTGTTAATATGGTGGTCTTTGTTTTAAAGGAAACACTTTGTGACCATAAGATAAACTGTGGTGGCTAGTATTGCAATTGACATTTAGTGGCTCAAAAATCAGATTGAGATAAATTAAAGTGAGAAGAAAGTTTTAAGGGCCACTTTTGGTTTGAGAGTCATACTTTTAAAAGCTAAAAAATATGTACCTGCATATGTATTTATATGCTTATATATTTAGAGTATATTTGGAATAAAAATATGCTCGAAATATCCTTTCATTCTGTTTGGTTTTGCAAATAGACTTTTGGTTTTTTTTCAGACAATTTATTAGCCATGTTATTCAAAAATTTTGAAAGCAAGATAGACCTTAGAAGGGCTGTCATTTTAATATTATTTTCTATTTGTTCCTTGTGGAGTTATTTGCATTCCAATTCTAAGCAAATCCTGCGAGGTCTCAATCCAAAGGTATGACATTTTTTCATTCTTCGTAGCACTTCTGGGATGCCTTTTCTTACAGTAATGGATTGTGGAGGCAGATTGTTCTCATGATAACATTTTTTTTTTCCTATAACATTAGAGAAGATATTAGGTCCAAGACAGGGATTTTCCTTGCTCTGATGATGTTGCTTTGATCTCTACTGCTTATAGAAAATGTATCAAAAGACAAAATTATTTTCATATTTCTTCAGGGTATTGGGATTGTCATTCTGCAAATAAATCAGAGAAGGGCTGTTTCCTTTCCAAACACATTTGGCTCCAAATCTTCCTCTTGCATAAAACATTATTCTATCCTCTATTTTTTGTATATTAAAATCATATCCAATGTTTCTTTACTCTCTACCATTGACTGAGTTGCTCCGGAAATCCATATGGACATAACAATGCCTAAAAGGCTGTAAAGAGTGCTTTAAGCAATAGAATCATGCAGTTCCTCAAAGTTCACAGAGGTGGACTGGCAAAGACAGGAATTAGACTCTGTCTCATGAGCAATATTTGAAAAGTTTAGTTGAGAGGGCAGGCCTCTTGTAATTTCCAGAAAAAAAAATCTTCCTCTGTTTGCAGAAATTGCTCCTTTTTTCTTTTTCTTTTTTCCTTTTTTTTCTTTTGTTTTTATCTTCTTTTTTTTTTTTTTCATCTGTTGGGTATTTTCGGGCTTGAAAGGATTGCTTTTCTTCATCAGACTTACTTGGCATGCAAAATAATCTGCCAGCTGCCTCATGTCTTCACTGGGCACATATCAAAAACTAGTTTGGATGCCACCTGTTTCATTACTCATCTAGTGATGCCAATTCCTATTTTGCTTGAATGTGCTATGAATGAAATAAAGAAAAACATAATATATTCTGTTTTTCTAAAAAATGAAGTTGGAGAAGTGGCAGTTAAAGACGGCTGATCAGAACTGAATATGTTGTCTCACCAGTTAAAAAGCTATGCTGAAATTGAAATGATGGACAAAATAGCCTGGCTGATTATACCTGGATTTCTCAAACCTCAAATGCTATTTTGTATACCATGTCCCTTTTTAAAATGCATGTGCATGTATTTCTAAACTGCTATATATACTTTTATTTTTGTTTACATACATTTATATATATAAAGTGCAGATGTCTTAAGATATCATAAATATGATAGTATTTTTTGAAAAATATTTGTATACTCTTTTAAAAGAGTTACTTGCAGTGATAAAAAAAAAAGCACAGAGAAATAAAAAAAACACCCCTAATTATATTCAAGTACATGATTAGAATAGGAAGGTTAGTGTAACTTTAAAAATCCCTCTTAACTGTAAAGGGGACCTATATTCAGTAGTTCAGGTGTAGATCCTTAGATTGCAGAAGTTTGAAGATAGGAAAATTAAGCCAATTATTTTTGGTACCAAAGAGTCCTGGGAAGACTAAACATATTTTAAGAAAGAAATCTTGAAAGCCCAGGAGCAGGCTGGCCCTGTGTAACAGAGATGAGCTGGCAGAGAAGAAGATTGGCCACACTGAGCAGGGACCTTTTGCATCAGCTCAGGAAGAAAAAGGAGTGCATAAAACTTTTAGAAAAAGGAGCAGGAAATCAAGGGAGAGTTAAGGATGTCGTTAGGTCAAGCAGAAAGAAAATTAGAGACAAAAGAAAATTTAAAACTTAATCAGGACTGTTCTGTAAGGTGTTTTTTGTAAAGAAACTTAAAAAGAGGAGAGGCAAAAAAACCTTCATATCTTACTGGATGCAGAAGAGAATACAGTCAAAAAGGATGAGGAAGGGCATCAGACTCTAGGTCATCAGGGCTTGACCTAGAGTCTCAAAATAGGATAACTGGTAGACTCCTAAAACAGCAAAGAGGGACAGGGAGCAGAGCAGACCCCCTGCAATCCTGGGAGGAATTCATGAGTGACCTGCAGAGCCACTGAGACACTGACAAGTCTGTGGGGCTGGCTGGGAGTCCCCCAGGGGTGCTCAGGGAGCCGGCACAAGAGCTCACTAAGCCGCTCTCCATCCTTTATTACCAGTCCTGGCCAGTCACGACATCTTAGATGACTGGAGGTGCCAATGTGATGCCTGTGGGCAAGAAGGGCCTCGGGGAGGATGCGAGGGACTCCAGGCCTGTCAGCCTGACCTCGGGGCCCGGCAAGGTTCTGGAGCAGACCATGGTGAGTGGGATCACACGGCCCATAGAGGACAACTGAGGGATCAGGCCCAGCCAGTGTGGGTTTAGGAAAAGCAGGTCCTGCCTGAGCAACCTGCTGTCCTTTGAAGAGCGGGTGACCCACCTCAGGGCTGAGGGAGAAGCTGTGGATGGAGTCTGCCTGGACTCGACCAAAGCCTTTCATTCCATCTCTGACAGAAGAGTCCTGGAAAAGCCGTCAGCCCAGGGCTTGGGCAGGTGCACTCTTTGCTGGCATAAGAACTCTTGGGACAGGGCCCAGAGAGTGGCTGTGAATGGTGCTGCATGGAGCTGGGCACTAATGTTGTCCCCATGGGATAAATGCTGGGGTCAGCTTTTTTTTGCTATCTTTATTGATCATCTTTATAAGGGAATTGTGTTTATCATTAGCAAATCTGTGGAAGACATCAAGTTGGGAGGGATTGTCGATCTGATGCATGGCAGAAAATCTCTTAATAGAGACCAGGACTGGCTTCATGGAGGCCAGACGTACGAGCCTCAACAAAGCAAGGTCCTGGGCCCTACACTTTTTCCACAGTAATTCCATTCCATTTTCCATTCTGGGGGCAGAATATCTCGAAAGCTCCCACTGGGAGAGGACCCAGGCCTCCTGACAGACAGCTACTGAAAATGAGCTGGCCAGTGTCCAGGTGGGTAAGAAGGCCGGTCACCTCCTGGCCTTCTGTGTCAGCACTAGTGTGGCAGGCAGGACCAGGCCAGTGATTGTTCCTCTGTGCTGGGCACTGGTGAGGGCACACCTCGACTGCTGTGTCCAGTTCTGGGCCTTTCAGATCAGGAAGGGCTTTGAGGTGCTGCAGTATGTCCAGAGAATATCAGTGAAGCTGGCGAAAGGGCCAGAGCACCATCTTGTGAAGAGCAGCTTAGGGAGCCGAGGTTTTTCAGCCTGGAGAAAAGAAGGTACGTGGTTGTGATCTTATCATTCTATAACTTTCTGAGACGAGGTTTTAGCCAGGTGGAACTCTGTCTCTTCTGCGAGAGAGCTACTGATGGGATAAGAGTACATTGCCATAAGTTGAGCCAGGGGAGGTTTAGATTGGACATTATGAAGAATTTCTTCACAGAAAGGGTGATTAGACATTGGAATGGACTTTTCAGGGAGGTGGTGAAGCCACTGTCCCTGTAAGTCTTGAAGGAAAGACTGGACATGGCACTTAGTGCCTTGATTTAGGTGACATGGTGGTGTTCAGCCAGAAGTTGGACTCAGTGATCTCAGAGGTCTTTTCCAACCTATTTTATTTTGTGTGGTTCTGTGTGACTCTGTGTAAACGTGCTGATAACTAGTTCTCTAATTGGATAGGTATCTGAATTACATAATTCAGACGTTTATGAAACAAGATGCAAGAGGAGACTACAAAAAGGATTTTTTTCTTCCCTTCTGGTAATTTTATGCATTTTCAGAACAGAGATAAATTATAGGTAGGATCAATTTTTATATTCATGCAGCAAGTTTACTAGGCATGTTTAGTTTGGGACACCAACAACACTGATGTCTATGACCATTTTGCTGTTAAATTCAGGGAAGACTCAATTAAAGAAGAAAGACCAAGAGAGGTAAAACACAAAATATGAGTAAATGTAAATAGTATTGTTTAAAATTTCAGAAATGGCTTTGTTTAGGTTTGCCTGTCAGTTGATGTATGGGAAAGGAGAAGTTTCCTTTTTCCTAGGAAAGAAATTAACTTTAAACTTTTTAAATGACAAATGTATATCATTTGATATTCATCTGGGTATGGACAATATGCACCCTAATTATATGGAGAATGGTAATCAATTACTTATTCAAGCAGCTTTTTTAATCATTAATCAAGCATTGCCAATGGCTCTCTTCTGCAATGACTTGACTGTGTCACTGTCACAGCTTATACATATTCCTGTTAATTGGATATTATGACTGTTGCCCTATTTTGGTTTTACACTTTAAGTTAGTTCTATATGAAATACAGCAGAGCACGTTACAAGGGTTATATCTAAATAATCCAAGATGAAAGTACGAGGTAACTGAGTGTTTTGCCTTCAATTACTTTTTGTGTAAGTTGATTGTTCAAAGCTCTCTGCAATGTTTATAGGAGCAGTAGATGAGAAATTCTGTACTTCAGTTAAAATATTTCTGTATTATCAGCTCCTTAGGGTGACGACAATCTTGTATTGCGCATTTATGAAGAAGCTCAGACTTCTAACTCATGCCACAGATTATTATCAGTGAATCGTTATTTATACAAAGTCCAAATATAAGGTTCATAGTTGGTCTGTCATTTAAATAGGAATGTAGACAAACAATAAAATTATCATAAGACTTCAGTGTAGTCTATCAGATATTTTAAAGAAAGACATTATTCTTTGCATTCCAATAAAATTGGTAACTGATTTGATATGTTACCAACATAATAGAACTACAAATGTATAAACTCATTGATATCAAAGTGTGATCGATTCTTTTATTTCAGAAAGCCTGCTCCTTGTTCTTTTACTTTAATGCCACTCTTAAATATGCCTTATGTAGGAAGAGTAGAGATATAAATTATTATTTGATTTTCCCTAATACCGAAACACTTGGCTTTATTTAGACAGTTGATGTACTATAATCATATTTTATTGCAGTAAGTTTAATAATTTTATTTTTATCTTGGATTACTCTAATGTATTCCCTGGAGTTCTGTATTTCGTTTTTGTCTTAAAATATTAAACTGCAAAATCATGAAGGCTGGGAATATCATTTCATTATGGCTGTGAACTTTCTGCAACACAACAGGTTGTTGGTCCTCAATCTGACAGTTTGACATACATGCAAAACTACTATGCAAAGGACCAAAAGTATTTCAAGGAGTATGTGGAAGAAGAGTGTCTGGAGAAGGCACCTGTGTGCCTGGTACCAGCTGCTTAGGCAGGGCGTCTGGATCATCCCCAGTCCTGGTGGGAATGGGAAGTGTGTGTGTATCCACTAGTAAATTCGGGCTGGGACAGGTATCGGTCAGAGAGGTGGGCTGTGCTGGTGCTCACAGGAGGAACCGCAAGCGTGCAGTGCCTGGGGGACACCTCTGTGTGTGTGCTTGCCGTGAGCACCAAGCTGCACCAGCAGGCAAGCAGGGGACCCACGGGACAGTCAAGGTGGCCTGGGTGCAGGGACAACAGAGGGGCTGTGGTGATGCTCGAAGGCTCTGCAAATAGTCGTGTGCTCGTGAGCACAGAGTGGGAGTGTGTGTGTGCCACCATGACTGACCTGTTCTCTCTGCAAGCTGAAGAGAAGGAGGGGAGCCGGCTGCCTGTGTTTATGCCGTGTGTGAGTCCTGCGTGTGGCGGTGTGTGTGATCAGCCATGCCGGTGTCCTCTGTGTCTGTGTGTCTCTGTTTTTGCCTCTGGGACATGTGCCCTGTTTTGCCACTGGTTGAAGCAGCAGCTGGGAAAGAAGCAGCTGCATCCCTCAGTGTGAGCAGAGACCTGAATCCTGGACGCTGGCCTGGGCTCCAGCAGCTGGGCAGCAGAAATCTCATCTGGAGCATCTGGAGCAGGAGATCATGTTTCTTATGTCACTTAACAGTGTTATGACAACACCTGTTGACATGGCTTTTCTACATTAAAAGATTACTGGCTGTGAGAAGGCAGATTCCTAAGTCCAGGGACAAAACAATCAATTTCTGCTAAAACCTGAGAACTGTCATACATACACACAGACTGGGACTGCATGGCAGATTGATGTCACAACCATCCTCAGAAGAGGCACTTTTCTACAGATGTTGCTGATACATTAATTTCCAAGGACACTCTTAAAAAGTATCAATAATTCCCCTAACTTGCATAATAGTAACACAGCTCCAGAGTATAAGTTGATCAGACAGAATTTTAGAAACAATCAAAATCAGAGAAGGTCAGGAAGGGCAGAAAAGAATACAAAGTATCAATTAAAAAGCTCTTTTGATGCTCTAAGAGAAAATCAGATTAACTGATGTTATTTATGGTGAAGGAAAAGATACTGACTTTCTCAGATAGCTGATTCAGATCTCAGCAGAAATTTTTTTTTGCAGTTTCAATTTCATTGTTTGCATATGAATAAACCAGTCGTTTTTGAGGAGAGCTTTTCACGAAAAATATATTTTTGGGTTGTTTTTGTTTTAAATGATATATGATTCAGTCTTTAAAGGACAAATGTACTTTTGGATTGCATGTAGTTCAGCACAGGGCCTGGTAACGAGCCTGGTTGAAGGACATATTTCATGAAGTTATCTTTGTTTTCATTTAAAGACAGAAAGCCAGGGAAATTATCTCATTTGCTTTGGCAGCCTGTCCCAATAATTAACCAGCTTTATTGTTAAGAAATTCACTTCTCGCTGAATCTTTTTCTAGCTTCAGCTCCTAATTTTTTATTATTTTTATTACTTTTTCCACTATAGTGACATGCTCTTCACTTGCAATTTTCAGTCCGTGAAGATATCTCTACACTAAAAGCAAGTAAATGTTCAATCTTCTTTTGGTTTGTGGGGTGTGGGGGGGTTCCTACTCTAAAACAAGGCATTTTGTAATTTTTCACTCTTCTGACATACTGTAGTTTTTTGAAAATCTAATCTCCAAATTTACACATACTGTTCTAAGTTTAAACAGTCCCCCAGTTTTTAACAGAATGAAAAACAAAAACTCAAAAACACCTAAACTTCAGAGATGAAGATAAAGTTTTCTTATTCCTGTGTCCCATAAAATAACTAAGCTTTTTTCTTCAGCATCACTGTAACCTCAGTCACTCACTTATTATGGAGAATGTTCCTTTGCCAATCCCCAGGTGTGTTTAGCAGGTGCACTTGTCTCACAAGTAAAGCAGGGTTTGTATTTCTCTTTAAAGTTTGGAGAAGCCTCTGTAAAAATATACCAGAGGAAGAGAGAGGAACCACACAGGCACAATGAGGAATAAGGAGAAAATGTATGAGAAAGAGTCCTTCAGAGACAAAGGGGAGATGAGGAGGAAGAGGAAGAGAAGGAGAAAGAGGAGGAGGAGGAGGGCAGGAGAGCCTGCAAGCCTGGAGCAGGGATAACCAGGGATAGCCCTGTAGATTCAACATGTATTTGCTTTGCACTGAGGTAAATGTCATGTCACCAGCAAATATGATGCTGTTCAGATGTTGAATAGCCCCCCTTTTTTCAGAGTGCTGACTGAGGGAAGCTAATCTTTAAGTATGTCAGAATTAGAAGGGTCTCAGAAGAGGATAGTAGTTAAACTTGACCCAAAATTGTCTCAAAAAGAAGGGAGTGAAAAATCTGGAACAGATTATGAAATGAAAGAAAGGATCCATGAGGCAGAAAATAAAAATAACAAGAAGAACTTAAAATTTTAAAATAAATATTGGTTTAGAAAGGCAGATAGAGATCTGTTCCACATGTCTTTGAATGTATGAGGAGGATATTTAATAGTTACAAAATGACAGTTGCAAAGCAATTTAAAAAAACAAAAAACCCAACAACTTTTTCACAAGAGGTAGAGTGCAGAATACTTTGACATGAATTTTACAGAGCCAGATTAATCCATATTCCTCCTGTGAAAAATGTCATAAATTTCCCCTTGAAAATATGAAATTCATCATTCTTAAAAATAATGTAATAGAAACATGATGATCCTTGTGACTGGTCCATTATAGAAGTGGTCCCACTGGTGGGTGGAGTTATCAAATTAGAGATCACTTATTATCTTTCACACTTCTAATCAGAGTCTAACAGCTTAAATAATTTTAAAGCATAAAAAGTGTTGAAAACCCTTCTATAAGAAGTCAGTTTATTTCACAATTTCCAAGACTTTGTAAGGCATCTTCTTTCCACTATGATATACAGTTCTTCTGCACTTCCTTTTTTCTCTTCTCTGTGAATCATTTAACTTCAATTATAAATTGACGAAATGAGGATTATCAAACAGAGCAGGGATACAGTATTAGGTTCCTAATCTGTTGATACAAAGCTTTTTATGAGTACAGAAAAAAACTGCACATTAGCTTTCCTGAAGCATTTTCTCAGTCACTTAAAATATGGGGCAGAACTGCCCTTCACAATTGTTGAAACAAGGTTAAGAAACATTACATATTACTCTATATTTTCCATACTTTCTGGTTGTTCATTTATATGAGGCTGTAAATACATATTGAACCATTTCAATCTGTTTTGTATCATTTGATTTTGTGCTTTATTACAGTAAGAAAGGGACTGCTAATATATTCATATTGCACTAATACCTGGAAACAATCGACCATATAACTCAGTCATTACACACCATAATAAATATTAATGCAATTTTGAAAGGGAAGAAATAAATCTCTCTGACTAATATTTCTCTAAGATGCGTAGAAATTTCTGGTGTCAGAATGTGCATCTCCAACCTGACTAAAATCTATCGTTATTGGATGAATGGGCAATCTGAACTGTTATGCAAATATGACCTTCAAGAAAGTTGAGACAGGGAAAAAAAAATTTAAAAAAAAGAAAAAAAAAAAGAAGATAACTTTGGCTGTCTAGAATTATCTTGTATATGCTTCTTAATTCTAAATGAGAGACCAGAAGTACCTTTTAGATGTCTCTGATTTCTAACTGAAGGACTAATTATGCATTAAGATCTAAAGTTTTACAAAAACAACCTATTTGTATTAATATTAATATTAAATGTGAACTGTAAATTTGCTTACTGAGCCTTAGATTCTTGAAAACAAATTTGAGAACAGAGTGTGATGATTTCATCTGGATTAGAGTTCATTTTCTTCATGGTGGCTCGTGTGGGGCTGTGTTTTGGATTTATGTTGATAATGCAGAGCTGTTTTTGTTATTGCTGAGCAGGGCCTACACAGAGCCAAGGCCTTTTCTGCTTTTCGTACAGCCACGCTGGGGAGGTGACTGTGGGTGCAGGGAGCTTGGGAAGAGACACAGCCAGGACAGGTGATCCAAACTGACCCAAGGGACACTCCAGAACACGGGCCATAGTGGACAGTATGAAGAGTGAGGAGAGGAAGGAGGAAGAGGGGCACATTTGCAGTGATGGTGTTTCTCTTCCCAAGTAACCACTACCTGTGACGTGGCCCTACTCTCCTGGAGATGGCTGAATACCTGCCTGCCCATGGGAAGCAGAGAATTTTTCACTTGTTTTGCTTTACTTGTGTGCTTGGCTTTTGCTTTCCCTATTAAACTGTCTTTATCTCCACCCATGAGTTTTCCAGCTTGTATTCTTCTGATTCTCTCCCCAATCCCACGGGTGGGGGTGAGTGAGTGGCTGTGGGGGGCTTGGCTGCTGGTTAGGATTAAACCATGAAACTTAAGAACAAACAGTATCCAATGGTTTGCAAGCTCCATGATCCAAAGATGTATACTTCAGCAGAATAGTCCTATCTGTTGGATGAATTTTTTCCTTTCTTTCTAATATCTGCACACACTGTACATTGCTTCGTAAGATTCTGCAAGCAAAATCCATGCTACATTAGCTGAAGACAGAACGTTCCAGCTCACGCAAATATATAAAATGTGTGAGATAAGCATTGAATTAAGAACATTCCTACAACTCTAGCAGTTCCCAAGAATGTGACTCATCTGCAAGGCACCTGTAGTAACTGCAGCTGTTGGCAAAATGCAGTACAGTTCTGAGGTGGGTTTATGTTCACACACACACACCCGAGTATGGATGGGAGAGTTGCTGAGCTCCATTCATCTCCCTCTTTAGGAAGCGCTAAACACTCTTACCTCATTTATGTCTCATATGCATCAGCCCAGAATTTGAAGGCTATAAAAATATCCATGCTGAAGATCATGAGTGCCTGTAGCCTCAGATTTGATCTCTTCTTTTTGTCTGCAGAAAAATGACTAGGCTGTGACTAGGTCTGCGTGGTGTGACCTGAGGTTAAGCTGAACAAACACATGCAAAAGATGTGGAAAACTGCCAGACACCAATTAGGAGTTGCCAAATGTGGCAAATAAAAGTGTGAGAAGCTGAAAAAAGGATAAAGAAGACTGCATTAATTTCACAGGTGGTTAACAATAGAATTATAGAATGATTTGGGCTGACAGGGATCTTAAAGGTCATCTAGTTCCAACCCCCTTGCCACAGGCAGGGATACATTCCACTAGACCAGGTTGCTCAAAGTTCCATCCAACTTGGCCCTGAACACTTCCAGGGATGGGGTATCCACAGCTTGTCTGGGCAACCTGTGCCAGTGCCTCACCACCCTCACAGTCAATAATTTCTTCCTAATAGCTGATCTAAACTTACCTTCCTTCATCTTAAAGCCATTCCCTGACAGGCAGATCTGACAGGCAGATTAAGCATCATGGTATCACTGTGCTGGTGTAAGATGCAGAGCTCCAGCACTTCAGAGCCCATCTGTCCATGCCTTCATAATGTCTTTATTTTCTTCTTTTCTTCAAGTCCAATGAGGTTACTTAATTCTGAGCAATGGATCGTGCATTAAAGTTAACCATCTAAGCTGACCTAGCTGCATCTTTGCTCTGTAGGCAGTGGAGTGATATAAGGACTAAAGAGCAATCCATCCAAGATAATATGACCAATACAGAGGTGATAAATCATCAATTGAAAGTTTTTGTTTCATTGTACACACCAGAATTATGGACACAATGAGATACAGGATGAAGCTAGGCTGTTTGTATATGTATATATGTGTGTGCATATGCAAATACATATACAGGTAATATACTCCCTCTTTGCTACTTCATATCGAATACATTTCTTCTTTTTTATTATATAAAATTTATGGACACCAGTCTTCATGAAACACATAATGGGTGTTATTCACTGGCGATCACAGTCATGTTTAAAATTCTTTTCCTTCAGGTTTTGTGTTAAAATTAGTTTAATTATATATATGCTACTACCACTATTAGGCTTGGATTATACATCACATTTCAGGTCATACTCATGGAGCAACTGTGTTGCAAGGTATTAGCCTCAAGCTGCAGCAGCTGCTTAAAGCTAAGAAGTTATGATGAAAATTGGTATAGGATTACTTTTCCTTCCGACTGCCCCCAACAAGTCTCTGCAATTTATTTGCAAATCACTGTCATATTCCTTGTCTTGAGACTGGAAATTCTGCCAACTACCCTTCAACATGTCTAGTAATACCAGAAACTTTCTGCAGCCCTATACTTCCTCTCATATAAAGACTGCATGAAGACAGCAATAGCTCAGAGACTCATTTTTAGGATGGCTCCACTTCCTTACTACCAAGAACTTTGGACTAATCCTGTGTGCACTGAACATTAAAAAAATAAGAATATAAAGAAACACTTGTAGCTTAGAGATAAGAGGTGACCAGTAATTCTCAGTGTATTGAAACAAACTTCAAAAATTATTCTCAATATCATTGCAGACAATATCTTTTCTTTCAGTGAAGTAGAGATCAAACCATTTCTGATCTCCATTTGGCCTTGGAATAATGTATTCCTGCTTTTCTTCACCGTAGGGAAGACCCAAAAATGACAGCATGCTAAGAAGTATGAAACTGGATTTAAGTGGTTTAAGTGACTGAATTGCGTCAAGAGATCTCTGCTCATCTCTTACTCAAAAAGATAACTTTCATTATGTATTAATGAACTCTTTCATGTGCTGTTCATGATTTCTGGCCCGCCAACAATAGAACTGTGAGTACAAGTAATTTTAAAGTAATATACTTTTTGCAATTTCAGTAGTAATCAAACTTATCTCTCAGCTTTGAGCAAAAAACCTTGACCCTAGCAGCATTTTAAATGAACCCTTCAGCAAATATATAAGCATAATTACAGTAAAATAACAACTTTACAATAAAATAAACTTCAGAGTTTTGGTGTCCAAGCCTTACTGTGCTGTTCATATCTATCTCCATTAGTCTGAAAAGCTCCTGGCAACATCAAGGACAGCTTAGGAGAGGGAGGGTACTGAATCATTTACAATATTACAAAAATGATATATTATGGCACCGTGCCTTTGAACATATAAAAGAGCCGGGGAACAATTTTAGATACAGGTGTATGTGTATATAAACACAGAGGTTTAACTGTAGCTCTATGATCATAATATTTTCCTGAAAACTATAGTTCTATAGTGTAGAATGACGGAAGCAACACAATGTACGTTAGGTTTAAATGTAAAGGAATATATTTGAGATATGTGCATTTTGCAGCCTGAAAGAACTTCCATTCTGTTTTATCTGAATATTATTAGAAATAAGCAAAAAATCAAAATGAGCTCTCTTCATTGCCTGGAATTAGTCACTGGAAACAGAGTACATCCTCACCAGCTAGAGCATGTCCTCTTCCACGCCTGATCACATGGGAGAATGATTGTGAAATGGAAACATTAAAACAATACGATCGTGATATTTGTTTTTGAGTTTTCCATGGTTCAGAACTTCAAGTCAATACTGCTGAAGAGGATTGTGCTACCTGTCACTGTACAATCTAGCTTTTGCATACCACTCATGAAATATTGAAAAAGAAGACAAAACATCAGTGTTTATTGGCACAAAAGATCCATTTGCTGAAAGCATAAATATTTATGATCAGTCCATGGCTAACACTGTGACAAAGTATGTCTCTGAAACAATAAAGTTTTGTGCTTTGAAGAGATGGGACTGTCTTCCCAACAGAGACAGCTCCTAAACCTGGACAGTGAAATGTGTGCAGGCACATCTTGAATTCTGACCCAGAAAGGCACCTCTTCAAAGAAACTGCCACCAGTTTGGGAGTTTGCTCGCACAACTGGGACAATGTTTTTTAAACTGTAGTATATGAGCTCTTGGCATTGAAACCATGAGGATTATATATACAGGCACACAAGTTAATTACTAGGCAATGGGCTCTGTTCTCTAGCAGTTTGTACATTTGCTACTGTTATTTGCTGTTTCTATTATGACAAAACACTGAGCCTGCATCTGAAAGCAACACCATGCTAGGTAATACTCAGGCAATATAACAGACTGCTTCAGAGAATTTGCAATTAAAGAATTAGATAGCAGAGTAAAAAATTATGATACCTTAAACTGTACTTTTCTGAGAAATGTACAACCTTTAAAGTTGTTTTAATCCTTACCAAGCAGTTCAGTTATTTCCTCATTTGTTTCTTCCTTTGTACTTTAATTTTAAGGTTCTTGGAGAAAATTATTTTTCTAAGAGAAATTTAGGATTTTTTATTCTTAGCCCACTCAAGCTGCTACGACAAAAGGTGACTCAGTTTAAGTGTAGACTCTCAGTTAAATTGCCTAAATGTAGGATTCATAGGATCAAATAATGTTTTGGGTGAGAAGGGACCTTAAAAATCATGGGCTGGGAGGCCATTCACCAGATCAGGTGGCTCAGAGCTGCATCCAACTCGGCCTTGAACACTTCCAGGGAAGGGGTGTCCACAACTACTCCAAATAACTTGTTCCAGTGCTTCATCACTGTCTGGGTGAAAAATTTCTTCCTAACTTTTAGTCTAAAACATACTCTCTGTCAGTTTAAAATCAGTTCCCCTTGTCCTCATGTTCTGCTTGTATAAAAAGTCCATCTCTCTCCTTTTAATAAGCCCCCTTATTGTATATCCTGGTTCTGGCCAAGACTGGGTTAATTTTTGCAGTAGCTGGGAGGGGCTATGGCCAAAACACTGAGATTATTCTATACCATTCACGTAATTGAGGGGACAGGGTATAAGGACTCTCACTTCCTAGGAAAGGAAGTTCCTTCCACTCAATAAAGCATGGTGGGAGAAACTGTTTGTTGTGATAGGTCTTCCGTGTAAATAATTTCTTTTTTTAATATCTTTTGTTATTAATACCATTGATGTTACTGTTTGTTGCTTATCTCATTGCATTTCCAGTAAATTGTTCTTATCTCAACCTGTGATCTCTGCCTTTTGTGCCTCCAGCTGGAGGGGAGACAACTCCTGGTTTTAGCCAGAGTACTAAACTGGAAAATACCATTCCTAAAGGAAGACACTTCCAAGGTACTGGAAGGCTTCAATGAGGTCTTCCCAGAGCCTTCTCTTCTCCACACTGAACTATCCCAGCTCTCTCAGCCTGTGTCCAAAGGAGAGATGCTCTTGTCCTCTGAGCATCTCTGTGGCCTCCTCTGGACTAACTCTAACAAGTCCTGATCTTTCTTGTTTTGAGGATCCCAGATGTGGATGCAGTACTCCAGGTGAAGGCATATGAGAGAGATACCATGTGTTGCTAAGGGTACCGTTGGATACTTATGATATTTAAATTGAGCTGGAAGAAAGTATTCAACACCTACAGAAGATTTATATCCTGCTATGGCAGCTTGCAGCCAGTCTGGATACAGAGTATTTTATAAGGTACTGGGTGTGTATTTTCAGCAGCGGAATGGCTGATGTACCTGTCTGTGTCTGTTGTAAGCTACTCTTGAACTACTTAATACAGTCAATAGAGCTTATTGAGCTTTTCAGATCACCCAAAGGTAGACAAATAGAACATGATTTGTATACTAAACATATCTAATGCTAATAGGCATGCCCTATGCATCTTATCTGCTCCCCAGAGTGTGATCCAGAAGGATGTGTGTCTCCTGAACTTCCTGTGTCGGATTGGTGAGTCCTGCTGCAGATTTCTGAGGGCACATTAAGATAACAGAATTGAGCCCATGTTAGCTCAATACCAGAATGGATTTTCCACCTGCACTGTACTATCACAATATCCACTGACTGAAAGGGAGTTTAGAGACATCTAATACTTCTACAGATACCCAAATTTAGGGATCAGCCAGAATCCTACCTTTTGTGTCTCATCCAAATCCTTAACATCAAAACTAACTGGACTGTAATCCATCCAAAATACAGCAAAGACCTCCATTTTAATTTAAAATGCATTGAAGAAAAAAACCAAAAAACCCAAAACTCCAACAAGTTTCTTCTTATGCAATAGACAAATACTTAGAATACTATCTTCAGACAAAGCAGATCAACATTTTATTCACTTCCTTTCAGATATTCTAAACAGTATTACTTCTTTCCTGAAGCATGTTCTTACTAGCCATCTGTAGAGTAGAGTGCTGTGAGATCTAAGAAGGAAGAACCAGGTTTTAGTAGCCTCCTGTTTATGCTGTTGTGAATAAAATTGAATGAGACACAGAAAAAAGGAGTATGCCTTGACTGTATCCAACTGTCTCAGCTTTCAAGCAGAGAAAAATTGTTCTGACTTCTGCCTGTGAACAGCTTCTCTAGTTTATATTTCACATCCACTTGGTAAGTATAAACAATTATTTGGTAGATCACCTAAACACATCAGGTCTTGTTTCCTAAGAGCTTCTGCCTTCTCTTTTTAGATTAGCATTTTAACATCAGCACTTCCCAGAATGTTCTCTAAATGACATAGCATTCTTCCTTCCCTCCCACATTATCTTTCCTTCTGTGAGGCAGGAAGCAGCACTCATTCTAGAGCTTTTAAAGTTGTATGTATGTTCATTAGTTCTTCAGCCAATATGTCCTTAAATAATTCTGTCATTTTGTTTTGTTTTGTTTTCAAGAGAGGACATGAATTCTGGTCCCTTTCCTTTATTCAGATGCTACTTTTCATTAAAAGTATGCTTCGGCTGATGTTAGCAACAGAGCCTAAAATCTAACAAATTGACAGATAGTTCCAATATTTGGTACTTTAAAAATGAATGAAGACTTTAAATAAATAAAATAATATATATATTTAAATANTAAAGAACGTACTAAAACAAGTCCTGTGTGTAGAGTTTAAACCCTCAGACATTTCGTATTCAAGTGACTATTTTAATCACTTGGAGGCAGAGAACTTTTCTTTATTTCTGTCTTACCACCACCTGTCCCAATTTTCTGCAGAATAACATTGCAGTCACTGAAGGGCTGAAGCATGCTCTGCCTTTGGAAAACTTATAAGCCGGTGGTTAGGAAACATTCCAGGCATTAGAGAATTTTAAATCTGAAACCATTTGATATGAAGCTGGAATTAAATCAGAGTCCTGTAACCACTCAGGTGTTAGAAAAACATGTGTGTGGTTTTGCTGCCTTCATAGAGAGCAAAAATTGAAAAAGAGAGCAGATGATATTCTTTTCATGCAATCTGTCCATTCAGAAAAATCCCAGACATTATCAAAATATTTCTAAATTAGCCAATCCCTCAAGTATTTTCAAAGGAAAAATCCAGTTTCTGGATCCTCATCAGTGTAAAAGTATACAGCTCTGCCAATATTGAACCTGTGTGGATTTAACCCTTAATATCTGGGAAATTTTCATCTTGAAGATGTGAATTAAATGTTCTATTATAGAAGAATTGCAATCTGAAGGTAGAATATGGAATGTAAATAAACTTATTTCCTTGTCTTTTGATTGTATTCTAGCTTGGTTCCTCATTTTGTCTTGGTCTTTTGTCCCAAACACCATAATGATCAGATTAAATAAATTAAATGATGCTATCTACAGCTTTAGAAATATTAATGGTGACTGGAATAATTCAATCTTGAAAATGCCTGTCAACAAATGGATTTGCCCAAGAAAGTCTGTATATAATCTATTTCTGCCAATACAGTTAAACTGGGAGGATGAACTTGATTTCTGCTAGTGAGTTCGTTGAAGCTGTGTTATCTTGTGTGTGTGTCATGGATTAACCTCTCTGGTGGTGCTTTAGACATTGTGATGACTTGGATCCTTCAGATAAAGATTTGATCTAGGGACTTAAGTGTATTGATTTGACGAATCTTAAAATCTGTCCCTTATTGATGTAGTTCGGTGAGGGGAAGTTTCTGCTTGGGATCCAAGAATCTTCTGTTGTGCGAGCTCACTTCTTCCCCTTGCCAAATACAACCTGGCGGATGTTTGTTGCCTCAGGAACTGACTAATGTACCAGATGAAGAGTGCATGTGACAGCATGTCAGCTACAAGGAGAAGAAAAATAGAAAATGAAATGATTTGGAATAAATAATCATTTTCATTCAAGTGTATAGGAGAATGTGGCAGAGAATGAACAAATAGATATGTAAGGCAAAAGGGAATAAGGGACATTAGCTTTGATATTCCCATGTCAGTGATAATTTTCTGGAATATTTTATTGTTGTTTTGAACTCAGATATGAACGTCTTACAGAAAATTTGTGTAAGAGAGAAAAGCATGCCAGATCTGGGAATCTGCATAAACCACAGCTATTGAAGAAAGTCCCCCAAAATCAAGGGTTTTGTTGTTAAAAATTCAGAGCATTGACCTATGTTTGTTCCTGCTGATGCCAAGAAGATCAGTGTTGCTGTGGCTGAGTTTATTCTGACATCTAAGTGATTATACATGTCAAGCTACAGTGACCATATACTGAGAAAAGCCATACTTCTGTTTTAGAAGCATATTGCTTTATGAGAAGGAGGTTCTCTAAACAAGTCAAGTGTTTAAAATGTGATCCTTCACGCAGAAAAGGAATGCAAGACCGTAACTTCCAGTGTTTGCAGGTTGTTATCAACTATCTTTACCTTGCAGTGCAGTCAACTGTACAGACCAATAGATTATCATTATCCAAAGACTGAACAAGCAGTGAATTAATTTCTCTGTAGGAGAGAGTTCCTGGAGAGATTTACATACCGCATTAGCAAATTCACTGATCTGGCAATCCAGCATGTTTTGCATTTATATTCATTAGGCAGGTTTTCTTTCTCTGTATTTATATTTTTAAAGTGAATGGTTATGGGTTTGTCAGATGTGAAAGCTTTTCGTAAGCTAAGAAAGAGAATTTTGTTCTGGGAAGTAGAGAACAGGACTGGGAGCAAAAAATATTTTTTTTCCTACCTGAAATAAACACCTCCATTAGAGTTTCTAGTCAAGGTTTTACTTGCTTCTTGCAAAGTCCAAAAAAATGTCTCTAAGTGTATGTCCAAAAAAGTAGTGTAGTGAAAAAGGGAAAGGAATCTCTGGGAAACACACAGTAACTTCTTGGTTTCTTTGTAGCCAAATACTTTAACACAGTTATAAAGGGAGATACTTAGTAATATCTCCATGCCCTTTCCCCGGAGTCTTCAGCAAAGAAAGCTGGATCTGGATTTGCAAAATTTGCAACTTTGTGTGTTGGGTTGACCTGGGCTGTCAGGGATGTGCCCACCAAGCTGCTCTATCACTCCACCTTCTTTCAGGACAGAGGGAGAAAAATACAATGAAAAAGCTCATGGGTCAAGATAAAGACAAGGAAATCGCTCACCAATTTCTGTAATGGGCAAACCAGACTTGACTTGAGAGGATGAATTTAATTTATTTTCAATTAATAACATACTGGGTTGGTGAGAAACAAGAATAAATTTAAAAGCATTTTCCCCTCACCCTACCCTTCTTCACACACTCAAATTCTCTCCCAGCTCATTGACCTTGTCCTCTCCAAGCAGTGCAGAGGGAAAGGGAACACGGGTCAGAGACAGTTTATACCATTTAATCTCTGCTACTCCTTCTTCCTCGTGCTTTCCCACTGCTCCAGCTTGGGGTTCTTGCCTGCACAAACTGCTCCAGCACTGGCACTTCCCATTGCTGAAGTTCTTCACAAACCACTCCAGCATGCATCCATTTCATGGCATGCAGTCCTTCACTTATTTGACACCTTTCTCCTTCCTGTCTATCCATCTTTCAACACCACAGTTTCTTCTTCCTGAACCTCAGCATTACAGTCCCTTGGAGATAAAGCCCATCAAAGGATATAAACCAGAGAGATTTGCATAAAGTCTTTGGTTGAGAAAGTCACTAAGCCAAAGGGTTCTGCAACTTGGAAACACAGTTGTGAGGATATATCATTGTATGCCCTGTTCTTACATCTTTTCTGAGTACCCACTACTGCCTAATGCCCTTAGCTGGTGTCTCTGTGCTGTGTTCTTCCATACTCTTCTGGCTTGGGAAAAGACAGCTTTGTGTGGCAGAAGGAAGAGAAAGTCAATGTGTGAGAGTGAGTCTGCACTGACAGATGTTTTAATGATTAGGTCAGTGTTTGAATTGTATTTTTTGCCTGGCTAATGATACAGGTTCAGCCTCTTCAGGGTTTAGAAACAGATGACACAGATACTGCAGTTCTTGAACTAGAACTCCAAGATGTCAATCATTTAAGTCAATATAACCTTGGAAAGACGAACAGTAATTGGGGTATGGTAGAAGGTGTCAGTTTTGCAAGGAGTTACATGGATAGTGAAACTAGATAAGAGAGAAAGCAAAAGTCACAATAGAAAGTCTGATTACACACATCTGCTTTCTTCCTTCCCATCTGCTAATGGTAATTGTCTGCAGTATGGATCTGTTTAGATGTGAAAATCTCAAGGCAAGTGGAAAAGGTTGGGCTAGATCTTTTGATATCGCAAGCCATTAAGGGACTCTGATATATTTTACCAAGTCAGAGGCTACCTCCCAGTCTTCATAATGTTGAACACATTTGTGACAAAAATCAGTCCTCAGTCTTACCATGCATCGAATGATCTAGTGACTACATGACACAGGAATGGAAAGGTTAAAAGCAAATGATAGTTTTGAAGATTCTGTTGTGTTTCTATGCACCATTGAGAGATGCCAATGCATAGCTGACTTATTTTCAAGAAAATAAATGTCCCGTGGGAAGCAAGGAGCAGAGCAGATGAAGATCAAGGTGTGACATAGAGATTGTTTATAAGGTATCATTTCATGTTAAGTGTTTATGTAATTCAAACATACAGAGCAAAGAAAGAAAAAAAAAGTGAGATCATTTCTTAACAGAAAGGAAGTAGGAGATATGGATATAAGAGGTGGAGGTTTGGAAAGTTATCACTCCTTTCCCTTGCAATACCTGGAGAAAGGTCTGGCTGGATTTTAAGCTAGATGAACAAGTGTGTAGAAAGATGTTTGGCATCCAGCACAAAGCATAAGATGTAATACAAACTTATCTTCAACCCCAAAGAAGCACCTGCATCTGTATTTATTTATTTTTAACTATTTACTGAAGTGAAAAGAGAATAATTTATTGAATACATTCAGATTGAGATACTGAGATCACAAAATCATCAGAGAATGACAGAATGGTTTGCGCTGGAAGGGACCTTAAAGAACATCTTGTTCCAACCCCTCTGCCATGGCAGGGACACCTTCCAGATTACTCAAAACCCCATCCAACCTGGCCAGAACATTGTCAGGGACAGCTTCTCTGGGCAAACCGTTCCAGTGCTTCATCACCCTCTGAACAAAGAATTTCTTCCCAATATCTATTCTGAAACATACTCTGTCAGTTTGAAACCATTGCCCCTTGTCCTGTCACTGCATGCTCTTGTACATAAATTTTCTCCATCTTTCTTTTAGGCGCTTTTTGGGTACAAAAAGACCCCAATCAAGTCACTCTAAACACTTTCCTAGACTGAACAGTCCCATTTCTCTTAGACTTTTCTTGTAGAGACCTGCTCCATCCCTCCATCCCACCAACATGGTGGTTCATGCTCATATTTGATCGAGAGCAGCCCTGCTGAGAAGGACTTGGGGTGCTGGTGGACGAGAGGCTGGGCATGAGCTGGCAATGTGCACCCTCAGGCCAGAAAGCCAAACGTGTCCTGGGCTGCAACAGAAGAAGCACGGCCAGTAAAGAGAGCCAAATCCAAGCTTTTTGATCTTTTTGACCTTCGAATAAAAATCTCTATACAGTGCCAATAAAGCTGTCAGCTTCTGCATTCCTCTGCCACCAGATAGTATTCCAATTCCTACACAAGCTACCTCTCCTGTGAAGTCTTCTAACCCTTAAACCTGATGGCATGAGAGATATTCAAAGATATGCTGGGAGCTGACAAATTAAGGTCCACTTCTGTCCTTCTATAATTCAGGTTAATTATCCAGGATCAGTACATTCCAAATGCATGGAATTCATCTTGTCTCATTTTAGCCATCTTTAAATTAGGTGGTGAAGTTATTAATCTAGTTTCTATACATAATCAGTAGAGTGTATGAGAGCTTCCATCAGAAAGTGATTCATGATGTCTGTCTGGAACGTCTTTTTCAGGAAATACTTCTTGTTCTCCATTGACTATAGAAAGAAGCTTAGGCAGCAAGTTTAGGAATAGCTGCCAGTTTCTGAATGCTTAAATTGGGTGGCTAAGTCCGCACACCACTTTGAAGGTTAGGCTGTACCACTGTGCCTTGCTAACTGGGGTGTGTGACAGTAACAGCAAGCACTTTGAAATACTGTAGAAAACTCTGTGAAAAGTGTCCAAACTGTGGTTTAATAGCAACTTGAATTCCTAGCTGGTTGTTGGTTTACACAATTTTGTCTCTACTGTGTTAATACAAATAGCTTTCTGTTTGTTATCCCAAATATGCCACTCTCACACTTCAAACTCACTGAGAAGTTGTATCCCCTCTGGTATCCATCCTCTTAGCCCTGCACTTTTCCTGCAATAATTGAATCTCACCAGAGCATCATAATACCATTGTTGAGATCAATAAACTCAGTTGAATGGCACATTAACTTTCTTGTGAACTGAATATTAAGCAAATAGTTGCATTAGCTGCATTTGACAGTAACTGATAACACAGATATTTGCATAATTGGTAGCTAAGTGATGCCATAATAATCTGCTCTGTTCTGTCCAGTCCTGCTTTTATATAATAAAAGCAGAGCCAAACCAAAAACTTCCCGTATAATTTGAGCAAAACCACTCCTGAAAGTGCTCCCAAGACTGTTTTTACACAGAGCACTGTACATGGAGTATTTATCTTTGTACATGAGCATAAGATTTACTCCCCTCAAGTTGCTGCCAAGTTCCTTTCCTGAAGAAAAAACACTAAAAGGTAGATGCAAATTCATGCTGTGTGTCTCCAATTAACAGGGGATCAAGCAGAAGTGTCACACATCATGTCCCTGCAGGCTGCCTTCAGGACAATGTTTGGGAAGATCCAGAGGAACACATTTCTGTGGACTCTCTCCACTACGTCCGTGTCCCTCTTGTACTGGAGAGCCAAGAAACAGACAGAGAATCCATGCATGGTCTCACCACTGCTGAGCAGAGGGGAAGTAAGGGACAGAATTAAATTGTGAGTAGATGCTGTTTCTGAGAGCAAGGATGAAAGAAGCATTGAGAGAAATAGAAATCAGACAAGTAATTATTCTTCAAAGGTATCCTGATCTGTTTGCACCCTAAAAGAGGCAACTTGGTGGAGCAAATACAGAAGATGGACTGAAAAAACACCATCATGACAAAAAACTACAACGTATTCTGATATTTGGTCAAAATTATTTATCATGCTTGGTGCAATCCATGAAGTGTTCTGCTTTTCAGGAGGGAAAAATAGTATATATGGTTACCTGATTCACATAAAAACTGTAACCATATTTTGGATTTTATGCTAACCTGGGTAAACTGGATCAATAAATTTAACTTCCTGTGAAGATATAGGTAAAGTGAACCTTTCCACTAGCTGCTGGTGTTACTGGATTGGTTTTATTAAAATTTCTCAATTAGACATATACGGAATGGGACAAGAGAGCAAAATTGTACATTAGGCATCTAATCAACACTGTAAACCCAAATCCAACATTTCAGTCATGGTAGGATCCATCTAAGCACCCTCCCACCCAGCTGGATTATTAGAATAATCTGATTTATGAAATCTCAATACTCAGATTCATTATGGTTAAAGAAATCCAACAGCAGAAATTTTAGGAGTAGAATTAAAATGTAATATAAACATCACCTCGAATATTGCATAACTATAATAATGATATTAATTTTGCTAATAAAGATGACTGAAAATAATATTCCAGTTTCATGTGAAATTTTAATATTTTAGAGTTTAAGAGATTTATTTTCCATCCTGAATGAAGGAAAGAGGTGAAAATTTTGAGTTTGATATAAAATAAAATATATCTTGAAGTGATTTTCATTTCTGTGCTGCCCCCCCACCCCACCCCTTTCTCATTTTTCTCCTCTTTATTTTGCATTTTAGAAAGAAGTATAGGAAAGAATGGAGCAAAGGTAAAAGAAAAAAGGGGGGGGGAAAAGAGCTAAAGAGAGAGAATGGAAAGAAGAATGAGAATGAGAAAGAAGAAAGAAAAGAGAGAAAGAGAAAGCAGTATTGCAAATTTTATTAGTTTCATTCATCATTTTTTATTCTCAAAGTATAAATAACTGCACAGATAAAAAATGTTAAAACAGTTTATGTGCTTTATTAGCTCACTTGTACACACCGCATTTTGAGGTTACAAGCAGAAACAAATTATTTAGGACTAAAACACAATGGATTTGCTTGAAACATTCAGACTGTCAGTATCTTTTCAAAATCCATATCATCAGGATAATTTTTGATGGGAAAAAAAAATCTAGTCATTCTGGATGCTAATGTGAAATAATATTTGGATGGAGAAAAACTATTTATTAGGAAATTGGAGACTCCTTTTCTGTGAGAATTATGAGGGAGCTTATATACACACACACGTCTATGTATCAATATATCCAAGTCTCCTTAGCATAGTGAAAATGTTGTATGACTTAGTGACAACCTGGAGTTCAAGGTTTCAGGTAACATCTTTACTATTGCCCTCATAACTCTGGAGTTCTTGTTGCCAGACTGCTCATCTATTCCTCAACAAACAACAGTCTAGGATAAAGTATTAATCAAATATGTTGAATTTTCTTTTTTTTATGAATCCCGTGTAATTTTCAATATATGTGCAAGTCTCTCCTTCTTTACATGCAGAGGCAGGTTATAAATTCATATTTATATGTATTTCTGGGGATCATAGTTGGAAACATAACTGGTTTTAAATTAGACATTTTAATTAGATTAAATTAGTGCTGATGTCCATCTAGGTACAGTTATAGAGAACACTTCTAAAAAAAAAGATATGTCTTTGTTCTGTTTGCATTGCACTGTCCTTTTATATAGAGATCAGATTCCTGGAGGCTATAAATCAGCACAATGCACTTCTGCTGTTCTGTCATGTATAACCTAAAGTTCTGATCACCTCACGTACTGTCCTGCTATACTGCTATGCCTCTGCATAGTTTGTAGTCCCTTTTCTTGATTGAATTTAGAAAGTAGCTCCTGTTATGATCTTAAAAAAATATATTCTTATTTCAACTCAGCATTTAAATCTACTCAGAATATTTAGTTAGTCCTTTGCATATTTTATACCATTCAATGGCTTTCTATACTGCACACAAGAGATTTGTGATATTAGGAAAGCACTATAATTACTTCCATCAGTTAACAACATTATAGTTAAATGCCAGCTAAATTATTGAGAGATACTGCTTGGTGCTGAGGGGATAATCTAAACTGAAATACTAGAAAATGCTCTTCCCACCTATTCTTCACTGACAGATTTGTTCTTTTGCAAAGGAGATCCCTTATGATCTTGATTCAAACTGAATGGCATTGCCTTCATCAAATGAAGGTTGGAGATTTTAAAAGCAAACGGGTAGGAATAGGTGAACATATCTAGATGAAATAGAAACCAATTTGAGTCAAACCTTCTAGAAACCTAGAAGAGATACAAGAGAATTTTATGCTTTAGAATACTGCTAAAACAGTTTTAAGAAACTGCATGATCTTTCTAGGATTATGATTCAGTTAACAGCTCAAAGGCCTCAAGTAAAGGGATGCATCAATTGTAAGTGAGCTCTAGAACTAAAGTGCATATTCACATCCTCTTCACCCTCTGAGCTCCTCTGTGGGCTTGCATATGAACTTCCATCACATACCACTGTACATTCTTTGCTTCAATTGTTTTTCAAACACACTTTATCTGGCCTGGCTGGTATCATAAATATATGGGTTCTTAAGGATAACTATTAAACCTTGATGTGCTTGTTTACTAAATACTTCTATTACAAGATGATGGAGGGGAAAAAAACCCTGCAAGTGAAATACAATAATAGGTTAAATGCAAGCCAACTCAATAATAAAATAGAACAGCATTTTATAGCCGTTCACTGCTTTGGTCCAGCTGGTATGAATTGAGATAACTCCGTTGATGCCAATTTATAGCAGATAATGAGCAATTTCAGTCTTTCAAGCAAAGAAGAAAGAGAAATGAGATGCAGAAAATGAAGGAAAGATGACTTTTAGGATGTAATATGTCAGAAAAAAAGAAAGGCAAAGCCTGAGAACTTGATAGAGATGACAGTGGCATCTGTCAGTAAAAAGTTCTTATACTGTTTCAAGGTGTCCTACTGAGGTGCTGTGGTGAGTGCCAACAGCAGAACACCCAGGGTTAGCCGTCTTTTATGAAAAGCTACTCCCATCCCAAATAAGAAACAAAGACCATATGTTATTGCATCTACAAAGGACTTCTCTGTGTGTGCAGATGTGTGGATATCTGTGTTTGTGTTATTCCTGTTTAATGGCAGAGATTTTGCTAGCCACTCTCTCAACACAGAGACGCAGTTGGGTAGCCAGTCTTCAGCACAGACCATCATCAGAGAGCTGCATAACTTTTGCCAGACTGAGAACACGACCTGAATGGAAACTTGCCATGAAACTCTCAACTAATATTAAACGGCACAGGTTTTCATCTAATGTAAATACTCTAATTTAAACCACTTTAGGATATGAAATGCTGTCTCTAGAACTGGAAGCTACTTTCCAGATTGATAATATTTTAAAAAATCAGTGCACGAAAGAGAGGAACAAGGAAGCTGTAAGGTCAATTTGAATCTTCAACACTTCCTTTTGATATACTGATGGAAAGAAAGACTGCTGAAATATAAAACCACAACAAAATCGGTTATTTTTGTATCTTGTTGGGTTTTTTTCTTAATAATTCTTCATTTTCAAAGCATAACTGCAAATAATTTTACTAAGTGTAAATAGTTCCTAACTAAATACTAAAATACATAATCTGTGTTCATGAGTGTGCTGTAATTGTCCCATCACTGCATTCCCATTGCATGTGATGGAAATTAAAAGTGAAGGCAAGCAACAAAGTATTTCAAGCAGTTATTTGAAATTCAAAGAAAATTTGTCTTTGATTATTACAGGGAATTGCAAGTTACCTATGGCCATGGATTTCCAGGGATAAAATTTTCCCTGAGCAGCCTTTATTATCCTTCATATTAAGTTTAATAACGATCTGTGAGTACAAAGTTATGAGATTTATTTGATTTAGGTGGACTTCTTAATTCACTTAGACTTATGTACTCATTGGTCATTAGAATATTTCACAGCAGATGAGGCTCAGTCTGGCACTTAGCAATTTTAGAACATATTACCAGGGCAATGAATATTATTTCTATTTCAGCTCTGTCCTTTTCCCCGTTCATTATGATTTCACCCATCGTGAACTGTCTGACGTTGAGTTTTCCACAGAGTCCCCCACCTATGCCTGGCAGCTTCATGACAACAGAGGGTAAACCTTTGTGTTGTAATACAACAAATTTAAAATTTTTAGTTCAGCTTTTTTAAAGTAACTACTAGTACATAATAAAAAAAAAAATATTTTTTGTATTAACTTCAGCAATGCAATTTAGAGTTTTTATGAGGTGATTTGCACAAAAATGGAATATCTGCTTTATACTAGAACTGGCTTCAAAAGATCCCAAATCAACAAATCTCGTTACCCAATCATCTCCTGAGTACTCATGTTAAGTTTCAGGAAGCTCAGAAATATGGCAGAGATTTAGAACAAATGATTATTTATGTAAAATATCATAGAGAAAATGAGTTCTTCATAATTTTATACTTGTTTTCTTGTTAATACTTTCTTATTCATCCCGTTAGGAAACAGAAAAAAATCTAGCAAAATAATCAAATCTTTCCTTTATCATTCTTTTCTCTCAAATACTACATCTTGAATAGGTAAAGTAGCCACATCTGGCAAAAATTGTGAAAATAGTCTGGAGTTTATTGAATATAAATGGTATAAAATAACTATGCAAGGAGAAAAAATCAAAGGAAATTCTCTAACAAAACCAAATATTGCAAACAGTATTTAGAAAATATGCATGTGATACGACAAACTGAAGTTTACACTTTGATGGACATTAGTTGAACAAAAATCAGTTTGAAAAACCCTAAAAGAAGAAAAAAAGATGGTCAGATTACAAATAATTAACTAAAACCATGAAAGAAAACCCAGATAAAATCCCAGGGCAAGGTCGCTCTAATTAATTCAATCAGACATGCTCATGACAAAGGAAACATGGATTTCATTACTCAAGGGCAGTGAAGGCTTAATTTCATACCCAGTGAAATCAGTGAAACCTTTGTTATTACCATAAGTAAAGAAGCAGGAATTTGAAGTTTACATTGATAAACTGCAAACCCTTTTTCCTTACAGAAGGACTCAAACTCTCGGTTCTTTAACAGTGTGTAGGAAGATTTAGCACTGGCGAAAAGGGTTGAAAACAATTTGGTCCATGCAGAGGGAAATCTCACCCCATGCCCAGAGGCCGGCAGCAGGAGACGCCACCTGACAGTGTCTGCAGTTCTGCAGTGCTACACTGGGCATGTCATTAAGAGATTTAGTGTTTCTCCATCCATCTGCAACATATGATATCTGCAAGGTATGTACGCATTACATTTCAGGATCTTTCAAGCCAGGGATTGATTCTCTCTTCTTAAATACCTAAGGCAGAAGTTAATGGTAATGCAAACTCTCCCCACGAGTTTTTTTGTTGTATTTTTTTTTTCAGAAAGGGAAAAAAAAATGTACAAACCCAAATGAAAACACTGCAAAATCCTCAAACCCCACAAAAAAAAAAAAAAAAAAAAAACAAACACAAAGTTTAAAACATTCATCAAAGTCAAGGAACCAAACTTTCTATTGAACAGTAACGGGGCAAAAGGTATAAAAAGCTCAGGAAAACATGAGTGTCCACCTCGAAGGAAGAAGAATAATATTCCAAATTACACAACCCCTCATTCCCAAAGTATATAGTCCCAATCCTCCTGCTGTGGACAAGAATAAGGTGAACATTTTTGTTTTTGAAAAGAGTTTTTATAGGTCATAATTAATTTTTATCTGTAGCTTGCAGAAATAGAAAAACAAACACTCACTAAGGTGAAAGCAGCTGTGTATTTTAAGATCAGGGATACTTGCTTAAACAAATAAGAACATTAAATTTTCTAGCATCAGAAACAAAGTCTCTGGAACAGAATTTCCATAAAAAGAATTACTAAGAATAAATCAATCAAAGATGCAAATTAAAGATGTGAAGCTCTTTTCTTCAACATCTCAAATTAATGAGATGACCATTTTAGAATCAGCAGCCTTTCCTTCTGTGCTTCTGTGATATAGTGACCACTGATATAACTTTTTTTCATACTGCTCCTATGCCATTTCACTAATTATACTGCTCTGTTCTTCACTGCTTTTCCTGATCTTCACATTTTTGTTGAATAAGTGTGGTTACAGAGTTATAAAGTGGAACGATATTACAATTTTATTATCATGAATTGTGCATAATTGAATAAAAGTCTGAGCTTCATAGTGATAATTAATTACTCCCTGACCACTTTTTGCATTCTTTTAAATTATTTTTTTACATTTATTTGCAAAAGAAAAGATATAATGGGTGAATATTTCAGAGTGCTTTTCTCCTTTGCTCCACTCTTAAAGGAATTTCCTTTCACTTCCATGAAAATTAAATGAAAGAATACTTTACATTTCAGTGACTGGGACTTAACTCTGTGCATTTTATATATGCACACACACACACACACATATACATTTATAATTATAATTATAAATATAATTAATTACATAAAATATTTTGTCCCACATAATAGAAGAAAAAATATATAATATTAAATACTTTGTTCTTCTGTAAGAAACATCTTCCACCAGATGGCCTCTAAACACAACTGCAAGGATTAGTGAATTCAAGCATTTATCATTTATGCAAAAAAGATGTGTTGGTACTGAATTTTTTTATAAGAAGGGTAAACTGAGTCAGTGGAAAATAAACAAAAAATTAACCTACCAATCTTGGCCTTAAAACGCAGCTGCATCAGATGTGAGAACAGTTTTTAAAAGTGGTGGTTCAGGGGAAGTGTCTGTGAACAGGCCAGGTCCATTCTGGTCTGTGTTTTCAGGATGGTTTTGCCACTGCAGAGATATTTTGAGCCTCCAAGTGGAGCTACTGTTATGGCAGACACAAAGGCTCAGTTTAATCCCTCTGCACTGGAGGTACCTGACTAAAAAGCAAAATTAGAATCTTAGTTGGTGTCATTGTTTTCCTGTCATTATAGAGAAAGAAGCCTCCAAAAATCAAATAAACTTCATATTTTATTTGCAAGATCTGTCTCTACTGACTAGCAAAAGAGAGCAATGAAACTCCAAGCCTAAAACCTCATTTACATGTCTTGAATTAATTAAGATCTATCCAGAGAAAGACACAGAAGTATAACTCAAGGGACAGCTAAATGAAATAAACAGGTGATAATTCACAGACACTGATCAGCATGTTAAAAATATTCACAGACTTTGTGACAGAGGGAAAAATTCAACCATACAACCCATTTTAAATCTCCAATCATTTATTTCTCTATTTTGTATATTCTCTGTGATGTGACAGTCAGTGTAAATCAATGTAACTGTCAATTTCTCTAAAGTTATGTTAATCCTAATTTACATCAGTTGAATGATATCAATTATTTTAATAAAGACAAAAGTAAAATACTCTATTCAAATAACTTTGGTCAATATAGTTCAGTGTGATGCTTTCTTTGATTAGATTCAGCTCCTTAAAATTTTCTCTGCTTTTGATGTCTAAACTCAGTATTTAGATACAAATGTCAATTGATCCTGAATAGCTTTTAAATCAAGACCAGGTGTGGGATTCATTCTCTCCAGATTTAAAAGGAAAAAGGTTAGGATCCCAGGAAAAGCCAACATTTGTCCCTCTCTGAGAGAATAGAGAGCACACAGTTTTGCCAAATTGTGACAAAACCTATCTAAAATCAAGAGCTTGAAACTGATGGGATAAATCCTACCCACTGAGGGGGAATCAGCTGCAAGAATTGACAGGGTAGAGATGTGTTTCTAAGCTCACTATCTAAATTCAAAAAAAAGTCAAGGAAGAATTAGCACTTCAAATATTTGTTCTGTTTCATTGTGTAATGAACAGCTAGAGCAGGGAGTTGGCTTGGTCCCTAAAAATGCCCATTTTTCTCCACTGTCTAGCGGAGCTGGGGTCACACGTGGTAGCCAGGTAGCTGGTTAGGTGGCTGCATTACGGATGTCTGTATTGGTCAGATGAGACTTATCCTTAGTTCTTCACAGTTCTGGAACTATTAAATGATAATCAGCTGATTTCAGATCTGATTCAAATAGGAAATCAGAATATATTCTGTTTTCCAGCTGTGTTATAGAAGCTTCCCTGTAGCCATTCTTTTGTTGTAGCATCCTTTCACAGTTCCCTGATAGCCACATGTGTAGAAAGATCTACTGGTGGAGTTGTGGATTTACATGGAATATTAAAAACATATTTCCCTGACTTACAGGAGAATCTGAACTGATAAGCAGTTACCCTGCTGCCATTTTCAAACAGGGCAGAAGTGGAGAGTTTTCTAAATACAGCCAAGGACATTTTAACCATTACATACCTGCCCTCTAACTGAACCACACATTGCTTAAAAACTCTTGCAAGCGCAGAACTGTTTGAACAGGGGGGATTTACCTTTAATGAACAAAATCAACACTAATTAATTAATAACACTTTGAGAACAGGTAGTTGCAGGAAGGAAAATAGATTTCATATATTTTATTCCAGGAAAAGATGATTGATTTAGTTTCACACTAAGTTCAAGTGATTAATCCTTAATGTTGAATAACTACTCATTAGTTTTCAGTGTTGTCTTGGTTTCAGCTGGGATAAAGTTAGTTTTCTCTTAGTAGCTGGTACAGTGTTGTGTTTTGGATTTAGTATGAGAACAACACTAATAACACACTGATGTTTTGGTTGTTGCCACAGAGAGTTACACTAAGTCAAGGACTTTTCAGTGTCTCCACATTCTGCCAGTGGGCAGGTGCACAAGAAGTTGAGAGGGATATCATGGCCAGGACAGCTGACCCAAACTGGCCAAATTACACCTAAGAAACATTTTCAAAGACTTTTGTATGTTGTAAATCAGAACCTAACAAAACAAGGAACTTCTGAGAGCAGTGGTAAATCTCTGCATATAAATGAAATGGCTAAGATGGAACTGAAGTGTTTTCAGACATCAGTAAGCAATTCATGCACCTAGTAAGGGATAGAGGTTAAGTTAGCTCAAAAACATATTTTATATTGAGAAAGTAAACAAACAGCAAACAAACCAATCCCTCCTATTTTACATCTCTGTGAATGCTTTTTTTATAGTCTCCAGGCTTTGAGTATCCACAAATCTTCACGTCAGTTTAAATAGCACATAAAAGAATAAAAGTAGTTTAATATTCTAAAGAGGCGTGTAGAGCAGTATTGTATGGGGATGTATTTTATTAGAACTGCACGTCACATGCTCATGCTTATTTCAGTTGGTTGCTTTCTCTGAAAAATATAATTTTAAAATGTCATTGACAAAAAATCCTGTTATTTGGGCTGACATCAAGATACATTTTTAATAATGTTTAAATAAATCTGCATTCAACCTAACAAAGAGTGAGATAGCATACTAAACTTTTTTTTCTTTTTAATCTTTCTTGGAAATATACATTACAAATGCTGATAACAGCCCAGAAGTTTTGAATGTCCAAATGAAGACAAAAGAGCTGGTGAAGGGTCTGGAGAACAGTTGGTGTAAGGAGAGGCTGAGCAGACTGGGGTTGTTTAATTTGGAGAAAAGAAGGCTCAGGAGGGATCTTATCTCTCTTTACAACTCCCTGAAATCAGGAGACTGTAGGCATCTGGGGTTCGGCCTTTTCTCCCAGTAACAAGTGTCAGGACAGCAGGAAATGGCTTTAAACCGTGCCAGGGGAGCTTTCCCTGTATTCAGTACCAGGGTAAATTTCTTCACTGAAAAAGTGGCCAAGGAAAGTGGTAGAGTCACCGTGTCTGGAAGCGTTCAAAAGGCGCGTGGATGTGGCACTGGGGAACCTGGTTTAGGGGTAAACACAGCCGTGCTGTGTCAACAGTTGGACTTGATGTTCTTTGAGGTCTTTTCTCATCTTAAAGATTTTATGATTATATGAATGTGAAACTCACGCAATATGTAGTGTAACCTTCCAGAGCTGATTTCCTCTAAGCACTTATAATGCCAGCAAAAAAACCCCAAAACATTAAAGTGCCCAGAATATCCAGAAGAGAACACAGACAGAACTGGAAAAGTGCCACTAAAGCAAAAATATGGAATCACTAATGGTGACAGCACACATTGAAGCCAAATGTTCAATGCCACAGCTGAAAAACTGAATACAATACTTCAGACACTCTTGGTTTTGACTTTTTACTGTTGCTGTCTCTTAATGAGCCTGCAAGGTAAGTTTAAAGTCTAGCTGAAGGGTCTAAGAAACAGAAAAAAGAGAACAGTGTTAAAAAGGATCATCTATCATGACCAGTCGCAAAGGAGCCTGCAGTTGTGCTAATTTGGCATATTTCTCTTTTTTTCTTAGGTTGTGGTTTGTAACTTCCAGTGTAGAGTATGTGGGGATTTTGTGCAACATTTGCAACTTGTTTCCTGGTAGCTGAAGGCACTGACAGACATTCACTTCAGAATCTGTTAGGCTAAAAGAGATTACTGTCTCTCCCCCTGCTTCACTGGCTTTCCCCTTCGTATTACCAATCCTGTCACTTAGCCTGCAAAAACTTTCATGAGCAGTACATGATTAAATTCAATCAAAATGACTTAGGTTAACTGCAATGGCTTGTTAGTCTCAACAAAACCGGTAATTTTATCAATTAATTAGAAAGCACTTAAATAAACTAGTCTGTAGATGTTGGCGGCATATAGCCTGTACCTGTTGAGCAGTAATGAGCAGTCAAGAATGATGGCCTTTTCTTGTGTCACAGCTCTCTCCAGGGTAGTGCAGCTGTCTTCCAGCTGAATACTCTTAGCAACTCAACTGAGTAAGCAAAAGCTGCAGGCAATATGAATATCTTCTCAGTGTATTTCTATCTAAGTTCTGGCTGCACTGTCAAGAAATAACACACTACTAATAAAATACACACACACACACGTACACACACACATATATATATATATATTAAAATACTATTAAGAAATTTTAGAGGCACTGCAATGTGAGGATAAAAAAGAAGTGGAAGAAACAATCCCTGGTGATTAGAAATAGTAATGTATATGTAGTGACCTAAATGTAAAAGTCTTATGCTGACTGTTTCCTTGGGGTGCAATCTTTGACTCACCAAAGGTGCATTATTGCTATTTAGGAGGCCATAGGGCAGCTCCTCATGGAGCTGATGGCAAGCTATGAGTGCATTGGGATAAAAATTCCTTTTCCATGTTATTGCAAAAGTCTAGTTTCATTGAAGGTGGGTCTCTTTACGCACTGCTGGTTGTCAGCTTTTGATAACCTGCTGACAACGAACAAGTGATGGCAAGAGCCTTTTGGCACCATAACTGTGTGTATGGGATACCCCACATAATGCACTGTGTGTATGGGATACCCCATATCTTGCACGAAGACAAAGAGAGACTTTGTCTCACTGGAAAGTAGTTGGAATAGTCAAGTATGAACAGATAGAATTTATATTAAATTTGCATAAAAGTGAAAATCTGTATGACACAGACTAAATAGCTGTAATAAACACAATGGAACAAAATTTCCCCTTTCCCTTACTTGCTTCAGTATCAGTGTTACAAAACTGAGGGCCAGACTTGTCTTTCCCACTCCTTAGAAAGGAGAGGTGTAAGTGAAGTGACTGTAGTGTTGATGCTGGGCTAATTTACATTGCTGGAATTGCCAGCTCCACTTATAAAGAGTTTAGCAAAACCAGAAGGGGTTGAACAAGGGAAAATAAAGGGTGAAGAAAAGAAAAAATGGTGTCAATCACTAGAAGCAATATCAGTACCAGTTTTAGCATCAATAAGTCCACAGATCTCAATGTGAAAAGACCAAAGGGCTAAATAGCAAAGGATGGAAATGGACTCTATTCAAGATTCTTATTTAAGGCAGAGAACAGAGGGTTTGCTTTTTAATATCTGTATGTAATAGAAAGAAAAACTGTGTTACTAAGGAGAATTTCAATTTCAGAGACACATTAAAGGTCTCACACAGACAGAAGTTAGTCATTAAAGTTCTTGAATACATGTACATACAGGTGGGTTCTTTTTTTCTTTTTCTTCCTCACTGGAGGTGTCACATTTAACACAAGCCAGCTCTATTTTAGACCTCATTATATGGATAAAGATGAATTAATTGCTGGATTAGTATCTGTCTGTTGCTTAGAGACTGGTGATTATAACCTGCTTATATTTAATAAAAGAAGACACAAGATAGTCCAAATCACTTTTATTTTGTTTCACTGATTGTAAGATGGTCCTGACCACCACTTCCTAGGAAATCACCAGCTTCCAAGCCAGTGATTAGCTTGTCCCTATGAATTATATATGACATTTTAGACAAGCCCAGTTTCCAAGCTAAGGAGAATTTAATGGAAAGAAGAAGACCAAAAAAAAAAAAAAATCAAAAAAAGGAAACAATGGTATCTATAGTATCTGAGTATCTCTAAGCAACCTGGTCTAGTGGAAGGTGTACCTGCCCATGGCAGGGGGTTGGAATTAGATAATCTTTAAGGTCAATTCCATCCCAGACCATTTTATTGTTACAGGACTGTATGATCTTTGAAAAACAGAGCTTTATGAAAAGAATTTCTAAGACTATTTCACTATTTATTTGAGAAATATTGATTTAATATTTTTAAAGAAGACCATTTTTGTCTAGCTCTTAACCTGTCCTAGTGGATAAATTAAGGCAATACATGGAAAATAAAAATCAATATCAAAAAAGTAAAAGAAAAATATATTAATTGATATAAATTAGACATCAACAAAAAGTAAATTTTGATACAAAAAGCTAAGCACAAAAAGGAAAATTAATAGTTCAAATAAAAAAGAGTATGCAAATGAGAAACAAGTTCTGAGGATAAGTCTACCATTACTATAAATATTTTTTAAGAGCACACTGAAATTTTCTTTTGTATTTGGAAAAAAAAAAAAAGAAACAGAACAAAATACCTGCTATTAGACTACAGGTGCAGAAGAGGTGATTTTGAATTACTGGTTACTGAAGAAGTCACTATCTGTCTTCATTAAAACATGATGCCTTCCAAAATCATGTGCAAGGTTTTTAGGGAATTTTTTGAGCAGATCTTTGGATATAGAATTAGATATTTATGAAGGGATATAATAATAGAACATTAAAAAACTCTGAAGAAACCAAATATTTGCCCAGTATTCAAAACAACAACAAAAAGAGTAGGATGACTTGGTGATTGTAAGTCAGTTAAAGTAAGGGAAAGTATCACATAATTTTCATATTAAATAAAGAGACAGAACAATTAAAAGAGAGGAATGGAATTAATAAGAGTAAAAACAGCCTTCTAGAATAAAGATTTTGTGAAAAAGGTACTGAGAGGATGCTGGTTGACACAGTTAGCTGCTCACAGCCTCTCCTGACATAGCCCCACCCACAGATCCCGCTGCCAACATCCTGACATGGACCCACAGTACAGCAGTCCACCGATCTTTGTGTTTTATTTGTTTTTTTTTTTTTTATTCTACTGCAGAAAAACTTTGAATTAATTCCTGTCTGGAAGTTGGAGGCAGAGAAACAAAAAGTAGAAATCCAGATCTAAGCTGCTAATGCCAAAAGATGATGAACATCCAGAAGGAACTGCCTGGTGTTGATTTTCCACCTGCTGATGCCTTCAAAGCACGCGTGGATAACGGCCTGGGAGTTAACTAAATTTTCCTTTAGTCTAATACCAACTGTAAGACTCTGTCCATGGGTGAATGAAACTTAGTGTCCTGTGTAGAGTGAGATTTCATTAAAATATCACATGCTCTTTTCTAATGCTTGGATTTGCAAGTAATGAAATTAAACTTTCCTTGGTTTATTCCTTTAACTTTACCAAAATAAAAAGGGAGAAGAAAAAAAATGTTGTCCAGGGAATGATAAGGGTACCAAAAGAATGGAAAAAATTACAAGTACTGTTTGAGTGGGCAGGCCAGGCTGTCTGCCTGTATGTGTGGGTTTCTCTTGTGTTCCCTCCTTCTGAGTCTTGTTTTGATAGATGAAAGTTCAAGCAGTGAAACACACTGTCAGACTAACACCATTTGTCACTGAAAGCCAGCACTGGGCTGTGTACAGATACTGGGTCTGAGTCATGTCTTTTCTTTTGACAGGGATGTCAGTGCTATTTGTCACAGACTTGTTTATCTGCCAGATCTGCTACCCCGGGTCAGCGCACGGGAGAAGCAGCTCACCTCCACTAACGCTGTCAAATTATCCTCAGCAGAAAGACACCAAAGCTGGGGCCTTCATCATTTTTAATGTCAATGAGACAGGATCAGAAGGAGCAGTTTGGCAAGTCCTACAGGAAGATTCAGACTGCTAAGGCATTTAAAACTGTTTAATCTTTGTTTCAAAGATGAGACATCAGAAATGACCATTTTGATCTTTCCTGTATTTTTACATTTTGGCACATCTGATGATCAACTCATATTTGGCTGCTAAACTGTGATTTTGGGGCTGGAAACTAATCCTTTCTTTAATCTTCATGTTAACAGAGATCTGAATTGCAAATGTAGCCATAAATGGTTGGACCTGGTCCCATTATTGGGTTTACAAACATTAATGCGGGGATTTTTTTTTTTTAATCTAAAGATTGAAGGATTTAAGAAAGGATTTATGTAGTTCTCTTGTTCTCCAGAGTCTTTTGTTGCATTTCAAACATGAATTACACAGACAAGGGCAGAAGACATAAGAAACATACTGCAAAGTAGTATTAAAAATGCTGCATTTGAACTGGAAAGAGATTACTATGCTAATACTAGAAGAGTGGGGTGAAGAGTAGATAAATATTTCAGATCCAGATTTGTTCTTGATAAGCATTATTATCACTAAGGATTAGATTAATTTGTAAGTATTCTGTAGCAACCACTCATACGTTCCAAAGTTTCCCAAATAGCCTGGAGTTTTGATGACAGTAGAGTCTGAAGATTAGAAGTTATAGGTGTTGAATAGTACAAGTGAAGTGGATAAAACCAAAACGGCATTTCTTCTCTTCTTGCACAAGTGTACGTTAATTTTGGTGCCAGCTTTGAACTAGAAATATTATAAAACTCTACTGACTCAGTATTTTGATGTCCAGAGTGGTTGTGGACTCCCCATCCCTCAAAGTGTTTTACGTCAGGTTGGATGGGGCTCTGACCAGCCTGATCTAGTGGAAGATGTCCCTCCACATGGCAAGGGATTTGGAACTACCACATCTCTGAGGTCGCTTCCAACATAAACCATTCCATGACTCTATGGTTTTCATTCTAATACCCTTTTCTCCCACATTCCCATAGACTTTTTGGCTCACTTTGCTCTTCTTTTCCCCCTGAATTACCAACAGAGACAAGTGGGAGAAGCAGGAGGTATATTACTTGAGCTAGCTGAAAGATGAGGTATATAGATCAGATATTCCTTTCCTACAATCCCCAAATCCTCTTTCTGTGCATTGAAAGGAGAACAGAACACTGAAGTATTCCTATTTCAGTCCTCTATGTCACGGCGTTAATGTTCCCAGCAAGACTGAAGGAACAGAGTGCAATCTGTGGGAAACGAAGCCCATGTGAGAATTCTGTAACTCTGAAAGGTCTAAGAGTAACTTTGTTCGCACTCAGTGAAGTCAGTCAGACTGCATGGGTGGAACTCAAGGTACAATTTTGCATAGCTCTTAGATTTGCTTCAGTTTAAAAACTGAGAATTTTGAGGTTTCACTACTTGTTCTTGCCAGCCAGGCTGTGAAGTGCAGGTGTTTCCTCAATTTTTTCAGTCAGATGAATTTCTTTCAGGTCTGTGTTGTTGAAAGAACACTTGATGTTTCTATACTTGCCATTTATTTTAATCTCTGATCTTATTTTTTCTTTAACATCTCTCCCACTCATCGATCTCTCTTAGGAATTCAGAACAAAAATGAACAAAAATGTAAGTTTTATGAATTTCCAAATAAGTGTGAACAAGTAACAACATCCCTTTTCCTATCCAGTATGTTAACTGACTTAACTTTAAGCACTTGTTTTCATGTGATTCAGAATGCAGCCTAGTCCCTTACTGTAAACTTCAAACAAACTTGCCAGTGAGATACATTATAGAGGAGTAAAACAAAATTGTAAAAATTAAAATTTTGCACTTATTCATATGACAGTTTCTGATAGGAAAATTTTTGCTTCACTTTTATTTAAGAGATCTTGACTGAGGTAAAGGAGGAACAAGAGATTTGGACTCTGTATGTGCCATAATGTTTTGAGTTATTCAGCAATGAAGGGAAAGTTCTCTGGTGCATATTTTCGTCTTCAATAGCAGGAAGTTCCCAAATGCAACCAAGACAAGGCACTCCCAGTAAAATTTACCTTGGCATGAATTAGCATTTTCTGATGAATTGGGAAAAAACCCCAAACCAAACTAAAAAACAGCAGCAAGAAAAAAATTGTTGAAAGGCTTTTCTTAGCAAACATTACTGCACTGGCCTCTAGTAGGCTAAGAATCCTGCTGAGTTTTCTTGCAGAGGAAGGAAGAGAACACAAAAGTGCCAAGGGGAGATACATAGAAATTCAGTGCTGGTTATCTCTTTAGTGTAGGGCATAGCTTGCATGAGAGAATGGTAACGGATCTTCAGACTTTTTTCTTCGTTTTCAGGGAGCAGCCCAGCCAACCTCAAAAGATGATGTTAACACAGATTAGTAGTGTCAGACACTTCTGATAGCACATTCCTGGCATGAGCTGTCTCAGGAATTACAGACAGTGCTACTGACTACAAAGGACCTATAATAGGTATCACCATGTACCACAGGGGAACTATGATGATTAATAAGTCTTTTACCCAATTGTTCTTAAAATTCATGTTGTTTAAATTGTGGTTTCAGTTCATAAGAGGGCAGCTGGGCATGACCATTAATAGAGGAAAGAAGCATGGGGGCCTGAGGAGGTGTGAATCTTTGCAAGGCTCTGGATAGGACACATGCAGCTCACTTCCTCATTTCTGGAATTGTTCAAGGCCAGGCTGGATGGGACCTTGGCCAACTTTTTCTGCTGAGTGGCAGGCATCCTTGCCCATGGCAGAGGGATTGGAAACTAAACGATCTATAAGGTCTCTTCCAACTCAGAAAATTCTGTGATTCTCTGATTTCATATCAAGCCTTCTGTTTTCATAAGCTCTTCGTAAGAGTAAAGCCAAGTAAAACAGAAACAATTTTAAGATCATTAACCTTTGACCATAGATTGAGACAGGAAGAAAAGGGGAATTATTTTCTTAAAGAAGTGTTGTGCTGAGCACTGTAGCTTTCTGATGCTCTGCCATGTAAAGCATTGTTGGGTTTATACAAGGAGCAGTTAATACTGTGTACTTATCTGAACCAGAAAGGTGTGGAAATGAAAAGCAGCACAATTTATTCTTTGCTGTATTTGTATGGTATTGCATCTCTGCCAACAGAGAGGATTTGGGACACCATTCACAACAAGCTCATCTAGGCTGCTTATAAGTCCAGCCAGGTAAAATCATAAATGCTGTGCAGAATCATATGGAATTTCTCAGGTTTCTACTGCATCAAGGTTTACTCCACATGGATGTGCTCACATTCAGAAGTAGGTTATTTTTAATAGCATCATTCTGTGGCTCAGGGGTGGGCTAAGATTATTTGGGTCCTCTCTGAGCATCCTCAGTACTCAGGAGATGCTCCAAATTTGCAACATCTGCTGCTTCAGCTGGTTTTTCAGTTCTTATGTTGTAATTCTAGGCTGTTCAGAGCCCTTTGCTGTCATCTTCAGCCAACAATGGTACATCCCATGCAATCTTTGGTCCACATTGTTAATAAAATTAATAAATTGTGTAAGGACAAGTGGAAAAAAAGAGAGGTCACAAAAGACAGACAACACATTAACTGCAGTTGTGTGACACTGTAATGTAACAAAGTCAATAAGGTATAAAACCCGAGTACTCATTTTATAAGCAAACTCTTCCTTGTAATTAAACCAGTAGAGCAGAGAGACTGAGCTATGGTGAGCTGTGAGCACAGACACACAGGTACTGGGCATGTCAGTCACTGTACACAGCTGCAGAAAGCATTTCTGAATGAGGGCTCTGCTGCTCCTTAACAACAAGCTTCTGCCTGCCAAAGTCACTACAGCTAGCAAATCCCTGCTAGCAGGAAAATCCTTTATATGAACTCAAGTCCACTGCAGCAGAAGGTTATCACTCACATACTGGTTTGAAGAGTAAGAAACACCAAAAAGGAGGAAACCTGAACTGTTCTAAAGGTATTGATACTGCTGAACTATTTACACTCATTCTCATAGACTAAGCAAGTACTCAGGGATGTAGTCTGCCCTTGCTGAGAACAGAGAGAAGGGCTCAAATGAATAACAGAGAGGTTTGTGTTGGAAGGGACCTTAAAGATTCCCTCGTACCAGCTCCCTGCCACGGGCAGGGACACCTTCTACCAGACCAGGTTGCTCCAAGCTCCATCCAACCTGGTCTTGCACACTTCCAGGGATGGGACATCCACAGCTTCTCTGTGCAGCTTGCGCCAGGACCTCAGCATGCTCACAGTAAAGAATTTCTTCCTAATATCCAAATGAACTATCACAAAGTTTTCTCCAGTGTGAATTATAGCCTAAACTTTGCTAATATTTGTTTCTGCACTAATGGAAATGACGGAACTTTCTGGCAAGAAGACCCAAGATTATGATTATGTCTCTATATCAGGTCAAGGAAATTAATTTGGAAATGCCAAGACCTGTTTATTATACCTGTTATATAAATCCCTTGGTATCAATTGAGTTCACCTGGGATGACTGTCAGTCATAAAAACAAAGCTATTAAGGATGTCTTTGTCATACCGACAAAGTAAGGCTGTTCAGACTCAAAACCAGGCTCATAATACAAAGTCTTTTCTTTGTTAATATTCAGTCTTTTGATGAGGGAACCTATTTGGAAATCTGTTCTGACTATGAATTTAAGGAATGAAATTTTAGCTTTCATTTATTGTCTTAACAGTGAAAAGCGATGAATTTCCATAGAATGTTGAGTATAAGCTATGTAAGGAGATTAAGTTTCAATTTAGAAACCATCTCATATTTAGTTATGTTTGCCAGGTCACAAAGTGGTAGCATGGCCTGTATAAGCCATGTCGGCCTGTTCTTGTGTTTAAATTGGACTACAGACTACACCCCCTGAAGTCCCAAGGAAAAAGCAGATGGGTTTACCTGGCAGAAACAAAACAGGATGAAGGCTTTGCAAAGTTAAGTATTTCTGTGGAGATTTTCAAATTTGATTCCTAAAGAGTCTGAATCAATACCTGTCCTGTATCATTCATTAACTCTTAATGAATTGCAAAATAATAATTGACATCATGTTTATAACCTTAAAGCATAGCTCTCAGAAGATGGCTATTTAAAACATATCCAGTATAAGATACGCTTTGTTATGCTGGCATAAAGAAGAGCTCTATGTATTCAAAAGAAGGAAGTACTGGGATCTGGGATTTTTTGTTTTCTGTTTTTTCTTTTTTTTAAATCTTTTTAACCAAATGTATAATTGAATTGTGGTAGCTATTTTCAGAAGACAGCATATTACTCCAGAAAGGGCTTATAAAAATTCATAAACAACTAGTTAATTAAAGAAATATTGAACATATTTGTCCCAGTAATTTCCTAAATTTCAGGCTGCTAATGTGTGGGGTGGCAGTCAGGGGCAGGAGTTATTCCCTATTTCCCCATGTCCTCTACTCTTTCCTTATTCAGCCACTATCTCTAGAGGGGGTCACCTTGGTCACATCTCCGGGGCAAAAGAAATACACCTTACACACAGATCTAAGAATTTATGGTTACTGCAATTGAAACTGAGGTGGCATAATCAAACACAATAATTACTACAGGACAGTTTTGAAAACGCAACATTTTTAGCTAGTAACGGAGTTAAGACTGATAAAATCTTTCTAGGATCTATACATTCTTTTGTGGTTTTATGCTCACCTCTGCAGTGTTCTCTTGTCTCTGAAGGTTATCACCTTCAGTCCCTCTCTAGAAGGATATTCTCTTTCATTCTTTCAGTGACTCACCCAGTACTTCATTGCTTTCCAGTACAGCAGTGGACTTATTTTCCTGTTTCCTTGCCTTCTCTGAAACCTCTTTCACCTGATTCACACCTGTTTATTTATGTGTTTACTTATACCTTTGGTCACCAGTGTCTGACCACCAAGATTTGTGTGTAAAGCCCTACTAATTGTGTCCTCTTGTTCCTGTCCTCATCTAAACCCTACATTTCCATTCTGGGGCTATGAGATAGTTCTTCAGCTTGTCAAGAGTACTTGTTTTACTACTTATCCGTGAACAATAGGCAGTACACCACACAAAGATAAACTAAAGCTTAAACAAATTTAGATGACACTTACTTGATGGCTAGGCAATTGTCATAAGTGAAAGAAGCTAAAATCAGCATGAGCTAAGCCAAGTCCAGACAAGCCATGCAATCTTGGTTTTCTCTATTTCTATTTTCTTCCCTGTAAGACTAAAATGACTTTGTTTGGATCAATACAGATATCTTGCTTGTGCAGTCGGACTGCTTATGCTGTTCAACAATGCATGCCTTTGGAATTGTTTTCATTGTTTTCCAATGAAGCGCATTTAAATGGCAGCACAGATTCTCCTATTATTCACATGACATAAATCAAAAGCAGTTCTACTATGTCAAGCAAAATCTGCTCTGAGCAAGTGCTGAAGAATGTGGCCACATCATTTAAAATTAATATGTGCAGCATAAGCTCTGCTTGTATTCCCTGCTTTCCATTCACTAAATATTCCTTTGTTATTTAGGATATAAGCCATATCTCTCAAGGGTAATGCTTTATTCTCTAAAACAGTAAACATATTGACCACTGCTAAGAATCTTGTAAGACAATTTGCACTACATTAGCAGGCCATGAATCTCCCCAAGAATCCATATTACAAAGCAGAAGTTTAAGCAAGAACATGGCATTATATTGATTTCTTGGGAAGTAATATACACAAATATATGTTTTCACACAAATACATGTGTGCATGCAAACACATACATAGAGTTGCATGAACAGCATGTATTGCACAAAACAGATCAGTGGTTTCTTGGCTGAGTTGTCTTCCTCTTAGATTTGGTACTAATTCCACTTGTATGGAATATTGATTCCTAATCAATTCAAAAAAATATGGGCCTCAGATTTTTGTTACCAGCCCTAAATATCATTTTTTAGCTCTTCTCAGTTGATTGTCATCTTTTATTTTCCCACATTTTCCCGCAGCTTGTAATACTTTCATGACGTTTTGTTTCCCTCAGAGGATGCTGCATTGCCAGTTGCTAACTGTTCTCTAGCTGAGTTACAAGGATTTTCACGGGATTCATTTGTTCTTGCAGCAAGTTCAGCGCACAACCACTCAGAACAAGCTGATACTGGCATTCATCAGTAACACACTGGGCTAAAAGGAATCAAGACAGATGATTTGAAAGGATTGGCTCTTTTCCTTATGCAATATTAACAGAATTCTGGACCTTTACTAAGACGGAGGTCTTCCTACAACATTTGGTGTTCATTATTAACCTTGAGCTCTGTGATCAACACCAAGAAAAACTTTATTTGAGGTGAGAGAACTTATATTTTATTTTTGCAAATATAAAAATCCCCTTTATTATTTTTGAAGAGACTGTCCACTGTGGAAAATTTTGGAGTGCACTGTGCACAAGTTTTTGTTTAGAGAATTTGAGTAATTTTTATGAATTTTCTTTCTCTCCTTTTCCATGTTTTCCTGGAAACAAAGAAACAAAGTCCACAGAAATCTCAAACCAAATCCACCTACTTTTAATTTTTTTTAAAAAAAGAGGAAGACAAAGCATTTGGAATGTATGAAGCTGGAGGATTTTAGCAAATGATTCACTCTGAAGAACAGATTGCTTAAAATTTCTTCATGATTATGACCGTCAGTTGATCTGACATATGCCTCAAATGAAATTAAAAGCCTAAGGTTATTTACATGTTCAAATTTTCTTTCTTTATAGGTTATTCCTCAGGTAGTACCCATGCAGGAAACCTGCGAAAAATGATGAGACTCATATATTCTCAGAACAGGTCCCCTTATTTCCTTTAAAAAAACCCCAACCAACCAATCAAACAAACAAAAGATTAAAAAATAAACAATTCTGCAAGTCCTATTAAATTTTCCATCATTCTTACAAATTTTATAAAATGTGTTTTTTCTGCCAAAATCCTCAGTTTTTGCTGGGTGTCTGAGAAACCCACTAGTTCCTTCCCTGCAACTCTGTTCTGCATCTGACTTCTTAAAGGGTAAATGATACTTGAAACAGAATAATACAGCCTTCACACTGAATTTCTGATACAACTAATCTTTGTGCTACACTGCTCAAGGGCAAGAACTGAGAGCAGGTTCCAATGATCTTCTTCACCAAAATACAATGCCATGCTCAGGTCTTTACTTTATCTTTTTAATTTTTTTTCTTATTCTACGGTTTCTATTAGTAGTCATTAAATAAAAGGTATTGATTTGTATTGCAAATTATTGGCTGTCGATTGTACTGCTCTTAGAAGAAATGAAATCTGGAGATGGGTCATAGGTAAAGCTAAGTTTTTTTCTCCCAAGCCCTTGGATTTTGAATCTGGAATTCAGGCTTGTGAAACATTGAGGGTCCCTTGAAAATATTACCAGCATAATATCTAATAACAGACAAAAATGCAAAGATTTATTCCTTAATTAGAACTCTGAACTCCAAACTTCAATAATTTGTCAGATGTTTTTAGTACTAAGTTATCTCTAAGACCACTGCAAAAGATAGATTAATTTTATTTCTTTAGACAGAGTAGCTGAAGGCTTTTTTCCACGAATGTTTAAAAATAAAGATGCAAATGTAATGTTCTTCAGCAGTTGCCAACCAAATTTCCATGATTTTCCACTGATGTTTTAGCAAATGGCACCTGGTATGGCATGGCTTCCTTGCTTTAAAACTTCACAGGAATCAATGAACTTGTCTCTTCCATCCAATTACAGAACATCTTTACTGTTTTGACCAAAATTATTGGCTCCATTGACTTGAGCACTCCTTAAATTTTTGTTTTCATATTAGCTTGACTCACCAGCTGGAATGGAGGCTTCTCAGATTCCTAGGCAGGCCACACTGAGATCTTTATAGGAGACACAGTCACAGCAAAAAAAAAAAGAAAAATTTAAAAAGCCAAACAACCCTCCTGGAAGCAAATATTGAGGCGGTGTCCTCGAGATCATCCACACAAAGAGAAGGACATGTTTCAATACAATCTAAACCTGTAGGATTTTCCTCCAGCCTGGTTTCACTCTAAACAATAAGACAGGAACAGCTGACATGTCAGCTTTGTGGATGATCACAAATTGAGTCTTAAACCCATATATAGATGTCTTGAATGTCAGTAACTGGGCTTATGCAAGAGAAAAATGCTCCTGCAGGGCTGCACAAAATCAGTGTCAGCCGCTCCTGTGCCATTTGCGGAACGGCAAAAGCAGGCAACCCCAGTTCCAATTTTAAATCAAATTAAGTAGCACATTTTTACAATCACAATAAAATTCTCTCCAAGTATTTCAGGTATCTGAATAACATTCTCAATTATACCAACACAAAGCTATAATGAGAATGAGTTAGGCTTGTATCTTTTGCAATCATCTTCAGAGTGGATTCCATTTAATGCCATTTTCTATTCTCATTACAATCTTTGTCAGACAAAGGCATCAGAATTTTAATGGCCAGTAAAATCTGTTTAAAAACTATAAACTCTTAATGGACTTACAAACAGACTTTAACCTTTTAAATATTCTGGACTCATCTAACTCCTCCTTACAGAGTTCAGGAGACACAAACAGGGGACAATAGAAAAGGCAAAACCAGAACATCACCCATTTTAGAAGGAAAACTAGGATAAATGAAATGAAAAACACATAGGGATGAGGATCCAGAAGTTACACGCCTTGAGATCCATGTTGACCTCGGATAAACTGAAACTGATATTTTTAAAAAAACAGTGAAATCCCTAAAACAATAGAAGGCAGCAGTTAAAATTGACCTGGTATTCTGAGTAACTAAATTTTTTGTCAGCTCTTCAATGTACATGTGGATTGCTTGCCCAAAGAAAGCAACAGACCTTTCCTAGCTTGTGCTAAATTTATGACCATCAGAAACCAAGGCATCAAAAAAGGATTGATGATCCACTGATCACAGGTCCACTGATACAAGATGAACCAGAACATACCATGCTATTTTGGACATCTCTTTTCCTTCAAAATGACATCTCATTGAATCCTGGCATGTCTCTTTAAAATTGAAATACCCACAGGAAAGAAATCTCCAAATACAAATTTGCAACTAATTTGTGGATTTATCACTGCAAAAATAAATATTTGTGTAATGATGCATAGATTTCAGAGATCATGGGTCAGGGCAGCTCAAACTAATGCCTATAAAACTCAGTGCAGCACTGTGTGGACACAAGCTTGTGGCAGCATATTAATTGCAGTTGTGTAGTTCTGCATCCAAGTTAACTCATTTTCTTATTAAATAAATTCTCTAGAGATGGGACTTATTTAAGCAAGTGTGTCTGTGTCTTAAGCTGATACAGTCGTTGGAATAAATAGGTACTTCTCAATGAAATTATTTGAAAATGTGCATCTAAAACGGCTTAGATAAAATGTGTGAATTCCAAAGCCTGAATTTAACTTCCTTCATGGTGCTATAGAACCAGCTTAGGTAGTGTGACCTTCCATCACTGCTCTGCCCAATGCATGGCGAGAGGCTGTTGACCTTTTCACTGCCATGGAATGCTGCTCATGTGCAGCTTGGAGTCCTCCGTGACCTTCATCTCTTTCTCTGCAAACTCGGTCCCCAGTTTGTAGTGGTGCATGGGGTTATTCCTCCTTTGGAGCAGGAATTGGCTCTTCCCTTTGTGGAACTTCAGAAGGGTCTGTCAACCCATTTCTCCAGCCTGACAAGGTCCTCCTGAATGGCAGCACAACTGGTGAACATCTGGTGAACAAAGCACTTCTTTCAGCTTTGTGTTGTCTGCAATCCAGCCTTGCCTTGTGTTTAGGAGCCTTGTCGTTTTAACATCACCAATTAAAATTAGTAATTGTAGAAAATATCAGATGTCCAGCCAAAACCCAGTGATTGTTACATCCTTGAAAAAATATACACAAGGTGGGGTAGTTTGGCTACAGCTGAAAAGCCTGGGCTTTTTGGCAGTTTTTGCTAATTTCAGGCCAGCTTCCAGGAGAAAAATGCTTTATTGTTCTGACATTTCACAAAATAAGTCAGAGATATTTTTGAGCAAAACATGTTGATCATAGCAGTCAGTTGTTTTTTGGAAAAGACCTGTCACCTGGAAAAAAACAGCAACTGCATTTTTTTTTTTTTACTCTTTCATCTATAAATGTCAGAGGGATAAAAAAATAACCACTGCACTAAAAGTCTTCTCTAATTCTGGACAAATTGTTCCTTTATTCTTCTTGAATATGGGGTTGCAACATTTCCAGTGCAAAAGCTAAAGTAAGTATATTTGAGCCTGTATCCTGTGAGTATTCAATCTAGTTATTGGTAATTAAATACATTAATTTACTCATTCAGGTATGGCTTATTGATCTAGAACAGTCTTATGACTATCAGATCACCCTTATTTATCAATGTGTTTTTAGAACATATGTCTTTAAAGAAGAAAATCCAATTAACCCAAAGGAGCATTTCAAAAGGAACATGCTGTGCTGGGTTTGTGTGGCCAGGGTTAGGTGGGGGGTTTGGGCTGCAGGGGTGGTCGCTGTGAGATGCCAGAAGCTTCTCCCCGTGCCTGATAGAGCCAGTGCCAGCCGGCTCCAAGACTGACCCGCTGCTGGCTGAGGCTGAGGCCATCAGTGACGGTGATGGTGCCTCTGGAGTAACGTTTTATAAGGGGAAGAAAACCCTGCTGTGAAACAGCAGCTGGGAGAAAGCAGTGAGAACGTGTGAGGTAAACAGCGCTACAGATACCCAGGTGAGTGCCCAGGGAGGGGCAGGAGGTGCTCCAGGTGCCGGAGCTGAGGTTCACCGCAGCCCCTGGTGCAGCCCATGGTGAGGCAGCTGTGCCCCTGCAGCCCACGGGGGTCCGTGAGGGAGCAGAGATCCACCTGCAGCCCCTGCAGGACCCCACGCTGGAGCAGGTGCACGCCCAGGGGAGGCTGTGGGAAGCCCACACTGGAGCAGGGGAAGAGAGGGCAGAAGAAGGAGCAGTAAACACAACATGTGTGATGAACTGAGAAAAGCTGAGACTGGGAAGAAGGGAGGGGTTGGCGGAAGGTGTTTTTAAGATTTGATTTTATTTTTATCAGCACAATCTGAGGTGATTTGTAATACATTCAATTAATTTCCCCAAATAAAGTCTATTTTGCCCATAAAGGTAATTGGTGAGTGATCTCTTCCTGTCCTTATCTGGACCCATGAGTCTTTCATAATATTTTTTCTCCTCTGTTTAGATGAGGAGGGAAAGGGCAGGGGGGCTTAGCGGGCATCCGGCATCCAGCCAGGGTCCACCCACCACACATGTTTTATGAGTAGATTTTACCTTATATATTCCATTTAGCATTCTTTTGAAAACAAACAGAAAGTTTTTCTGTGAACTCAAACTATCTTCTAAGCAGCAAGTGTTGAACGTGCTGCCACTGACTTCGGTGTTGTAAAGGAAACAGGGAATGCTTGGTCCTGGATATTTCCATGTTTCTCATTAAGTTTGAACACTTCTTTTTATTTCTATTTTACAGATAAAAATAGAGATAATTGTTTTTATCATTTGGTCTGCATTTCACGTAACTGCTAATTCTGTTTATTAATTTTGATGTCTTTTCAATACGTTCTGTGTTAGCTAATAAAAATAGCTTGTTTAGTCTGGTCTCAAACAGGGTTCTACTACACTTTAAAGTTGATACCAACCTTAAAATTTTTTAATGACAAAGCTAGTTGCAGCTACAAACAATTAGTATGAATTCTCTTTGCTAGTATTCAACTCAGCCTGAAAGCAGATTGCATAAAACCTTGTACAACTTGTAAGAGGCCAAGGCAGAAAAAAACCCCATAAAATCATTCCTTAAGAAGTTTCTAGAAAGTTAATTAAAAAGGAGAGAAGTGACAGTCCATTTTTTGTGATTTTTTCTTTTTAAATTAATGAATTAAAACTAGGGTAACCTTCTCAACTAATGAGTTTGCAAATAAAATTTTTAACTCATTTGAAAAAGTCTTGAAAAAGCTTGAAGACCTACTAAATAAAAAATAATCCTACTTCTAAGCTCAAACAGGAAATTCTATAACACACACTGTGGACTACCAGTAAAGCAAAAGCCACAGCAGTCCCATTTGTCTGGCCTTCAAATACAAACTTCAAAAATGCCAGTGTGGCAAGAGCTATGGAATTTTAGTTTTAAGTTTGAGTCTTATGTTTTCTTAATAAATATGGGAGATCGTGTGTGCATTCAGTGCACTCACCTCATTGATCCTTAGGGTGGCCCAGGAACTCCTCAGCTTGTCTTTCTTGAGAGCTCCTTATTGTCTTCTCAGTAAGGGTGAGACAATGGATGGGTGTAAGACAAACTGACCTGAGAAAGGGTGGTGACCAACCTCCTAACCTGCTTCACAATGAAGTACTTGAGTCAGGTGCTTGAAAGGTGTGAATTTCAGAACATCCCAGGCTCCCCTCAGGGAGCTCAGGCTGTGTCTAGACCTATTTTTGTGCTGAAAGGTGTGATTAATATTCCAAGTGGACAAGATGGACATTACACAGATTTGATTATTCTAAGTATTGTATATTCTTCAATAATCCTTAATTTCTAACAATGTTGTTTCTTAACTAAAATAACTTCTGATAATCTATTTACAGAAAGAAGAGTGATTAAGGGACACGGCTTATCTTAATGGGCTGTAAACATCATGTAATGTAGTAAAAAAAAGTGAAAAACCAGAAGGTTATGGTAGATAGCAATTTTGCTAAGAGCTGAAAATGATTCAAATCAATGTATATGGAAGATTTCTTCTGTTATATATCTTCTTTTTTGTTAATGATGGCTTGGCTTGCAATTTTTTTTAAAAACACTCCCTTCGCTTATTATTGTATCTAACAGTTGTATATTACCGCATGCATTAAAATAAGAAAATTCTTTTTCCTCATTATGTACCTGTTGAATTAGATTAACAGGAAAATTCTCTATCCTTAAAAATGTTTGAATATCTTGACAACACAGTATTTAGAGATGCCTCAAAGAAAAGTTCAGTCCTCATATGTACAATCAATAACTGCATTGGGAGATGGAACTGAAGGTAGAGTAGTGCAAATTTCCATGGAATTCACTAGAGCTACCACTACAACTGTAGAATTCCCTTTTGTTGTCTCAGCTTGTTTTCATTAAGTAGATTACATTTGTTTTAAAATAGAAAGCTGCATACAAATAAGATCTGTTGATTAAATAACAATATACTCTAGGCATGCAGGCTGGGGGTTTTATTGCTGAACTTATGCCATCTAAAAGTCAAATCTAAGCTAATCACAGAGGCTCCCTCTACAGTCCACAGAGTTTAAAGGGTGGTTCTCTTTTAAAATTAGCATTCATGTTATATCAAAAGGCTCCCTGGGGTACCCACTTCAATCAGTTGTAGAACAAGTCAAACTTACATTATATGCCTAACTTTAAAATCAATTTCTTTGGGAGTGACTTCCAGGGCAACTGTTGATGTTGAAAGAATTGCAGATGCTAATATCAGCAAAACTCAGCAGTTTAGCTGATGAGCAGCTGGTACTAGACTGATGAGCGGGATGATTGCAATTCATCAAAGAAGTAATGATGTTCTATGTAAGACACCTCTGGTACTTTCTGGAGGAGAATATGAAACCCAGGAAATATCTAAATACAGCATTTCAAAACACACAAATGGACAGAATGTGCTGCAAACGACTGAAAGTTGTGTGCAAGCTCATTGTGTGAGTAATCATGTCATCCTGGGAGCAGCTCATCCTGGAGCCACCACCCGGCACACAGAGGACGGGCAGGGGATCAGGCCTGGCCAGACGGATTTGTGAAAGGCAGGTGCTGCTTCACTGACCTGGTCTCCTTCTGTGACAAAGTGATTCCCCCCGTGGATGAGGAGAAGGCTGTGGATGTGTCTACCTGGACTCCAGCAAAGCCTTTGGCACTTTCCTCCAACATGCTCCTGGAGACACCGGCTGCTCAAGGCTTGAATGGGTGCACTGCTCTCTGAGTTAAGAACCCTTTGTCTATATAGACCATTCTGGTTTTAAAATCAATGAATTGATGAACGAATGCAGTAAACAGCTGTGAGCAAACATTTTGCACTTTGTATTTACTTGAATAAATGTTATTTTAAACATTCAGTGCAGCAAATTCCACTACAGCTCACATGCAATGTAAAAGGCTAATTTAAGAGTATTTCCTGGTTTTTAGCAGTAACATATTTCACAAGCATAGATGTAAATTGAAGAACTCAGGCCTGGATGATCTAGACCTCATAGGACTAAGTGCTACAAAGCACCATGAAGGATTGGTCACAGCCCTTGAATTTTATTGAGGAAGTAAATTGACCTTACTTTCTCACAGTTTTGCTAAAGAAAAATTTAAAGTCACAATGTATCCTCAACTGAGATGTATCCAAGTGGCACTCCTTGCTCCATGATGAAAGTATTGTGCTGGATTGTAATATTTTTTATTTCTCAGCTCTGTTTTGAAGTAGAATATTATTTCTGTGACTAAGCAATCAGTCTCCAGCAGAAGGAGCACTGGCAATACAACTAGGTAAACCACAGTGCTTGGGATTTTATTTTGATGAAAGAGTTTTAAGAATTACATGTGATGCTTATTCTCTGCTACAGGACATTGTCTTCAAAGTTCATTCCAGAGGGAAAGTGACACCAGTTTAACCAGAGACACTAGCAGCTGTGTGCTGCTCCTTCCTCCCTTTCTACCACACACTCCTGAATTCAGTCCAGCCTTAGCTGACCATTGGAATCCGACATACCTTCACCACAAACATCAGTGGTGCAGAAGAAAGGAGGGGAAATTTAATTGACTTTACCCTTTTACCCAGCTGTAAATGCAACCTATGCTTAAGTTTTCAATCTTATTTCTTTTCAAAATATGATATAGCTGTGCAATAGCTACCTGCTAGAGATTCTTTTATTTTGATAATTTCATGACATCTTTGTGTTGTCCACGCCATTGTTTCGCTCTTGATCTTACAGGTGATCACTGTGGGGACACTGAGGTTTCTGATCTCTGATAACTTGAGGAGAACTCAAAGGCAGGTACAAACCAATCTGGGATGACTGCAGGTTTTGGGAACTGCAATTTCTTTGAAGGTTTGTGAAAGACAAAGTAAAGGAGACATTTCATCTATTTTGTCATATTGCCATCCTCCTTATCCTTACATGACCCAGCTAAATGGAAGCACTGAGGTCTGCACAGAGCAGACAAGTGTTCCCTTGCAAATTTTGAAATGAACATGTCAGCTTTCATGACCATACCTCCTATTTCTGATACAAAACATAACAGCAGCTTATGAGCTATATGTGCTTTATGTGCTTAACCGGCCTAAATGGTAGTTTGACTATTTACTGTAATCTATACATACCATTTCAGGAATAAACGTATTTTTCATTCTTGTTACTGAAACTTGAACAGTTAATGTATCTTCTGCATTGACACATTAAAGAAATCACAATGATGCTAACTGTGGGATGGCAGATAAGTAAAATACCTTTATTTTAAGTAGCTGGTTACTCACAACTCACAATCTTCTTCCAATGGAAATTTTTCCTTTCCTCTCTCTTCTCAAGCAATTTATCACTGGTTTTGCTGTTCTTTTTTTTCTTGTGTGTTTTTTAAAATATTATATCCTCATTATAAAATGCCATTCTTAGCCTACCTGTAAACAAATGACTAAGACACACATAATTGTATGCCAGAAAAACTCTAATCAGGAAAGACTTATTTTCTCTGGAAAAATCAATTTTTTTTTTTTTTTTTTTACTGAAATTTCTCATAAATGCAAGTCCAAGGCAATCTGAAGCTTGCAAAATTACATTTAATATCCTGAACTTGATATAATCTACTTTCAGACCAGCACATGAAAGGTCTTGGTGACATGATAGATGGTTTGCTACCATCAGGGATGATTAACAGAGAGACAGTCTTATCTTTGACCTCCCTGAGTCATTTGACATAGCTGTCAAATTTCCAAGGCAATGTTTTCATACTGAACTACATTCAAAGAATGTGTTGGAAAAGGGTTCCAAAGGTCAGCCATCTCCCTGGTGCTCTGTGGCATTTAAATGCAGTCATAAAATGATACAGACTCCTATCAGCAACCTCTCACCATATATAGTCTACACCACTTCAGTACACATGGCATAAAACATGGAAGGTGGGTCCAGGTCTGAGCTGAAAAACAGTTTGTTGAAATTAAAGCCAAAAAGGTCAATGATGATGCTGATGAGGAAAGAAAAGCACTCTAACAGGCTTCTACTAAGAAACAGCTCTTGTCTGAAGAATTCATATCTATGTTTTGGCAACACAGTCTATAGTTTATTCCTCTTCATGTATTCCTGGATGATTTATGCTCTTACTGACCCACGCTTCTGAGTGATGTCTTTTGTTTGTCACCAGCTATCCAAAGGGACTCAACACTGCTACAGCAATGACTGTGATACTCATGGTTTTTCTACTTCTTGGCTGAGTTAAAATAATGAAATATAGTTTAGAATTAAATCATTAATAGCAGATCTTGTCTGCATTGGATCTGATGTGTGGGGGAGACATAACAAACGTAATAGTCTGGTTGTATCACTGCTTGCTGTTGACACCAAATCAAATTCAGAATCTTGAGCCTTATTTATGGTCCTAAAGGGAGAGAAGTTATATTTATCTTGTCTAATGGTAAAATTTGCATCATATATATGTGTGTATGTGCTTCAAGTGTCTCTATAGCCTTTGGAGAGCAACAGGCTTTTGTGGAAAAGAGAGGCTGTGAGGTTGATCAACTGCTCTGGTCTGATGTCAGAACTAAACTTTCTACATAATTGTGAAGTTCCTGGAATTTCATGGGATTATTCCTAAACCATACCATGAGCTCCCCTAAAAGCAGAGAAACATAATAGAATCATAAAGTTGTTTGGATTGGAAGGAATCTTAGAGATCATTAAGTTCTAACCCCTCTGTCATGGGCAGGGGTGCCACTCACTAGATCAGGTAGCTCAGAGCCCCATCCAGCCTGGCTGTGAACGCTTCCAGGAATGGGTCATCCACAGCCTGTCAGGGCAATAACGAACCTTTCCATCTCCTATTGCATCTGTTTGACCTACCAGCTCTTTCATAAATACATTTTTAAAAAATCATCCAATCATCTCTGCATCCACAATTCTCTCCCATGGGAGAGGATGAGGAAGAAAATGATCTATGACTGACACATGTGACTCCCTTTACTCAAGGTGCTAAGGAAGATACTCCCACCTTGTGGGTGGTGAGGGCTGCATAAGAATTGGTATGGGAGAATAGAAACGGCAGAGAAGACACATTCTAAATAGGACTAGATTTATTTTATCAACCACAGGGCAGTCAAAGCTGTTTCAATGAAGATAAATGAAGAACTCGATCATCTTACTTTGTAGACTTATTTAACCAACAGACAGTCTTCTCTATGATTGGTGATGGCTTTACACATTAGAAACTAACTGAGATATATCATGACTGTCAAATCCTGGTATTCCTGTGGGCTTCACGAACAGTACAATAGAACCACTTTCATTATCTTTGTGTTACAGATAATGGATAATAAACCATCTTACAGTACCCAAAGGAAAACCTCTTGAAGTATAGAAACACTCTCAATACAGGGAATACATTTTTTTTTTTTTGCTGAAAAATTGTTTAAATCAAAATGAAGATGACTTTATCTTTTAAAAGCTATACTTTTACTTTTTTTCTTCCTTTTTTTTTTTTTTTTTAATGGAAGGACTACTTAAGCTACCCTGCTATCAGTAACTATGCAGTTTTCCTTGCTTACCAAAGCACATACTTTTCAGTAGTTGGAAAAGGTTAAGGGTTTCAGATTCCAGATAAATCACTCAACAACTCCAACAATCAACAGCAAAAGCTGATTTCCTATTTCCCCATTTGAGCTCTCCATCTGTGTTTCCTCTGTGCATGTAAAGTCCGTCTATTTTTTGTTCTTCCAAGTGCTGAAGAATTACAGCTCTTTCTTCCCTTTTCCCACAGTCATTCCCATCTCTCTCCCACTCTCATACACCTTCCTATGGCTACTTCACTTGATTCCCATAATTCAAAATGAAAATTGCCTTCAAAACAGGCAACCTCCAGAGTGAGCAGCAATGTCTATGGAATGGAGCAACACCATTCAGTCATGACACAGCATTTCAGTTTGCTGAAAATTGAAATCTTGGTCTGTCTCAGATCTCACCAGAGCCTGCAAATGACTGTTCAGACAGATATTAACCTCCCATAAGTTCTGTGTCCTTTTGCCATTCATGTGTGGCAACCTTAGATACTTTTGGGCAACCTAAGTGACACCAGATGCCTGTGTTACTTCCTAGCTCTCATTTTCTTTGATATCCCTTCTGTTGTGAAGTGACTCTGTCACACCTAAGCTAGAAAACCTATTTTTGCTGAGATTTGTATATTCCTGCAAGGCATCATTCCTTTGAGATTTCCGGTCTGCCATGGCAGCTTTTTAGAAGGCAAATGTAGTTTTATTACCACTTTATCATACTTCTTATCCCTATTTGATTCATTAATTTTATCATTTAGAGTAGTTGCCTTGGTGGCACATGAGATATAACAGAAGCAAGGTTTGTAGGGAGTGGTGCTATTTTTAATGACATCGATTCACACAGTAAGGGCAAGCAGACACTGAAGAGCACGGGGGTTTTACAAAATCATCTTCAGGTCACAAGAAGGAACAGCAATTCTCAAGTCCAAGAATAAATCGAAGATAAAGATTCCAGGCTGAGATAACTATGTCAACTGATTGACCTCTGAGGCAAGCATGTGCCCATTCCTTGAACAGTATGTGGAGCTGTAGCTACAGTATTTGCTAATCCTGCAGCTGGTTTTCATGGCTAGGTTTTGGCAGCATGGGGAGCCACAGGGGTGGTTTCTGTGAGAAGCTGGAGGAGGTCAGATGCTCTGAGTGCAGGGAGAAGTGGCCCTTCCTGCAAAGACTGTCCAGGGTACTATTTAAACGGATTTACCTGTGCATGAATATCTATATAAAGCTTCAAACTTTCCTGGGAACCTGCACCCTAAACACTTGCAAGCTGACTAGCTCAATTTGAGCATGCAGTTATTGCCACAATGATAATAAGCTCATATTCATATTGGTTCACTACAGTGGGCATTCGTGGTATTTAATAAATATTTAACTGTCTACTGTGTAATAATTAATCACTTCAGCTTTCCTTCTAAATGTCTTTCTGTTAAAGCTGTAAGGCAGTTTTATCTTCACAATGAATTGCCCTCTCCAAAAAACAAGCTGCATCAGAGAGTTCCTCTATCTTCACTGTAATCCAGCCCTACAATATGTATTTGTTCAGAGTGCATAAATAATTGCTTGACAGAAGGAAGACAAAGAATTTGAGACATTCAGGGAAAATAAAACCCAATCAAAAAAAACAAAGGCAGACAGTAGTTGAAAGAGGATCAGAGATGCAGTTTAAAAGTGTATCTTGAGGGTACAATGAAGTTGTAACTAGACCTTTATCAATGACACCAAAAACCTCAGCTCTGGTCTCAGTGATGGTTCTGCCCTGCTGTGTGGCATTTTCTTTCAGCTCTTTGTGACCCTGTGTCACTGGATCTACTGGGAAGATAAGGTTGCCACTAGATTCAAAGAATATACAAAAGCTGTGGAAATTACACCCATATTCTGGACCTGCAGTGTGGAATTCAATCGCGTTTGGAAAATACAGAATATTTACACAAAGGATTGTGCATACTTAGAAGCTTAGAAGTATCTCTATTGCTTGCATAGTCCTTCATAAAATACATAGAGACAAAACTCTTTACCTTTGGGCATCCTCTTTATTTCCTAAGAAAAAAAAAATTGTTTGAGCCAATCATCTATTGCTATAGGAATTGCAAAGAACAAATATACATTTTCTTATATATTCTGCCTCTGGAGTTCAAGTCTTTCAGCTTTTTGTTTGCAATCCTAAACTGAGGTCAAGTATCTGATGCAGCTCTTTCAAAAATCATAGTCTTTTTTCCAGAGCAATGCAGAAGATGGTGGCTTCCACCTTCTAGTTCTATCATGGAAGATATATGCTCAGTTCCTGTAGATTGCTTCTCACAGTTTTTATTTCATTTTCCATCTAAGACTTATTTAAAGTAGAAGAGCTCTAATAGGGGGGAATGGGATTCCCCAGCTTCCAGTCAGCCATGAGATCCTATACTCAGTCTGTTTTAACATGTCCTGAGATGTTTGGCTGCAAATTTCTTCATGCTTCGAAGTTCTCTCTTCTGCCCCTGTCCCTTCCGCTCTTCCACAACACAGAGACAGTGTTTTCTTGTGTAATATAAAGGTGGTTACTCTCCCTGTGCCCTTCACAGAGTCTAAAGTCCTGAGAATACCCTGGAAATGACTGTGAGATTGATGTCTGTGGGCAAGGCAGAGGGGTGTCTGAACTCTAAGTTCCTCAGAGGTCTGGGGTGAGAGAGAAATCCAGCTGGTTGACACTGGCAGGTTACGTGATAAAAAGTTTGTCCCAATACACACAGAGGAGCTCAGAGGCACAAAGAAGGCAGAAAAGCCCCAATGCTCTGGTCAGAGACACGAGTCCCTGCCCTGGCCCCCGGCAGTGCTGTCCCAGGGATGCCTCAGTCCCACGGGCCAGGAGTGGCACCCACACCATGGTTTGGCTGCCCAGAGTCAGAGGACACGCTATGGGATACAGAGGAGGAGCTTCCCGGGACTCTGCATGACTTATTTTGTGGGTTTAGCAGGGGAAACACAGGTTTCAAAACGTGATTCAAGGAGTACAGTAAAACTGAGGGATAAGGGGATAAAAGTGTCACATGTTAACAAGGTCCTTGTCTGTAAATTTGTCTGACTTATTAAATTTCCTTCTGAGGTTTTTTCTGGATGAAGGACTCTCTGTTCCCTGTGTGTGCTTGTAAGACTTTGGCTGGCAGTCAGAAACCCCACTCACTCCCTCTCCTTACAGTACACAGGGAGAAAACAGAATGAGAAAGCTCGTGGGTTGAGATACAGGGAGTTCACGCACCAGCCACCATCATGGGTAAAACAGACCAGACCTAGGCAAATTAATTGCTTTTATCACCAATCAAAATAGATTTGACTAGTAAGAAACAAAGTAAAAATTAATTCTCCAGCCCCCTTTCTCATTACCACCTTTCCCCTTTTGCTCCCAAGCCCTGTCCTCCAAGGGGCGCAGGCTTTGGGATGGGGCTGTGGTCAGTTCCTTAATAAAACCCAGCTTCTTAATGCATGAAAAGAGAGGCAAGGAAAGAACTGCGGGAGCAGAAAGTATTTAGATTCTTTCTTTGATTGTAGCTGATGAAATTAAAAAGTAAAACTACAGATGTCTAACAAATAAGGATTTGGGGGATTTTTTTTCACGTTTGATTCTGATTTTTTTAATCCTATTGTCAGTTAACTACCTAGTTGGTTCTACCTCATAGATACATTTTGAATATAAACTTTCTGCCAATGTAGCTCATGATCTCATTAGAAAAGCCCAGTGGAGGGAATCAGAAATTAATCCAAAATTAGATGTTAATTAGAAATGTGTATGAACTGATGTGCTGCACACTATGGGTTTCAGTAGCACTTTATACCCTGCCCTGAGCAGAGCCTCATGCAGAAGCTAAACACCCAGTAGAGATGTGCACCTCCCTATAAATTCAGAGCACATAAACAAGTTCGCCCCAAAGTGTTTAGAAATTACAAGGAAAAAAAAAAGAGGGAAAGCAAAAAAAATCCTTTCTCTTTTTTTCCCTACTCTTTATGTTCATGCCTGCATGTTCAAATAACCAATCTTCACATAGCACAAACTAGAGTTAAAAAAAAAAAAAAAAAAAAAACCGGGTTAATTCTGGGATTAATTGGAAAGGTTTTTTTGCATCAGGTTTGTACAATATCTGGTGCAGATGCAGAGTTGAGAATGATGGGAAAAACAGAGATATGTAACTGGAGGATTTAGGCTGGGTGTCAAACTGGAAATGTCCTGTGAGTGGTCTTAGAGAGTGGACATCTGCAGGGAAACAAGATTGGTGAGGAAGACAGACAAGTTGGTTGATACTTAATTGATCAAATCAAATATTCCTTTATTAGATCATCTACTGTGGCCAATTCTTTGCTGGACAAGTGACAACTGGTGTGTAGGACTTAGGCTACAGCCAGGACACTGACAGCTCTTAGCATGACACTACAAAAGGATTTACTGGAAACATCAGCTATTATGAAAAAAACAACTGTATGAGATTTAGAAAAAAAACAACCAAACAACATTCCAGGTAACTGAGAAAAAGCTTTTAATGTTATTATTTTATAAACCAGAAGTCTTATTTTCAAGCATATAACAGTCGATTACTGAACCCCTACTCCTGGTAATATATTATTCACTCACTTTTCATTTAACACCTGCTCCAGCAAAATGAGCACTTCTTTATTCCGAAACCACAGAAGTTATAAACAGATAAATTCCAGGAAGAAAATTACTACTGCTAAGAAATCACTATTTTTTATATCTAATGCTCTGTCTGCTATCTAGCGTACTGTTATCACCGCTAACATTAATCAAATATTGCAGATCTGCTAGAAATTTTTCTTAGCATTAAAACTCTTGTTTTTTTATCATAGCAGGATATCTCCTCATAGAGGCTAGTGAAAACACTCCCCCTTCTGAGGCAGAAAAACTTGTCTTAAGAACAGCTTTGTAAGAAATCTGTAAGAGTTTGTGGATTTAGTGTGGAGTTGCAAGACAAAAACAAACTAACAAAGTTAGGCTTTACTAGCAGTTTTGTGGCTTTGTATTCATGGCCAGGGTTCATTTTGCCTTGTAATAAAGGATTCTTTGCTCTGAAGTAAAATGTATTCTAGAAAGGAAAATTCTCTCCTGTCTTTCCCTTGCTCAGTTTCTATCTTTGTTCATATCACATGACTTGTTAGATCAAAGTTTCCATTTTAGCCTCATATACATATTGCATGAGTGTCATGTCCTGACTTTTTTGCTTCAAAAGTTAATGGGAAAATACATTCTTCAAGTGTCTAGGGCACATACAAATTGTGATCCCAAGAGGAAATACCCAGACATAGATGCCTGTTGGACTTTCAGAAAATGAGTTATTCTGCTTTTCAAAGGGATTTGGATACCAAATCATGTATAAAATTAATGAGAATTGGGCATACTCAGCCCTAAGTGACTTTGAAAAGCTTGTCCTTAAAATCCATACTGGTAAATAATGATGGCTTTTAGCTAGGGAGTTTCTTGCTAATCTCAGCACACACATCATAACAGCATCCTTTTTGGGGTATTTATTTTATTAAAGGAATTAATTTCTTTTGTAAAAGACTACCAATATCTGAATTGTTTCTGGAGAACTAAAGCTGTTTGATTTACAGATATCTGTTCATAATATACTTAAATACCTGATTAGCATTTAGCTCCCTAAATCCAGAATTTTGAACATTTCTTTCCGAACAGAACTTTCAAAAGACATAACTGAAGTTGAAGAAGGGCCAAAAAAATACTGGTCATTCACCCCTTAAGTTGGGGGAGACTCTCATCTTGATAACCTGTGGCTTTTGCAGAGCTGTCGTTATCACTGAGGCCCCGTGCATCCTCTCTGGTACATCCTGAATGGCAAAAGCAGTTAGAACAGTCACTTGTCTCTCTTAAGATAATATTCTTTCACTTGATTAATTGTTCCAAGTACTAAATATGACCTAAAGTAGTTTTTGATACAGGAGAATTCTCCATGTACAAGAAATTGAAAGATGAAAACTGGCTCTAATTTAAATAAACAACTAATGAATGAGTACACAGTGAGGATTTTTTTAATCTTTTTTAAGCAACATGAAAAGTTAAAGATGCCTACAAGCCAAATTAGTGAAATGAAGATACAATTTTGCTTTCAGAAAATCCAAAGTAAGTCTGGGATAATTCTGTTCTTTGTGTATCTCTACCAATAAACTGATAATGAATGATAATTTTATGTAGTTACATAATGCTTGTCATTAGAAGTACAAATAGAATACCCCTATTATTTTTCTTCTCATTTCTCTCCTCAAAAGCTTTTAAAATAGTAGTCTAATCCAAACTGCATTGCTGCTGGCAGTGATTTGGGATTATAAGAAAACGAGAGTAGCTGTATTGTATCACCCATTTAATAGCATCACCCATTGCTGACAATGGCCCGAAACAAGAGCTTAGAGAACAAACGTGATATAGCAGAAAGAACAAAATTACTCAGTTCGTGGTAAAACTTCTTGTCTTCCAGCAATTTGTATCTCAGTTTTTCCTGAAACTGTGAAGAAAACAGAGGAGGAGTGTGGCAGGAAAGGATTACAAGGTGTTCTCATCCCCGGTGTACCACTGGGAACTGAGGTCGTAAGGAAATTAAATAATTTTCCTAGCTCCCAACATACAGTTGCAGCAACCAAAGCTATTAAAGGGGAGGGCAGGACTTGGCTTGTAGCAGCTGTGAATTTTAATACTAAGAAGATTAAATTGGGTGGTGGATTGCTTGAAACTCATGATAAGAAATACCAGTTGAGCAGAGTTTAAACTGTTTGCAGACATCACAAAGCACCATATTTTAGGTGAAAACATATTTTAAACAATAGGAAGGGATTTAACTTTTCAGCACTTATTCATAGTCACATCTTCAAATATGAATTTGGGAACTGTTTTGTAGATTTAATAATTAGAAACCGACTCTAAACCATGGATATTTTTCCCCACAACTTTTCTCTCAGAAATACAGGGTAGACTACTGAATATTTTCTTTGGCATGTCTGTCAAAATAATTCTTCCTTGTAGTTGGTTTGCTGATAAATGTGACAGACAATAGTCCAAAGGAACAAAATATCATGACCCTATTTATATTACTGTATTTTTCGTAATGTGTTTGAAAACACAGCTAATAGTTAGGTCACAAATATATTATACCACGGTTTCAATATCAGTGTTTTGGCTTTCACCAAGAGAGTTTTCAATGATAATAATATACCACATAATAGTTCATGCAAATATTTTGCTTTTTAAATTAAATTAGTCAAGTCAAAATAATGTTTTCTTTAAAAAAGTGTTGAAATAGCCAACTTCCTGTTCTTTGGGGGAAAAAATAGTTGATGCTTACAATAGGAAATGCCCATTCCAAAAGGTCTAATGAAATTTATACTTCATTCGTGGAGCTATAATTGAAAAAACAAACAAACAAACAAACAACAACAACAAAAACAAACAAACAAACAAACAAACAGAACAAAACCCCCAAATTTATTTTTTTCCATGAGAGGTTTGGATTCAAAGTAATGCACTTGCACTGCAAATGAACAGCAGACTGGAAAAGAAACACAAGTGACATGAGGGGAGCCTGAAAAGAGCAGGAATTTTGCTTTCTCCTTGGAAAGAGAAAGCTGAGTGAAGATCTTGTGTTTTCTCTTGACCTACCCAACAAGAAGATGTAAAGAAAACAAAACGGAACTCTTCTCAGAAGTGCAGTGATGGGACAGGAGGCAACAAGAGACCCACATGAGATGATGCTGCGAGCAGGAATTTGGACTATCAGTCCTTTTGTAACCTACACTTTTGTGGAATCCTTTTCTGAAGCAAAGTTTTGTTCAGTATGCAATGAAAACAAAACCAGAAAAAACCCCTCTGCAGTTTAAAGTACTAAATGTGTCTAAAGAAATCACAGGTTTCTGACAGAAACTGCCAAAACAAAACCCAGGAGATGCATCTCCTGGCACAGAACACCCTGAGTCATGTCTCCTGTGATAAAAATGAGAGAAGAAATGCCTCACCAATACTTAGTCACGCTTAGCTAAAGAGGGTTTTTTTGTTAGTATTTATTTCTCTATGAAGAAAATTTTAGGAAAAAAGTCTTTCTAACAGGGTTTTATGCTGCAATGTAAAACTATAATTTCTTATGGAAAAATGGTTGTAAACTGATACTGATTTCTTTTGCCTGATTTTTGGTGGGGCAAGTGTCTGTATAGCATTATTTTAATGAAACATGAAATGCTGGGTTTTTAAAATTTGTTAAACTCTATCTTTGTGCACAAATATTGGCTCAGATATTAAACAGCCATTTTGAATTTTCCTTGGGTGTGCTGCAATAATGGTGGTGTGGTCCAGTATCAAAGGAAAATTAGGTCCCAGTTTTCCCTGCTGCCCATAATAATTTCATAATCCACACTACAGTGGTGATTCTCCAAAGGAAAAAGCTGAAATGTGCTCCCACAGTCATAGAGCTGATTATTCCAGAGATGAAAAGTAAATGGAATATATGGAAAGATTCATTAAAATGTTTGCTACTTGTAGTGTTTGAGATAAAATGTTGGTGTCATTGTTATTTACTGTATTCAGCCACTCCACATTTATGTTCCTCTGAAAGAAAATAACAATGCATCTCTCTTTCTGAAACGTGCTCAGGAGTCTTTTGCTGCTCATAACTCAGGTACAAACAGAAGACAAGGTACACACAAAGGGATTTTTTGTTTTGCTTTTTTGTTAGTCTTTGTAGTGTAAGACCCAAACTTCTGAAATATTGAGTCCCTTCAATTTCTTTGACCTTAGAAAGAGATGATGTCACACATCACTTTAGCACCCACAAAGACCAGGCTTTGACTGGCACTTTCTAGACTTTCAGAGCCCTTGGTAGTAAATCAGCAGCACCTGATAACTTTTAACATCTCTTCTGCTCTTACAATTAAAATACCAAAAAACTGTTCCATACAGAAATTGTTTCTGTATTAATGACCAATTAGGAACAAAAAGAACAGGAACAAGAAGAAGACTGTACTTTGGCACATGGTTATTTATTCATGCTAGAAGCTGATGGAACTACATTAGGGGAAAATATATTTTTTAAATGAACAGGAGAGGGATTACACCCAGGAGAGGGATACCACCAGCTGATTCACATTTATCCTTGCAGTCTGCCTTGTTAGCTGTGAGGAATTGCAGAATTTCAATATTCAGTATTCAAACACTTCACTGGGGTGTCTGCATGACTGTAAGCAAATGTAGAAAGGAAGGTGCATTGGCCTAACTTGGGAGAACTGGAACCCCTCTAGAAATGTCAATGTTGAATCTATTTACAGTAGATTTACACATCATGCAAAGGACTCAGTAAGGTGGATTCATACTTACTAATACTGACAGTTCTACCTTTTCACGGATATATTTTATACCCCAGATGTATCCAAGCATATCCTACCAAGCCTTCCCATGATATTCTTGAGACAATAAAAAGAAAAAAAAAAACAATTGAGGATACTTATATTCAAAGAAAGAAAAGTTTATTTTCCCTAGATCCTGCTGAGCCTTTGGTTTTTGCTTTTTCATCCTGTAGTAAATAGAAGAGTCCCTGCTCAGGCATAACAATTTATGTGATTTTCTATTCTGCCAGACAACCTCTTATTCTCTGATCATTTGAATAGGCTGAGGAACACAACTTTTCTTAGAAGAAATTATCATGGCAAAAGGTTTTGTTTTCCCTTTGGACTATATTCTAGCTTTGAAGAGAAAGATTTAAATGTATTAGTGGAGTAAAAAACTATACAGCTCAGCATAAATAAGAAAACTTTCATGTAAATCAATGGCTTTGTTCCCCATGGTTGAAACCCTGTCCTCACTAACAGTGATGGGAACCTGGGCATTAAATAAAAAATGCCAGTTTCACATTCAAACATCATCGATGCAAACCAAGGACTTGAAAGGTAATTCTTTGTTTTCTTTTTTTTTTCCAGAGAACACTCACATTGTGAATTACCCACTACTCTGGCGTACAAAAGAATGCTGCCATTCACAGGCAAAAATAAAAATCAATCTCCTATGGTTTTAAAAGATGTTCAGCAGAGGACACTACAGGAATTGGGCTTCTAACTTTCCACAGGACCAGTGGACTAATGGAAGCTGACCTAGTTATCCCCAATAGCACAGAGATCAGATCACTGAATTGTTTTTGTTCTGCTTGAAAAGATTGGTCCTGTCTTCCTGAGGAGTTTCTTCATGTATGTACTTTCTTCACGAATGTACGAGTGAGGTAGCTCAGGATGGTCACCAAAAGGCAGAAACTGAGCAACTTAAAGGGCACCTTCACAGGGCAGTAAATGCTGATGTGAACAGGCTTCACTTGCACGATTTCTTTTTTCTATAAACTTTATTTATTAATTAGTACCTTGGTACCAGACAGCTCCAGTACAAGGGCTCACAATCTTATTCCCCACGTTAATTCTTGTTGCTTCAAATATTGTGGCATTCCCAAGTGCTGTCATTTCAATATCAGTGACAGGTACAAATTGATAAACGGTGAAGGGATTCTCTGAGAATATGTGAGTGCAGGATTTTGAGACTCTTCACACCTAAAAATGGCATTGAATTGGATGCTTCCACACATCCCAAATGACTTTTCAAACCATGAAGATCTTTTGCAGAAAGATGAAGTCTGTTTTAATTCTGGAAAAACAGAAGGAGACATTAGCCCTCGGGAAGAAAATCCTGTGCCAGCTTTGCTTCAGTTTGAGATTGCAGTTTTGGAATGGATATTGGAGTTGTACTCCATTGGGAGAGGAATATCAATTTAAAATCACCTCTGGCATCAATGTTTCCCTTTGTTTTGCTGCAAGTGGATCTATCCTCAGGGCTTGGTTCTTTGGGTGGTTTTGAGGCCCCCAACTCTCCTGACACAGACTCAGGCTGACTGTCACAGTGCTTTCCAGGTTCCTAAGAGCCGCCTAAGTGATTCAGGTCCTGTCTTCTGTGATTTTTATTACTTTATGGCATCTAGCCTTCAGATTTAGTTTATTAGGATGCTCTGATCTAGTCAATCTGAGATGTCTGACATAATACACACCCCTGTACAAGTAAGCATTGAAAGTAGAATTTTATACAACAGATTGTCTTCATTTAGAGTCAGCAAAGTTGTAAAGCTTTCATTTTTTTTTCCTCTTGAAAATATTCTGCTTTGCCCTGCTGTGAAATATGCACAGCCTGCTTTCCCCAGTAGAGCTTGCTGATTTTTATAGCTCATTTTAACGTAAAGACTATTGTGATAAAGAGCAGGGGTGATATGACATTTGAAAAGCCTCTTGAGAGAAGAGCAGCAAAGTGGATGGCACTGAAAAATCATTCTCAACCTGAGATAATTTGAGCAGCTCTACACCACTGTTGTTTCACTGCTATCAGTGACAGGTGCTTCAGACAGCACGTTTGCTAAGTATCCAAATATATCAGTGGTTGTCTCTCTCAGGAGAGACAGTCTTATCTCTGCTAGGGCTGACCCGTGGAAAGGTTATTCAGAGAAAATCATCGAGAATTATATCCTGCTGGCCACCATCACATCTCTGGTGAGTGAGAATGCCAGATAGGATTAAGAGATCTGGATGAGCTAAAAAAGCAGCAGCCAGATTCCTTCTGAGCAATTTCTTCCCCAGAGCTGGCGCCTGCATTATTGCTGTCCTCATCTTGATGTGGAAAAGGTGACAGACTTGTGGGCTGCAGGCAGTTTGAAGCATCACTGGCTTGTGTTCTCAGGTGATGAGGCTGAAGGTGCTTGGGCTGCAGCACAGGCTTCCTCTGAGGGTTCGTTCAAGGGACACTTCCCCGCCTCCTGTATTCCTCTCTGTCACTCTCTTTCCCAACCAGACAATTTGTGAGACAGTGTTTTTGTATTGCCTTCCCCTGGTCCAGTAAACAGCACATACACCTCCAGGAGTGCGGGGACCAGAGGGGTCCTTCTCTCCCAGATAAGTATTGCTTTTTGTGTTTCAAGAGCACATAACACTGCAGGACCTTTCATGTAAGAGAGAGAGAGGCAGAGAGATTTTTTTGAACAAGAGCAAGCTTCGAACTTAGCCAGAAAGAACATTATATAACATTAAATAATTTAAAAACTTTCGTTGTCCAATAGATAGGCAGTAATTTTTTTCTCCATCTGTGAAGCAGGAATTAGGTGGTCAAATGGAGGGATGGAATTTAGTAATCAGTTTTTTCAGAAATGGTCAGGATACTTTTACTTAGAATACAGAAAGTATTCCATGAAATGAAGTAGGTAAAGTCTAAGTCCATGTCATAATGTGCCAGCTTGGCTACTCCTCTACCAATGCATAGCAGGGAGGCAATAAACAGCAGCTAAGGGTACTAACTTCTTAAGCCACCTCCACTGCCTGATCAGAGAATATGAGATCATAGGTATTTAAGTAGAATCTTACTCGCTAGCCCTCTTGTTTAAAAACATTGAAGTAGAAATTTTATTTCTTTCTGCGTTCATCAGTTCCAGAATAGTGATGCTCTGAACTTACAATCAATGTCATCTGTGTAAAAGCCAGTGTCCCTAAATAAATGAAGAATAATTTAAGCAGCTGGAGTGATGTTTCTAGCTACTTTTCTATTAAGGGGTCATTCAAGAAGAATTATTTTTGGCAATCATGATGCCAAATCACTAATCTACTCTTTAACACTCATTTTTCTTTCTCCCTTCTTTACACTGATCTACATGGTGATTAGGATATAAAACACTTCTAGCCAAGTAACTTTGCAGACAAATAAGTTGATTTTTAACTTGAATGAGCCTTCCAAGTAGGTTCACACTGCCTACATTGGGATGAACATGGATATGCATGGATATCCCCATGCATGTACTGAAAGAAGACTGAAATTCCAGTAAACAGATCATATGGAGGGGGGAGATCTAAACAGAGGTCATCTGAAACAAATGATCCCCTAACTATATCTTTAGTTTCAAAACAGTAGATGCCATTAAAAAAAAATAAAAACATAACTCTATATACAGTATTGGACTTGACAACCTCCAACATTAGCAAATGTCAGAGGATAGTTCATGGTTGTGTAGAATTTCTTCTATCTTGTATTATTTGCTTGACATATTTAAGTACTCCAGATTTCTGCCATTTGAAAACATTTTGATTTCTGAGATATTAATTCAGCCCTTGTCTGTTTCATATGCTGTCTTTTCCCTAAAAATCCACCCTGTTTTATGGACTGTGATATTGAATGCATATGTGATAGGGAAACTAAGGATAGGACAGAAGAGGGAAGAAAAAGCAACAAATTTTTAATTTAAAAAATTTTAAACATATTAAAATTTCTTTTTCTTATCCCTATAGTCAGATATATTACCTGGTCCACTAAGAGTAAATATGTTTTCCCTTACTGATTCAAATATCCCTTTAATGTCAGTTTGTACAGTGGTTCAAGTGTAAGCAAAAACATTATTTACATTAGTGCTTACAAGATGTGATAAACACACAAATCCCTACCAGCAGAGGAATCCACTACAACTTACTAGAAGTATATAATGAGGAGGAAGAGTTGCTCCCTGATGAATTGATGCTGGTTTCAGAGACTTAATGAGACATACACCTGCCAAACACTAATGGGCAAGTTAAAAGACATGGGAACTGTGTTTAAATTTCCTCCAAGAAAATGTTCAGTCTTCCTTGCTCATTGCTCACATATAAATATGTGCAGGTAAAAAAGAAGGTGGAGGGGGATGTTTACAAAGCTGTTTGATCCAGATCTGTTCCAGTGTTGAGGAATAGGACGTTTTTTCCTCTGCAAATTGGCATCTCAGACTCTTCTTCAGACAAAACAACTATGCATTCACCATTTTTGCATTCACTGGAAACTAGTTTCATGCTCAGCCAGATGAATTTCCTGATAGCTCTTCACTACTATTTGTTTCTTCTGATCACCTGCCAGTCTCAGTTATCAACAAAGATAATAGATTTTTTCACTGGGGTCTAGATATCAAAATCAGCAGGGCTGTAGTAATAATTAAGGCGAACAACACCATTGATGCACAGACAGCTCTTTATCTCAAAACTCACAACCCCTGTGCACAGCCCCAGTTGTAACATAGCAATATATTACTCTCCTTCACTATGGGGCATTGAGGCCAGGGGACCATGGAAAAAATGCTTTCTTAATAGCACATGCACAATTTGACATTAGGGTTTTATTCTGCCAGACAAGCTAATGGGTCATATAAGTGTCAGAGGCATTACCATCTACAATTATCACTAACAGCTTGCTTAACACAGCACATTTCCCAAAGATGTGCCTTCCCACTTCACGGGGAGCCTTACGCCTGCCAATCCACAGCAAAAGTTATCATCCAATTAAACAAAGGTAAAATAGTCCTGATGATCCCAGGAATTGCCAAACTTAGGTCTCCAGCATCATTTTAAACATCTTAGTGCACCATGCTTGGCCTCCTGCTGCAGGTTTCCTGCAAGCCCTCTGTCACATCTGCCAGTTCCTGCAGGTGTCTCAGGTATTCAGTGGATCAGCTGTCTCAAACCTTGACAGCTGTGTTAAGCTAGAGCTGAATGCTACTGTATAGACTGATTTTAATGATGGTGGGAAGATTCACAGTCTAATAAATTGAGGTTGGTGTTAATGCTGGTTTTCAGAGGTCAGAGGTGGAACACAGGATGCCAGGGACCTGGGTGAACACACAGATTCTGATTGTTCTGGCCAGCCTGAAAACATCTTCTGTAATCTTCCTCTGCAAACTCTTACCTCGTTTCCAGCTTGGGTGTTTAACTGCTTGTGTTCAGAGTCAGCCTAAATGTGATGCAGCTGCATAACTTTAGGGGACGTTAAGGAGGAAACAACTAAGTAGTGAGGAAGCCTTGTGGAAAATCTTATCCAGGGTATTGACCCATTCTGTCCCCTCTGCCCTGTCCAGGAGACGCATTTTAGTCCAGCCCTTGCCCCTGGCCCTTATCTGAACTACACTGCAGGTATGTCCATGCCTGGCCTGGCACCTTGCAGATCCTGACTTGCTGTCTTGAGGTCAGAGCTGGCTCATCACCAGGTCTAATGTGACGGCTGCTTTGTGCTGTCCCTGCTTACTGTCAGCAGAGCTGCTCTGCTCTCCTGGTTTGGGTACTGTGGGACTGTACCCCTTGTCTTCCAGAGCATTGCCCTGCCTTCCTGGCTGTCACCTGCACCCCATGGCTCCCCTCTCCTTCCAGAACAGCCCACTTTCACAGCTCTCTGACAGAAAGTGTAAAGGACTTGTCCATTTAAGGCTCTGGAAAGCATCTGATGCGTGTCACAGAGTCCTACTGCAGATTAGAGCAATGTATTTGCAGAACAGATTCATGAAAGTGCTTATATCTAGTAAGAAAACAAAATTATTTAGGATCCTGCCACATCTGTGCACTCTTCCTCATATTCCTGTTGCTGTGTGGCAAGTACAAACATGTAGCAGGATATAGATTAAACAGTGTTAAAATATCAAGCAGTGATCTTGTGATAGTTTTTCTGAAACCAAACTTGCGACTTGTAGTGACACCTTTTGCTTTGCCTTTCCTCCACACAAACTCAGAGGAGAGGATGGGAATATCACAAAGTCAAAACCTAGTCCTGAAGAAGGAGGTGGGCCACTTCCAACGTCTGACAGTGGCCATGAAAAGAGACGTGGTGGAGCTTAGAAAGGAGACTGGCAAACCTTGGCCACTGACAATTTAAATCCCTCCCAATAGAACTAGTCTAGCCTAATTCTATTCTATTCAAACCTACTATAACTGCCTTTGTATAATAAACATTTGCATTACAGTGATGACCATTTGATCAACTGACAACATTTGACAGAGCAATTTTAACATATATTTTACATGTATAACAGCAGCAGGATGTGGGCAGAAGGCAGTGTTACTTTTCCTGTCTGAAGATGCTAGACAGTTCTACCTGCCTCCTGACAATTCCTGAGGCAAAGGAAAGGAGTAATTTCACTTTTGGCAATGACAATAGAAACAGAATGTTTGGGACAGAACTTTTCCCTGCCAATTCTACAGTAAAATGGTAGCTATTTGTACATTTACAAATTGAATGTCCATTACACAAGTTGCAAATTCTCATGTCTCAGCTAGGTGAAAATCTGCTCCCTGTAAATGCAGATGTAATTTCTGTGTCTTTTGTTCCCTCTGTTACTGTGCTCCAGGAGTGACTGAGCTGCTCATTTGAGAGGAAAAAAAGATGGAAGGAGGGTGAAGAAGTGGATTGGATGGAGGTTTTTTTAGTGAATGATTATCATCCTTCTCTGACAGATGATTTCTTTTAGGTCACTGAGGTTTGTACTCTCCGACAATCCCTATTTTCTGGGCAAGCACAAACAAAAAGAAGTGCAAACAACAAGGATTAGGAATAATATGGGAGCTGCAAACTATCAAACCAGTTTATTACTCTTCTCAAACAAGACACAGAAGATCTCTGAAGGTACATGAGCAATTGACTCTCCTGTGATAGCGCCAAACAGAAGGAAATCTCTCCACTTGTCTTGATAAGAAAAGGTCTCGCACTTTAAATACAGGACTCACTGGAGTGACACTCACCTAGAACACCCAAATTTCTACTTCATAGGTAGGTACTGTGGCTTTTTACTTCTGGGTTTGCTAGTTTAAATATTCCAAAAGGACACTATAGGAATGCCATGCCTGTGTTCCAATAGCACCTTGTGATTTAGTGGACTGTGGAGGAAAACACCGTGCATCAGCCACCAGAATAGAGAACTGCCATGACTTTGTATTCTATAACCTTACAGCCATATAGGGCATGTTTTTAAAGGCACACTTGCATTCCACAGTAATCCATGGTCAGCACAAGGAATAATTTTTGTCAGAAAACTGGGTTTTCTCTTCATTTGTCTCGACTGAATCCAGTCTGATTGGTGTGAAAGGTGTGTTCTTTGGGACAGACTCCTGGGTTAAGTTACAGTGTTTAATCCAACATTGTATGCACCTGACACAGTCATATTAGATAAGACTGGGACATACAGATCAGTTGATCAAAGCCTTGGCTCGTTGTCTGGAGGTGATTTTTCCAGATGATCATTTCCAACTTGGCATATGCTAAATGGCTAAAAGCAGTAAAGGGTCAGCAGGCCTGTCATAAAAATATTGGTATTCGAACTATTCAGAGAGGCAGTGATGAATCGTCAGTGAGCTCCTTGGTATTTTTAAGGCCAAATCCACATGCAGCAGGAGACATTCCCTTTGCAACATCCAAGAGCTCGCTAAGCAGCTCCAGAAGGAGAGAGCAGCATTGACCACCACCTGCTCTGAAATGTCAGTGGTCACTGTCACAGAAATGCAGAGACACCAAGCTAATTTCTTAGCAAGTTCAGTACAATACCATCCCTCCAGCTCAGGGGCAAAAGGAGGAGACCTTATGATGCACTGGTGCTCATCTAAAGTCAGTTCTTCTTAACATCAGGATTAGAGCTGCTACTGAGACATGCTCTTGGGAAAATTCCTCTGAGTTTGGAGACTTTAACCCAATGATCTCATTGTTATTCTTCCTTCCAGAGTGCATTCTGCTGTCACTTAGAAGGTTAATGCTCTGCATTCTCATGCTGGCTTTCACTGTGGAATCTTGAAGCATTTTACAAGCATTAGTGGATTAAGTTTCCCTCCATCTGAGGAGAGGATAGTAAGTGGTAATTATTGCAGTGCTATTTGGTTGCTATCTCTCCGTGATAGGAATAGTGTCACTTTAGATGGCTTAAAGCCCTGAGCACTTTTATGATGCTGTGATTCTACAGATGGGGAAAACAGAAAGAGATGTTTTCCCTGAGCTGCTTCTTAAGCCACTGGTGAGACTGGGAAGAGGGTGCAACCTGGCACAAACTGCCAAGCTCTGAACTCTAGCCCAGGCCCTCCCTCTTTCTGTGAGTATTTGTCAAGGAGAAACTACATTTTCTGTCCAGTCTGAAAACACTTTTACTGTTTAGTAAAATAAAGGAGAAAAAAGAAACCAACTCAATCCATGAGTATTTGGGCACCTGATTAAGATTTATTGTTTGTTATGTCTCAAGAGCTGGGACTCAGACCTAAGACTGATTTCTGGTTTTGGACTGGACAGTGTTCCTGGTCTATTATATCCTCTCTGAAAGGTATCAAACCCACTTTTTGACTGGAAACTTAGCAAAAGTAGACCTTATTGTGGCCTTTCAGTGCTTGAAGGGACCTTTAAGAAAAGCTGGGGAGAGGATTTTTAGCAGGGCTTGTTGCTATAGGTAATGGTTTTAAACTGAGAGAGGGTCAATTTAGATTAGATATAAGGAAGAAGATTTTTATGATAAGGGTGGAAAAATACTGGAACAGGCTGCACAGAGAGGTGGTAGATGCCCCATCTCTGGAAATATTCAAGGTCACGGTCACAGCTCAGAGCTACCTGATCAAGTTGATATTCATTGCAGGGAAGTTGGACTAGATGGCCTTTAAAGGTCCCTTCAAACCCAAACTATTCCATCATTCTATGTATCAGCCTTATAAAGAAGCTCATAAGCCTGTTTCAAAAATAAATACAGCATTATCTTTTTTTTATTAATGAACATGTGACTACCATGTGGGTTTGGATCTCACTGGACTATTTTTTCTTACTCTTGTTTCAGGGTGTTCTTCACATTTTGCCTTTAAAAATCTGCCTTCTCTGCAGCTACTTATTTTGTTTTGTTGCCATGTTGTAAAATACACCAGCTTTCATTACTTATCCTTTAAATTCTTTTAAACTCCTGTTCTCTAGCCTGAGAAGTCAGTAAAATTGTTGATTTCATCTCCTGGGTAATTTGGTTATTACTGAGTTGTGTTTTGTATTTCTTTCCTTCTTTATGTCGCTGAGAAACTAGAACATGATTTAACAAGATTAAAATCAATGAATGCCTGTTCAGAGACCAGTGCTTATTAGACTAGGTGTCATCTATCTTTCAGCTGGAAGTTTTGAGAATGTGTGAACCTCTATGGATACCCCATAGATGCTAACATCTGCACAAAATGATTCTGTGAAGGCTTTATATTTCTTTCTTTATTTCTTTTCCTCTTCATTTTCTGCTTGCTGCTGAAATCTGGTTTTCAGCTGAGAGAAAAGGGGAAGCAAGTGAGAATGAATGTCAGTCTGACAAGAATTACATCACTCTCTGCTAACAGAAACCTCTGTGGTCTGTGTGGATGTCTCTACAGTCCTGAGCAATAAATCAAATCAGAGAATGGCTTGGATTGGAAGGAACCTAAAGATCATTTCACTCTGAACCCTCTGCCATGGGCAGGGACACCTTCCACTGTCCCAGGTTGCTCAGAGCCCCATCCAGCCTGGCCTTGAACACTTCCAGGGATGGGGCATCCACAGCTTCTCTGGGCAACCTGTGGCAGTGCCTCATCATCCTCTAGTAGCATCATAGAATCAGAAAAAAAGAGAGGAGGGGAGAAGAGGGAAGGGGAGAGGAGAGAAGCTTTCTTTAGTATTTTATCCAACCATAAACTGATGAGTTAAGACATCTTTCACTAATGAAAGTGAATATATCTTGTTTATATCTTGCAGTAGTGGAAGGTAAATTCACTGATATCTAATGTTCAGGCTGTCTGTTAAGGATATTTTCCATTGTTGCCTCATCTTCTCTAGCAAATACTATACCTTAAAGACATAGGTTTTAATATATATAAGCTATTTTTTCTGCTCATGTAGTTTGTGATACTAACCAAGCTGAAGTTATTAAACAGTAGATTCATTCATATTAAGATTCTTTTCCATTTTCACTCCTTACTTCACAAACAGGTTATGCAGGATTTTGGAATTGCTCTGCTATTTTGCTCTCAGGAAATTCTGGTTTGCATTCCTGTATTTCCATTTAAAATAGCCTCTTCCTGAGCTGTTTCAGTAAAAAGCCTGAAGGGTTTATTCATCCCCATCAAATTACATTTATTTAAACTTTGAGCATAAAGAAAATACAAGCATAAATAGGGACCAAGCTGTCAACTTGACTCATCATTTACAGTTAACAGGATTAACTGGGTACAGCAACCAATGTGAAAAAACATCTCAGAGTACTGCCACAGGATAACAGGACATATTTTTGCATTGACAACCTTCTCTCTTCTTGTCTCGCTCTCTCTCCATATTATTTTTGCTGTTTAATTAAGTAATATAGTGTTTCTTTAGCATTGCCTCAAATTAGGCACATAGTATTTTCTTACTTGCATGTTTCCATGACAGTATGGTGAAAGATTCTGGTATACATAAGGTAAGATAGATTCCTACCTACACCAGACTAAGACTTTATGCTTGGAAAAAAAGAATCATTACCATAAATGAAACATAGGTAGTGGAGCTGATCCGCAATCTTATTTCATGTAGACCATCAGACATTTTTGAGATGGTAAGAACTTCTCAGTACCGCTCACCTGTGGTAGGTTTGGAATAAAATCACAGGGGCGAAAGGGATTGCGGGAGCTGAAATCAGTTAATTGCATTCTTGTTGGTTAATAACCAAGTATTTCATAAAGTAACAAAGAGGGATTATGTTTCAGAGGATGCAATTTTACTTAAAGTATCTGGTTGAAATCAACAGAGGGTGCTCTGTGATTTTAATGGGTTTTGGCACCAAACCAGACCATTTTCAGCAGGCATGATGCTCTGACATAGCTGTCAACAAATACTGCTCTTCAGTTATGTGCATGACTGACTGACTTTCTATATTGCTGTAACTGCTTTTGCTTCAAAACTTTTCTGTAAAGAAGAATGTGGGGTTCACCCCAAAAGTCTATTCTAGCACAGTACCCTTCTCTCTGAAAATGGTCTGTATCAGAATAGAAAATAAGAAAAATAGAAAATAAATAGTTAATTGTTGCAGTGAAAGGGAAATTTTGCAAATATGGAGACTAACAAAGCCCTCAGACACTCCTCAACATCTGATACTTTGCCTTCTCCCCAGGATCAGGCTCAGCCAGGTCTGTACCATACAGCCTGTACTATATTTACAAGACTACCCATGTAAGTGTATGGGTACTTTCCAAAGCAGCAGAAATAAACCCAAAGCATTGCTACATAAAATACCATCCACCAGCAAATGCAGTTGATTAGAGGTGTTTTTGTGTTTTTGAACAAAAGCCTAAACAAGGCCATGCTGGGTTTTGTTCTCTGCTTTGGAGGCTTAGTCAGAATTTGAATTGAATTGTGTCTGTGCACAAGGGTTGACAATACATTTTTTCCCTATGATTAAAAATCAAAACAATTTGCTTTTCTTTTAATTAAAAAAATCAAAACTAGCCTGAGTGCTTAGCCATATTTAATCACTGTGTTCCTTATTAGGACAGCAAATGACAGAGTTTTTGTGGCCAGATGGAGGAATTATGATGATATTCCTTCAAGCTCTCCCCACAGTGCCCCTTTGAGGAAATTTTTCTTGACTTGTGACCTTGAATCTAGAAATTTCTCTACAGACTGCAGCAGTAATGTATATTCTTTGCCTTTGTTGACTTTCTATATCTCAGATCACAGATGTCTTTAATTCTGTACCTAGGCAGTAAGCAGGGATGTACTCATTACCTGAAAAGAAAAGAATGCAGAGTGTCTGGAAGGCATAAAATAAGCTGTTAAATATCAGAAAACAGAGCTTGTCAAAGAGGAGCATTTTATGAGAATGTTTTAATTTTGGTGTCTGAATATGAAATCATGGCATAAAGGAAACTGCCAGACATGAAACCTGTATGGGAACAACATGGTCTTAGGGTCTAGAGACTGAAAATCCTCCCTCCCATCCCCCTGATCCAGACCAATTAATTCCCACATTCACACATTGTGCTGCCTTTTGGAGGTACCTCAACGAGATGGAGAACTGGGCTGATGGAAGCATCAAAAAGTTCATCAAAAATTTCAACAAAATTGTTCAGCCTGGCCACCCCTGGAGGGGAACAACCCCCTGCAGCAATACCTGCTGAGAGCTGAGCAGCTGACAAGCGGCCTTGCAGAAAATGTCCTGAAGTCCTGGTGGACAGCAAGGGATCCAGCAATGTGCCCTTGCAACAAAAGTGCCCAGCAGTTTCCTGGGCTGCATCAGGAAGAGCACTGCTTGCAAGTCAAAGCACTGGTGAGAGCCACCAGGAGAACTGAGTCCAGAGGTGGGCAAGAGAGAACGGACATGTGGGAGGGAATCCAGTGGATGTGCAAAAAGGATGAATGGACAGGAGACCTCTCCTATGAGGAAAGACCGAGAGAATTGGGGTCGTTCAGCCTGGAGAAGAGAAGGATCAGGAGATTCTTTTTCATGTGTATAAATACCTGAAGGGAGCGTGCAAAGAGGACAGAGCCAGGCTCTCTGTAGTTATACCCAGCGACAGGACCAGAGGCAATGGGCACCAGCACAGAAGGTTCCCTCTGAACATGAGGATTCATTTTTTCCTGTGAGGGTGATTGCCACTGGCACAGATTGTCCAGGAAGGTTGTGCAATCTCCGTCCTTGGAAATACTAAAAGGTTGTCTGAACACAGTCCTGGAGCAACTCTCTGTAGATGTTCCTACTTGAAAAGGGACGTTGGACCATTTGACCTCCAGAGGTCCTGTCCAACATTAGTTGCACTATACAATTTCATCACCGTAAAGAACAAGATTTTTTTTTTTTTACCATTCATTTTCTTATGAATTTTCAGTTAACAGAAAAGGCTTTTCCTTCTAACACCTTGAAAAGGAAATAATATACTTCCTGGGCATCATTACGTACAGTCAGCTCATATTTTTGAATCACATAGAAATGTTTTAGCACCCCATGTTTTGTTTTTTTCCTCAGAAGTAAAAACCTGGCTGTTCCTGCAGAAAAGGCTGTTTCCTTTATGTTCCCTCTTACTTTGTTGACAATCTCCTAGTCTTCTATGATTGTGCACTTATTTCATTCTCAGTGACATCCTGCCTTAGCATTGGAAAGTCCTTCTCTTGCAGAGATATGGCCCTTTTCATAAAGGTGGATCTTGTCATAGGCAGTTTTACAATACAGATAAAATTGCACACTCAAGAAAGCAGTAGGTTTAAAATAAATATTTACAGGACTTTGCAACTGATGTGTGAGGCTGCTTGCAAGGAGCAACGATAAGCACTGGGAACCCTGGGAAATTAGTGAGCTGACTCTAAAATAACGAGAGAACCACACAGGGTCCAGTTGCTGGGGACCAGTGAGATTAGTCACTATAGCAGCTGTGGCTACATTGATGAGGAAAAAAAATGTGCCCACATCTACAAAAATCACCTGGACTTATGGAAATCGCAAAGCTTACAGGACTCTTAGGATTTTCTCATCAATTGTAATCGCTTACAAGCGGCACGATTGAATCATTCTCTGAATTAAAGAGATTGTATTAACATCCTAACACTAATGATGTTTTATAACAAGGAATAAATTTAATCCCAAATCTTAATAATGTTTTATATGACATGATAAATTTAAAGAAAAAAGTGTTAATGGACATTATGAATACTCTGGGGACATTTTATTGAATGCACAAGAAACCATGATTTCACAAACACAGAGAATCTTTCATTACATACACAAAAAATATCTTGATTAAAAGAAGAGGTGAAAATGACTATTCTAGTTTAATATGTAATATGATATCAAAAAGAACCACAGCAATATAATGAATTTAAACAGAATATTCAATGCAGGCAGCTGATAAAGAAATCAAAATGATCACTGAAGTTTAAATGTCCCAGTAAAAATCATGGGTCATAGCCCAGTAAGTAGGTATATTGCAATGGAGGTGAGCTCCTAAGTAATGTGTTCATCCCCTGCTACATTTGAATGGAAATGTAAGAGGTAAGGATGTACAACAAGGAAAAATATTCAATATATTTTTTGCTTAGCATGATGCTGTGAATAAACTAGAAAGCATAGTATTGCTAATAAAGGTGGGTAAAAGTAGCATTTGCTGAAATGCAAAATTTTTATGGCCTTAAGTTCCTCTCTTATACGATCTATTTTGAGAAGCCTCTTGAACAAGAAACAGTATCAAATAAATAAATAAATAAACAAATAAACTGAAGTTGTGAGACTTCTTGAGTGAAAAACCCACTAGCCTCATGTGTAGAATTAAGCAGGACAGACAAAATTTGCAGAAATTGAAGAGTGTTTTGCTTGATTTCAGTCCCAAAGATAACTGTAATGATAAAACCGTTATCCAATACACAAAGTATCAAACCCCATGATTAATGTCTATCCATGTGGCTCATCAAATATATATATCATTTTTGTCGTCATAGTATAACTGCTGAAAATAATTTCCATGGATATCCAAGAACAATGTGCTGGTTTTACTGTCCCAAGAGTAAAACAATTGGATTTCATTTACCTGGGGAAAAAAAAAAAAAGAGAGAGAAAAAAAAGGAGCATTCTGTTTAGAAATAATATATAAGGGCTAAATATCAAGATGACTAAAGAAAAACCTTTTCAGGAAAAGGTCAATTGTGTGACAAGGAAGAATGAGTATAATTAAGCTAGAATTTAGAAGAAAGTTTTTAATGTTAACTGTAATGAGGTTTTGATACACCAGGATAATTGTAGCAGTCAGGCAGATATCCTTCTTTGTTTACAGAGCAGTCTATAGAATGTATTACATAACATCCTTGTTTGTGACAAAACAAAACTGTAATTCAATGACATGGAATGTCTCTTCCCATTCTATGCTGCCGTAATTCATCCATTTGATCAAGATAAACATATTGATGTAGCACACTGGAATTTCTGCAGGGCATTTGAGAAAGTACTACATGATGTTTTACTTTCTATGGAACAAATAAAACATCAAATGGATTAATGTCACTTTTAGCCACTGTTAAAGGGAAATCATCCATGAACTGACCAATTTATAAAGCTTGTAGTAAAGTTTTTAATAATTATATCAGATATTTACGGACAAATCTTGGAGGTATGAAAAAAAGTGAGATAAATAATGAAGACATGCTTCTTCAAAAGGGTATTGTAAAGTACCTTACAATTGTTTCCCAGTGATCAGCTGCTCAATAACATGTGCAAGAGCAGGAAATTCATGCTGAATTTACTTTATAAGGAATCTTAGAGTAGAAAGTTGAAAAAAACCCCTTTTGTTCAACAAGAAAATATCATCTCAACATGCTGGCAGTGAAGCACTGTAACAGAAAGGACTAATATTGTCTTCAGAAGTATAAAAAGCAGGACTGTCAAACAAAAATAAAGAAATTGCCTTGTCTCTGTACAAGATCTGTCAAGATCCTCAACAGTTCTGTGCTGCAGACTTTTAAATGATGCAGAAAAATACTCATGCAAGAAGGAATATGGCAAGAGGGCAGTAAAAATGCTCTATGGATCATATTTTATGTTGAAAAAATGTAGGAGCTCAGTCTATTTAGCTTAATAAAGAAATTGGTTTTGGCACTGTATTGTTAATGAGGCAAGTGCAGAGAAAAATTCGTAACAGGATTCAGTGAACAGTGAGACCAGTTTAAGTTTGTGCATCCCTGAGCTGAAAAAAAAAAAAATAAAACAAAACAGAAATTATAATGTGTGGTTTCCAAGCAATTAGAGTAATCAGGCACTGTAACAGTTCAGAAGGAAGGACAGAGAGGTCAGAAAGACTGGTGCCAGGAGAGGTTTGAGTGCACTGATGACTGATGTGCACTACGCAGTTGTGTACATTGATACAGGGTTTTACCTCCAGGTTGTCCTCAGTTAATTGGAGCTCTGTGAGCCCCTGGTGCACACCAAAGTCACTCCTTGTGCTCTGCACCAAAATGATCCATATTGTATCATTTCCTCATGAGTCTTATCCCACTACAATATAAAACCAATGTGGATTTATTCCCAAGGAAAATATATCATATAAACATGCTTTTTCTAGTTTCCTTTTACTTTAAAATCAATAAATAAATAGTTTGTGATTCATTACTAAAGGAGACCTCTAGCATAAATAAATCAGTTGCAAGATTATAGTTTCTCGAGTTCTTCTCTGGAATCCAGACAAGTCAAATGTAGGTATCTGCACTGTCTGAACACAATGAAGATGTATACTAGTACAGATAAATAATCTTTTTTTCCAAGTCTGCATGTACAAACAGAGGACAAAACCATAACATTTGGGGGATCGCAATTGGAACACTTTGTGGATTTAAGGCATGCAAACATAAATACCAAGAATTCTATATTATTAATATGTGAGGTAAAACAGTATATTTTGCAATATATGTGATCAATGGGTAAAAGCTTTCAAGTATTTCTTAATATTTGAACTTTATATCCTTTTGAAGAATGTTAGATGTCTTTCTTTACATTTGATGATGTACTTTCATTTCTGGAACATAAAATATCTATTATTTTTGTACTCAGGAGTCAAAGTCAATGGTCCTGGTTGATACCTGGAGTCTCTGCATCGTCTCCTTCACGTATTGATCTTGCAGAGCGTTTACATTTTATTGGTAAGCTCATATTTCTTATGGTTTTGGTTTAAACCAATAACTGCAGGCATTTTTTGGGTTTCCATTGGTATCTGATGAAAGTCAAAGGAAAATACATTTTATACACAAGAAAATATAGTAGTTAGTGAGTTTTGGTTTATTTTTTTTGGTTTGGTTGGTTTTGGTTTTCCTTAACATCAAAAAGGCCGTGTATCCTATAAGTCAGCACATTTCCTTCAAATGCTTGACTTGTCTGTTTATCATTATATTATGGTGATGGTGGTATTAATAATAACAACAATAATAATTTGAAACTAGGGCTGTGTTTTCTGCATGTTAAACTAAGAGGCACTCTGAGATTTTCCTGCTTTGGACAAAGAACTACATTTTGGTTTATATCTGTCCTGCAAGCCCCTCAGAGTATATGGGAGCCCAGTTTCTTCTTTTGCCTGTCTGTATAAGAAAGAGTAAATAACAGCCTATGATGTACCTGGATATTGGGGTTTATTTAAAATGGAGGTAAGAGTTTTCCCCTGCCTGATTCTCCAGCACACTCCCTCTCCTGTGGCTCTGTGCTCACCAGACCTTGACTCTCCTTCCCTGCAGGGAGGTCACTGCTGGTCCATCAAGCTCAGGGAGAAGCCCACACTGGTCCAGGCTGTGCTGCTGCCCGCAGTCACCAGCCACAGACGCTACTGGCTGAGGTCCCTGGGTGTTCTCAGAGACTCATCTCCATGCAGCTCATCCATCTCCCAGACCTCTTCCCACTTCCAAGATACTTACTCCAACCAGGACCTTCACCTTCTCATTTCTGGACCCTGTTTCTTTCCCCCTCTGCTTCTTTTCAGAGACACATCCTTCTGACACCCTTTCTTTCCAGCCCCTAAGAGCAAAATCACAACGTGTGATCAGTCTTCTAACTGGTGGTATTTCTCATGTCCCAACAAGTTTAGGACAACATTGAAAGTTGAATTTCCAAGAAGTTTTCAAGAGGAAACCTGAACCACAAGATACTGGATGTCTGAACTCGAAAATTTCTTGCTGAGTGAGATCAGACTAAATGATAAAAATGACCTTAAAATCTGTGTATCTATGAACATAACAGATGTTATCTCACCAGGTGTCTTTTGTGATGCAAGGTCTCAGAGTAGGTAGCAGAAAATCACATCATTCCCTGCTCTTTAGTTGCAACATTGTTTCCCACATTAATTTTATTTATTTATTATCTATTATCAATTCCAGATTTTAAGTATTATTATTTGATTGTGTTTACTCTCTTTTCTTAAATACTATTATCCTTAAGCTAATTACCTTGGATTTTCCTAAGGTAAATACATTGTTATTTTCTTTACTTTCTTTGTTCTTCTTGGTGATTTTTCTTTTTTTTTGCCTTACTGATGTTTCAAAGATCTCTTTGCATTTCTCAGAAGTTCCATTAGTGTTTCAACAGAAGAACTCTAGCATATCACCAGTCTTCTAATCATGTTCTTGTTATGTTGGAAATAATCATTATGCAGTTTTCATACTCTTTTGGATAGTTTTCCACGCAAAATTTTGTTTATATGAGCTGATTAGCTTTAAAATGTCCCATCAAAGAGCTGTGGATTCTCAGAATAGTCGAAGCTGGAAAGGACCTTCAGAGATTGTCTGGTCCAGCCACCAGCACTGGACATGGCACACTAGGTCTGTTCCACTACAGCAGAGGGACAATGTCATCTCCCATGACCTTCACCAAGGGCAAATTGTACCTGACCAATCTGCTGGCTCCCACGATGGAGTGACTGCATGGGTGGACAAGGGAAGAGGTACTGATGCCACCTGGACTCTTGTACGGCCTTTAGAATGGTCTCCCACAACATTCTTGCCACTTAAATGGAGAGATAAGGATTTGATGGATGAACTTTTAGATGGATAATGAATTGGCTGGATAGCCATATCCAAAGTGTTGTGCCCATTCAAGGTCCATATTGAGACCAAAACTGCTTAGTGTCTGCATCCATAACATAGACAGTGGGATTGAGTGAGTTTCAAGCCAAAAGATGTTTGGTTAAATTTGATGTTAGGCAGAAATTCTTATGATGAGGATGGTGAGGCTGTAGAACAGGTTGCCCAGAGAAGCTGTGGATGCCCTCTCTCTGGAAGTGCTCAAGGTCAGGTTGGACCAGGCTTTAAACAACTTCATCTAGTGGAGGAAGGTCCTGCCTGTGTCAGATGGGTTGAGGCAGATGATCTTTAAGTGTCCATTCCACCCCAAACCATTCTTTGATCCCATGATTTACTGGCAATGCTCTCCCTAATGCAGCCCAGGAGGTAGCTGACCTTCATTGCTGACAGGGAACAATACTGAATTACAGACAGTCTGCTGTCCAAGACGGTTCCTGGGATAATTTTCCGCAAAGCTGCTTTCTAGCTGTACTGGTGCACAGGGTTATTCTCCCCAGGGGCAGGATTTTGCACTCTACCTATGCTGAGCTTCACGAAGTTTCTGCCAGCCCATTTCATCAGCCTGTTCGGGTTCCTCCTGATGGCAGCACAGCCCTCTGGTGTATCAGTCACTCCTTGTGGTGTTATAGCCACTGCCGACTTGATGAGAGTACACTAATAATGAAGAGCTTAACCAGCACAGACTCCAGGGCATATCCCCGGGGTACCTCACTCGTAACTGGCCTCCAGATGGATTTTGTGCAGCTAGCCACAACCCTTTGTGCCCAGCTCTTCATTCACCTTTCAGAGCATCTCACCATTCATTCACCTTTCAGAGCATCTCACCGTTCATTCACCTTGTCCTTATTTCATAGGTTATCTAAGGAAGTTAAGAGTGACCATGTGAAAAGCCTTGCTGAATTCAAGATAAACAACTCCTACTACTCCCCTCTTGCCTACCAACACAGATCTTGTAGAAATCTATGTGGCTGGTCAGTCATTATTTTACCTTTCTAAAACTGCATTTAATATTCTCAATCACCTTCTTCCCCTTCATATACTTGGAAATGGTTTTTAGCAGGATTTGCTTCATCATTTTGACAGAGACTGAAATAAAGTTACAACTCAGTATTTCTACAGCTCATCCTTCTTGCTATTCTACAAAATAGTAGTGGTATGATTTTTTACTTCCAATGCTCAGGAGCCTCCCTTGATTGTAATAACCCTTAAAGACAATCAGGATTGGCTTTACCATGGCATCAGCCATCTTCCTTCTTGTGTGAATTATTATACAAACACTTCAGATGGGCCCTCAGTTATGAATATTTCCCTGAAAATATGTGAGAGGTTTCCCCACACTTAGGCCCTCTAGGCATTTCTTTCTTGGTGTGCCTATTCTTGAGGTGGAGCCCCTTCATCCCTGTTATTGTTTAAAAGGTCTCTATTCCACACCACAGTGCTCATTTTGCTTGCCAATGCAGTCCACCTTTTCGTCACTTCTTCATGTGTCATCATCTCTCTTATCTCACTGTATAAAACAGTTTTGGATCACCTAGTTCTGCTCTCCATAGCAATGTAGGCAGCATACTATTAGTTTTTGCTGCTTTGCTTCATGCAGTTTGTGAAGCACACCACACAGTACAGGAGCTCTTGATGTACTCCAGCGAAGGTGGTATTATGTGTGCAAAGTGAAGGGAAAATACTTGATTTTTTTTCTTATAGGACTACTGTCCTTAGAGCTTGCACAGGTTATCATCACATAAATGCAGCCATTGAGTGAGCAAAGGGAGTAAACCACTACATACATATATTTTGAACTCCCCAGGATGATGTTATTCTAGATAAAAAGTTCTGCTGACAAAGTTAAATAAGTATTCACCTGAAATACCAGTCATTGCAATGTAGGAGGAGCAAAATCATTTTCTAGCAAAGTAATATTTTCTGCAGGATCCTTTCAGCAACGATTGTAAAGTTTGTCCAAAAGTGTTCTATAAAAGCCATAAACAATTTTTTTTTTTCAAATAAACCAGTGCTTATAGCTCTGTTGATGTTTGAGGTGAGGGGACACATATCTAGTTAGTTGGCTACTTATTTTTACTATCACCCATAAAAAAGTAATGAATTGTACATCAAAAAGCCAGACTTCCAAAACCTGGAAGAAAAATAATATCACAATCTCTGCAGGAGATTTTTTTGTGTTTATTGGTTATTTTAGTTGTGCTGGGGAACAGAGAAATAAACATGTCAGGATTCATCAGAAAGTCTGCATTTATCTTTAAAAAAAATACAATACAACACTCAGCAGATCAAATCTGCTGGAATTTTATTTCATAATCTTAAACTTTTGCAGAATCTGCTGCTTTATTGTTCTGTTGTTCTGAGAGGAATTGACATAGCTGTCTGAGAGGGATCTTGTGCATTTAGTGGGTACCCAACACATCTGATGTAAGCAGACTTTCATAACGTTTGCTACAAACTTGGTGCCATTTACAGCAAATCCCAGCAGCTTTATTACTGCCTCAATTTGCTTTATGTTCTGTCAGCTTTATTGTTTGGTGTTCAACTGTCCCATGTGTTCTGTTGGATCTGCAACTTGTCTTGTGGTGGACAGTGATAGGAGCTGGGAAGTTTCAATGAGGAATTCTAAGGCTGACATTTCCTTTAAGGAACACAGTACTGGACAAGCTGTTGTTGACCACTTTCTAATCATCCAAAATGATTTTCCCATGCATTTCAAAGACGGGTTTTTATTATCAACTTGTCATCAGTCCTTGCTGACACGTGACAAGCTTTACCATGCAGGCAAAGCCAGTGATGGTAGTAGAACGTCTTATGCCTCTAGAGTTGGGATTAAGCACTTTAGTTGCCTAAATGATGCTTTTCTCCCAGTTTTCATCAAAGATAAACACAATTAAATGTTGTACAGGAAAAAAAAAGAGATTAATCTCCACCTTATCCCTAGGTCTGCTTGCTTCCATTAACCCCAGGAAGGCTTAGTAACTGTTGCTAATGCACATTTCTCCAAGAGCACACCGTCCTCACAAATCTGAATGCTCTTTCAGAGGAGGCCTATATAATTATTTCTGCTTTACAGCTGTCAAAGCTAAACTGTAAGAAAAGCAAAGCAATTTTTCAAATCACAGTGCACCTATGTCTGTCCAGGTCAAACCATGCATTCTAATATGGCCAGTCTGTCCATCACATAGGATTTCTTCCCTTTTGGGAGCTTTTCCTTTTATCTTCAGTGGCCCCCATTGAAGAATGAAATTTTGAGGAATAGCTTATGAAACATTATAATAACTGGAATAAATACAAGTAAAATAAAGATAAATTTAATTAGAATTCTTTTATGTAAGAAATATATGTTTAAGTGCATTTTAATAAAAAAAAGCAACATAGTCCTTTCAATTCTTGTTATAGAAGGAACACAGAACTGTGCTTATTAGGTAAAGTCTGCTCTAATTCTGTGAGTTTACAGCCAACTAAATCAGTTGATAATAGGAACTAATTCCAAAAAGGCTGTTCTTGCTTTCTATTTTCCTTCACAAGCATGTCAGCCCCATCTTTTATGTAGCTCCAGTGATAATACTCCTGTAAGATCAGTAATTCACTAACTGATTCAAAAGAAAACTCTTTTTTTTTTTCCACGGTTCATTTTCTGAGTTAGCTTTCAGGCAATTCAGCAGATTTGGCCAATTCATTCAATACTCTGAGACAGGCAGAAACTAATAATTAAGATGCACCATGAATTTCCTGCCAGCTTTTTCTTTCGTTCTCCATCCATTACCAACATAAAGCCTTTTGAGGGGCAGGAAAGAAAGGAGGTAAGGAGAGAGACTGTTGTGAATTCCCCCCTGTCCTTAGAGGACAACCCATCAGCCTGTAGGAGAGGTTCACATTGCTTTCACTCTGTGACACGACATATGGGCAAAACCACAAAGCGTAGTCCAGAAATATGTATTAAGCTGCCACTTAAGTACCAAAACACCTCATCACAGAGCAAAACCAGCAATTGCACTGTACAGAGATGCTTTCTGCTGGGCACTTAGTGCAAATGACAAGCATGAAAATAGGTATGATTATGACAGACTTAGACATATGAATCTGCATTAAAGGGCCTTACTTTCAGGTTCAGGTACTCTGGTGTATTATCATCCTACAAAATAGCCTTTTCACTAAACTTTCCACACACTGCTCAGTTCTACTCCTGAAAAGATAATGACTGTAATGGCACCCTGAGGAGCACAAAAAACATTAGAACTTATTAGGCAAAAACATTGGTGATGGTCTCTTCTTGAATAAGAATTTCACTGTCACAAGAATTTATAGTCTTTAGTAGAGGAAAACATTGATCCGTCACTTCTGCGTGCGGCGAATCAAGAGGAAGAGCTACAGGCACAAACATCTGATCAGGCAAATAAGTTTATTGTAGAAATGGATTATTATATCTGACGTGGTTGTTTTGTTCTTGGACTTGTGCTGCTGCATGTCAATACCATTTCCCGATGCTATTTTAGCATTTCTTCTTTGTTATATACCTATGATATAATATTGTGCGATTTAATATATATTTACCCCTATATGAATACATGTGCTCTTGAGATTTCTCTCCATTGTGCTTCTAGAGTAATGAGAGGTTCTCCTTTTGCCATTGCATTATTTGAAAAATAGACAACTTGGATATTTCAAAGCTGTCCTATTATGATAAAATAAGTACTACTGTACTCCATGATTTTTCAGATGATACTAAAAATTACGAATACCTCTTTCTGTCTAACATCTCAACAAAAGTACCTAATCTCCTATTTCTTACTTGGAAAAAAAAAAATCACAGTATATTCACTGACATATTTTTATCCCATGAGACAGGACAGTGCCCTTATCTCTTATCTACTGATGAGCAACTGAGGGGTAAAGACTAAAACTAAATGGAAATTATATATTTGGTATTCGGTCTTATTTTCCAAGGCATTCATGTCCCATTTAAAACATTAGGCACAATTTTACATAGATGTCCAATAACTTTAAAGGACTGTTCCTAGAAGTTTTATCCAAATTCACAGAGAAAGTCTGCAGAAGTACAAATTTAATCTGGAACTCATAAATGCCAAGGTACTGCTTCATATATAATACCAGTCTTCCTAGTAAGAGCAGTCAGAGGGTGGGAGCTCTTGTGTCAGCAGAGGATTTGTTTGTGCTAAGAGATGCCCCTAAGATGACTTAACTCAGTGTTATGATATCCTGCTCTTCTTTGTAAGCTCAGGGATTCAAAGTTGGCCATATGCAGCATCTCCCACACAGGTTAATGAGTCACTTGCCAAATTCCTTCAGGAACAGCCCTCCTGATACAGTGCTCAGTGTTAGTTTTAAAACACAGAGATTGTGCTCTAAAGGAGGTTTCATATAAAATGCTAAAACTGTGAGTGAGCGCTCAAAGGCAGGCAGACAGGAAGAGTAGTTATATGGTCTTACACTCATTGAGGGATTTAGGTTGGAAAGAACCTTTAAAGGTCACCTCGTTCCAACCCCATGCCATGGGCAGGGACACCTTCCACTAGACCAGGTTGCTCAGAGCCCCATCCAACCTGGCCTTGAACACTTCCAGGGATGGAGCATCCACACCTTCTCCGGGCAACCTGTGCCAAGGCCTCCCTGCTCTCATAGCAAAGAATTCCTTCCCCATGTTTAGTCTGAACCTAACCTCTTTCAGATCAAAACTCTTGTCTTTTGTCCTGTTTTGGGTGGGACGTCATTCCCCAAGTGTCTTGCATTCCATCTACTTGAAAGCTGTGAGAAGAGCAATTCTCAGTGAAAGACGACCTTCTCCATGTCACCTGCTACCAGTTCCCCCATCTCACTTATTACTGCAGTAAAGTTTCTTTTGTCTTGCTTTTTCTGGCTAATGTACCTGTAGAAACCCTTCTTATTATTCCTCACATTCCTTATCAAATTTAGCTTCAGCTGTGCCTTATCAGTCCTGACACCACCGTTACAGTCCCGACCCCACCGTTACAGTCCCCAGCAGTTATTCCTATGTTCTTCCCAGAATGAGAGTCTCTATTTTCACTCTCTAGGCTTTTCCCTCCCGTGTTTCAGCCTGACCAGCTGGTCCTTACTTGGCCATGCTGGGCTCCTGTCTTCCCTGACCAATTTCTTGAACATGGGAATTGAGAGCTCTTCTTGTGCTTTAAGGAAAATACCTTTAAATAGTTGCCAGCTTTCTTGTCCTCTGTCCCTGAAGACAGTTTCCCAGGGGGTCCAATCCACTACTTCTTTAAAAAACTAGAAGTTCACTTTCTTAAGGTTCAGGTTATGTCTACACTTTCTGCCTGGTCTACATCCCTCGAGACCATGAATTTCACCAAGGCATTATCTCTCCACTGTCCTAACTAGACACATTTGGCTTAGGAAAGCAAATCTTGTTTGTGGCTGTTCTAGAGAGGTTTTTATAAATTTGAAGCCAGCCATAATTACGCAAAACAGCCGGAGAGATTTTTCTGATAAAGAGCAATACACTAACTAATTACAGTGCATTAGGGAAGTATTGGGTGTATTTTCTGCCTTGGGCACAAAATATTTATGCAATCTTCTGCAATCTGACACATTTGCAAAAGTTCATGTAAAGACTAAATGTCACGTTATAGGAGGAGACAATTCTTCTGGGAGAAAGCTGGACACAATTGTTTTTGACCCTCACTGACACAGAAACACCTCAGGAATCCTTTCTTGCATGCATTTTATCTCTGTCAGTCAAGAAAAGGTAATGTCCCCCCTCAATTCAGGGGTGTTGATCCTCTCAAGATCAACGTAGTGTGCCATCAGTTTTATTTCAAACACCGCTCAGAAGCACAGTCCTGTGGGGAGAGGCAGCACAGCGTGATGTGGAGACACGTATTAGCTGTACTGAAGGCAGAACAAAGACAAAACCTTTGCCATCCACATGTTCAAATTGCTTAAACTGTGCGGTCAGTTTAACTCTCTTGCATGTGGCACATCCTCTGCCCTCTAAAAACACTTACCCATATAATTAAAATCTCTGTTTTTCCAATCTCCAGCTCTCTCTAGAGCTGCTGATCTGCTTTATAACTCGTAGTTATCATTCCTTCTAAAAAGCCTCTATACTTTTTTTTTAAATTGTAAACAAGTTATCAGATGACTTTTTTTAAGTGCCTTGAGAACTGGTAAAAGGCTTCACTAAAGAAATTTCATAAACCTTTCACAGAAAAGCATAATTTTATCTCTCTTGAGCTCTGCAATACTTCATTAATATGTACAAGGCATGGGAATCACTTGTCTTTTTCAAAGAATGTCAAATCTTTTTATCACATACTAATAAATTGAAGTATTAAATTTAAGTGACCACTGAGCTCTATTTACTGACACATTTCCCACACATAAAATAGATCAGAAGGGAAAACCAGGGACACTGGAAAAACACTTGATTGAATTCACCTTGGGAAGCACAAAAGAAATCCTCACACAGGTAAACATTCCTTCATTTGTGTTCTTAATGCAGACAATAAGAAATCTAGAAGAGAAGCAGACAAATATATACAAAACCCGAAGGAGAGAAGGAATACAGTGAAATAAACGGTCTCACCACGTGTTGTCTTATTTCTTAAGATGAAAATAGTTATTTATATTTTCTTTTGCTTTTTATTTTATCCATTTTAGTTCATCAATACCTTAGATGAATGTAGTAATAATTCTTTCACATTAAGGATTACAATTTGCTACTCCTTCTGGGCCAAGCTGGTGAATCGTCTATATTTTCTCTGGACTAAATTGTCATCTATAAATCCTTTATTTCCTTATTACTAAATTGCATAGTATTTTTCTTTCATTTATAGTTTTATTTCTCATCTGCTGTTTCTTCATTAGTGAGGGATAGAAAGCACTTTCCATATTTCACTTCTCTGTGTTGGAATTCTGCTCTGTAATTGTGCCTCAGCCTAGGTGTCTTGTGACAAACGCATGGGCAACTTGGAGAGAAAAAGGACAAAATAGAAATATTTTCCCAAGCATAGAGAGGTGCTTGAAAAAGGGTCATGTTCCAAGGACTCATCGAAGCCTGATGGGGATTTGCTTCAGCAAAATGCAGTGGAACCTTGTCATGTTAATCTGGTGCTCACAATGACAATGCCCTGAGAGGAAGGATTTATTGGTTCCGTCACCTTCTCCTGTTTGTGTACCTGTAGAATTTTAAGGGAAAAAGTTAACACCTCCTCCCAGCACTCCACAGTGCTGCACAGCCATGGTGAGCCAGTGTTGGCCCAGAGATCTTCCAGCACAAATTACACAGTCTAGGGCAGGCAGGAGGACCTGTGGTTGTCCTCAAATTGTTGCCCAACATCTGACGCTACAGAGAACGCCTTTTAACCACTTTAGATATTTACCTGTCCACAAACACAATTGTTGGTTTTTACCTCCACTGAGCTCATAAAAGTCCCTAAAGATGAGGACCTGTTAAAACATGCACAGCAATGCGGATTTGAAATGCACCAAAATATAAAAATGTTTGAATAAAGCATTTTGGCTCAGTGTGCATAATGAGAAACACTGGCCAAACTCCTTTGCACCAGATTTCACTTACATCCTCTGACTTGCTGTCAGCAGACAAGCAATGGCAAAGTAAAATCTAGTAAAAAGCAATGTGTAATTTCAGTTGATTTCTCAGCCCAAAAGAAAAAGCTGGAGTATCAGTATGAAATCCCTGTATCTTGAAAAACTGGTTATTATATACAAACCTCCTGGCTGTATCCAATGTTTTCATGCACAATCTTTCTTATTAAGTAATATATTTAACTACATACTAAATGAGAGATTCATTCAGGTGCCTTGTACCTTTTCTGAGTCTCTTTTTATAAGGGATACAAAATGTTTCTAAGTGCTCTCTATGGTTTTTAGTACAAAATGTTCCTACAGAATGTAGCTTAAGTGAAATGAGACAGTAATTAAATAAATGCCAGTGAGGCTGCAAGCAAATGATATTTAGGACAATTGGCACTACTGTTGTTTACATGGTTTGATAACAATAGCTTCTTCAACTAAAAAAGAAACAAAACCCCAACCAAAACCCAGGCCAGAGCTTCCAAACAAAACATTTCAACTATTGACGGACTAAGCACCAGCTTGTTACTAATTGGATGTCTGTTCCACACAAACACAGAGAGATTTTGTGTGCCAATATGACAGTTTTCAGGGGAAAAAAAATCTAAACCAATGCAAAAGCTGAGTGTTCTGCTCTAAACCCTGTATTTTGAGATGTTTCCAACACTTTCCATAAAAAAACAGCACTTGCTCTTGGCAAATGTTCAGTAAAACGTAGTGATGATCTTGGTCTATTTAGAGCAAGAGGGAAAGGATGTGCAATAAAAAAGAGGAAGGATCTAACAAATACAACACAAGCAGAAAAATTCTTGTTGCCTGGTAAAAGGCTTAGACTGCACAGTGAAAGGTCTGTGCATTTAAATATGTAATATATATTTATTTTTGTGTTCTCTTTAAAATGAAGCTCATGCTGTTGCTTCAGTAGGGCCAGAAAAATGGAAAATCTGAAAATAGTCCAGTGCAACCTTCATTCTACCCTTGGGAATCTGATCTGAAGTGACAAAGAATAATATCCAACTGCTTTTCCATTTTAGACCATTCATGCAGCAAATCAACAATTAGCTCTTAATAACAACAGTGGAGTTTCTTGGGAGCCACAGACAGATGAGGCGTTTACTCTCATTCTGGAACTGCTCCTCAGCTCTCATCTCTTCAGCCCATTCCTGTGCCCAGCTCTCAATAGCTGGTAGAATAGATAGATCCTGCTGTTCTCCAATATTCCTGATTTTGTCTTGCCTCCAAGAAGGCAAAGACTTTTAGACCCTGAGCTGGGTTTGGCTGGAATGGAGTTAATTTTTTCTATGGCAGCCCATGTGGAGCTGCAGTTTGGATTTGTGGCTAAAACACTGCTGAGGGCTGTTGCAATCTGCCTCTGAGGCAGAGTCATTGCTAACTGACCCTTTGAGTTGGATTACAGCAAAACAACACTAAATAACTTATATAAAAATGATTTTTATTAGAACAACTGAACTGAGAAAAAAGTAACAGATTGGAAAAGGGATGTAGAGACATTCTGAAGTGTATGATCACCCTAAGCGAGGAAAACTGAAAAGAGAAGAACAGAAAAAGTGAGATAGAAGAAGAGAGAGAAAGATATCACCATCCACGGCTCCAGCAATGTGTGGGTGATCATGATCCATGGTTGTAATTTGCAGTCCTGATCTGTCAGAGCTGGGGGCCCATGTACACCTTTTTATAATTTCAGTTCTTCCAATATCTCTTCCAGGAGGAGTTCAGGGCATGGGCATTCTTTCTTCTTCTTGGAAGATTCTGGAACTTGGGCGGTGTTGGTGGAGGGGTGAGTGTCTGTGTGTCTGTCTGTGCCTGGACAAGGTTTCTGAACAAAGTTTCTCAATAAACCTTTCTGAGGTTTGTGGTTGCAGATGGTGGCTCATGCTGCAGGAGAGAAATCAGCATGAAAAAAATCTGCTATGCTGCCTCTGCAGGATCCATGGCTTAATGGTGCTTTCTCCTTTGATTCGAAAACAGCTGGTTTACGGCAAAATTTAGCCATAAGGTCTGAATGGCTCACAACAATGACACAACAGTGTTTTGGGTATTACTGAAGAGGGCTTGCTCAATGGCAAGGCTTTCCTTTTTTCCCCACTCTGCAGGGAATAGGCTGGGGATGAGCAAAAGACTTGGACAGCTGACCCGAACTGTCCGAAGGTCTTTTCCATACCACATAACATCAGCGATAAAAACTGGGGCAGAGGAAGAAAGGGGGTGTGAGGTGGACACTTGATTTCCAAGGCGGCTTCTGCTCAGAGGGTGGCTGGGCACGGGCCTATAGCGGGGAGGTGGTGAGGGATTGTTCTTGCATTACTTTTTTCCTCTTTCCTTTTTTTTTTTCTTTTGTAAATCCATCCTTCACTTATTAAACTGTCATTACCTCGACCCACAAGTTTTCTCACTTTTGTTCTTCATCTCTCCCCCATCCTATGGGGAGGCGGGAGGCAGAGGGGAGTGATCAAGCGGCTGTGTGGGTGTATGGCTGCTGGCCAAGGCCAACCCACAGCAGACCTTTACTTCAGAGAAGTGAGGATTCACAATTCAAATAGAGATCAAAACACAGCCAAATCCCCCATAGTCATGGGAGAGTGTGAAGAGATTGCATCATACTGAGAAACATGAAGGCACACAAGGTGTTGTGAGCAGTGTGAAACCATTGATCAGTCTTGTATGACTTATTTCAGCAAGCCACTTTCTCAGTGAAAGGTGTTTGCTGAGACTTTTTTTCTCTATGATTCCAGTCCAAAGTTCATTAAAGGTAGTGGAAAGTTTCCAATTACAATCTTGCCTCCTTAAATTAATGTCTTATGGTACCAGTACCACTTTCTTCTTCTCAGCCAGAGGAAGAAAGATGTGAAATAATAAAATCACAAGAACTTTCTTCCTGTGGTGGACTGTAACTAATTATCAGAGGAGAAACATGTAGGCAGGCTAGGTAGTGGTCAAAAGGATGGTTTCAAAAGTCTGAATTTGCCACAAACTTTTGCTTTGGTTTAATTAGATTTGTAAGACTTATGGGACGATAAGCATTGAAGCAGGTGGATCTGCAGGGTAAACAGATGAAGAGTTGTGAAATGGGCACTAACATGATCTACTAAATAATGAGATTTCCTTTAATGTTTTTATTTAGAGCACTGTATAAAGCCAAGGTATTTGCAGTGAAGATGCCAATAACTGAGTTTTCTGAAATATTTTTAGCAGCAGAGGAGGGAACTGAGGACATCTCATCCCAATGTAAACACCTGAAATAAATCAAATGCACCGTATCCATTCCTGCCTGTAAATATTCAATAAGGAAACTAACTTGGATGTAGAAATATACATTGTGTAAGTTTACTTAGGGAAAATGAATTCAGCCCTGGAGGCTCAAATCATTTGCCCACACAGAGGCACTTAGTGCTGTTTGCTGTGCCTGAGGGGATCCCACAAGTCCAGGTTCAGCTGTCACACCTGAAAGTCATGGTATTGAGCAGTACTGTTGGACGCCTCAGGTACCCAGGCACATTCCAAACGACACCAGCTGCCTGTGTTTAAGTAACTGAGACCTGATTTCCTGTAAGTCCATTGACATCCATGGAAGGATTACTTCAGGCAATCTCTGTGGCAATTGGTTATGGCTCTAAAATTATCCATCGTGATACTATCACTATCCAGCTTCCAGATCACATCATCCACACACACATGGCAGAGTACCCTTAAACACACCGTGCCCGAGGCAGTGCAAATGACTAAAGCTTTCTTCTAAAGCTTCCTTTCAGTTCAGCTTCTTTGGAAATCTCCCAAATCAGAAAACAGTGGTACCAAAATCCATTTTTCCTGTTGGTTTCATAGTGTTGAAATCATCCTTCTGGATTGAAATCAGTAGCTCAGATATTTCACTTAGCTCTTTATTTGGAACATAATGTTTCATATAGGGCATTAGGAAATGGGAATTGACTAACTAACTGAAACATAAGGTGAGGGATTTCAATTATCTTTCTTCCATGCTTGCATAAGTATTCAAAAATCTGTTATATATTGTACTTACACATAGGAAGCTTAATTTGAATAAATCTGTTCCCATAATTAATATACTTTAATTACAGCAGAATGTCATATCAGTTGCTTTTCTTGCAGTACGGCACAAAATTTTATATTTAAACTTTCTATTGTTAACTATAGCTATTCTGTGCAATTATTTATTTCTACAAAATCTAGCATTGTGGTGGATAAATTTAGAAAAATGAGTTATCTGAGTTCAGAAAATAGTAATTTGCATGAAAAGAAGGAAATCATGAAATTAAGATGCCGAAAAAATCAGATCAGATCACTATGGCTGTATTGCTTTTAATGGGGCTTTACTGATTTATGGGAGCAGCTCTGAACCTTCATATTTTTTTGTAAGACCAACACAGTGATCAACAGCACACACCTCTAATTATATATTGATGCTCCACAAAGGGAATATCATTAGAGAGGAATGAATCATAATTTAGAGGAAAATTCTCAGTTCTGCAGATACAGACAGAAAGGTTAGGTTCACAGAGGAGTTTCTTTTATTTAGTTCTGTACCCAAAATCAATATTTGGTCACAAAGTGACTTTGTACAGTTCTGACCCATTTTTCCCTTTCACCTTCACTGCAGAACCCGGTGCTGCATTTACTGGGTGATGAAGAGAGAGGAATTATTAAATTGCAAGCACACAGTGACCCTTTTGCAGTGTAGCATCAGGGACAAGGCTCCAGGTGTGCTCCACAACAGGCTTGTGCCCAGTCCCTCATGGTTACCAGAAGTCTGTTATACCCACACTATCTTTAGACCACCTCAGCTGGAAAGAATCCATCAGCTCTGATCCAAGAGTGTCTCCCCAGGGCACCCCCATGTTTGGAACAGTGTTCATCGGTGCTGCAGCCCTGGGGGTGCACAGGAGGGGTCTGGTACATCACCACTGGCAAAGAGGAGGGGACCCAGTTACACTCCTACACGCACAGGAGCATGCCCTGCTGCTCAGACAAGTGTAATACCGACTGTTTACACTCCACTTTTACAATACCAATACCCTACCTTGTAAAACTGAAACAAGAAAACATCTGAAGTACCCTGAATTCATCTGACTCTAAGCCATGTAAAAGGTGTGCTGCTCAACTCCACATCCATAACTGGACCTATTAAAGCAAAACAAAACCTATAAACAGGTAACACAAAGTGAATTCTTCGATTTTCTAGTGCAAAATCTCATGTGCAACAGCATTTCTCCTAGCAAAACCAGGCCAATAATTCCATGGAACTACTGTTTTAAAACAGAAAGCCTGTAATAATGTGCATAAAAGAATTTAAACATGTAATTGCTTCCTTAGACTTATTTTGCACTATGAAAGTGCATAGCAGACTTTACTAAAATGTAGGTCTTGATCTCTCTTTGATTGCTAACCACCTTAAGAATCAAGTGCAGCTGTCTCACTGAGAAACCACTATTTAATTCTAACAAAAGGATATTTCCCCTCCCTTTGGTCAAAGGTGTCAATGTATCACAATGAGAAACATATGAACTATTAATCTTTCATTTACACTCTCAGTGTAGCTGCCTGGATAATACGTTGTATTTTTCTCTGACTTTTTAATGCCATTTCCAATTGATAAGATATCACTTTCCTTCCAACATTTCTGATGAACTGAAATTCATGCAGCTGGACCTGTATGATTTTGTTTATTTCTCTTTGGGACACAGAAGAGATAAAAGAAATCTATAGAGGACTACATCAAATATTCTTTTACTGTCAAGAATGACCAGCTCCTCTGAATAATCATTTCTGCTGAAATGAGATATGATTGCAAACCTTCTAAGTTAATGAGAAAAAGATAGTATTAAAAATAAAACACCTATTTCAGAGAATAAAAGACTCTGATCTAAGAATTTATTTCTTTCTTATAGGGTGTTTGTTACATGGAATATTTCTGTAACTATACAGTGATGTTCCTTGAGCACACTTGGATGCAAATATCAAAGGTTCAAGCTATGTATAAGACAATCTTTATTCAATCTCTTTGAAACAACAGCCAAATGCCAGATTTAATAGGAGCCTAGTCATAAGGAGCATAGGGTGAAAGCCTTGAAGGTATTTAACCAGACATACATGAACATGAAGATTAAAGTTCACAGTGAAGTTGCAAAGAAACATGAACCTGCTCTGCTGCTTAGCAAAAGCAGGCACAGCTCCTGGATTACACAGATCTCCCCTCAGCTGTGGCCACAGAAGATGGGATGGGGAACAACAGTTAACAAAAGTAGTATAGCTATTATTTTAGGGTTTTATTTTCACACAGGCTGTGTAATCTAGACTTCTTTCACCACCTGGAGTAAACAAACAAACAAACAAACAAACAAATAGTGTCTTAGTCTTCAGACTTTTAGTACCAGAATTGCATTAATATTATTCTTTTGCTGCAGAGCGCCAAAGCTAATGGCTTTCCCCCACTGGCTTATGTCACATATCCATAGAAACCTGAGGTAGAAAAGAAAAGATATAGGATATAGCAGGAAATACACTTCATTTCCCTGAATGCTTTGAAGTTTTCACCATTTCTCTTAGGAACTCACTGTAGCTTTCTTTTTTAAAGTTTTTTGTTTGTTTGTTTGCTTATTTGATTTTGGTTTTTGTTTTATTTGACTTTTTTAAATATTTAGTTTAACTTTCTTCCTCTTCCTTTTTTTTTAAAGTTTGGATTTCTCTGAACTCCTCTGTAACATCTAAATATTGGCAAATTGATAAAATGTTTTGACTATAGGGGCAACATCTCTGAAAAGGGCAATTCAAAACAAACTCTCCCTCTGTCTTTCTTCAATCCCCCACCTCAACTCCGCATGTATCACGAACTGTAAGAAAGCACAGGTCTTAGAGATGCTTTTTCTCCTCCATCTGTATCTCCATGACATGGATAGTATCACGCATTTTTATAGTGTGCCTGGTATTAAAAGTAATCTTGTCCTTATTTTACTGTCTTATTAGGCAATTGAGGTGGTTTTAAATGTTGACCAAGAGCTCAAAGGACATTATTGAGCTGGCAGCATTGTCCATGTTCATGTCTTCCACTGCACACAATTTCGGGAAACTGGTTTGCTGGCTGCTGGGTGAGGATATACTTACCAAAAAGGACTAGGAGGACAGGAGTTGTCTGTTCTCTGCTCATGGTGACTGTATCTCGTGGTCTGTTTTTAGCTACCGAAGTAAATAAGAGATTCCTAACTGAAACTTCTCTCCAAATACCAAAAGATGGATCTTTACTCCAAAATATAGGCATCAAAAGTACTTTCATATCTTTTACAAAGAGTAAAAGAACCTTAAGTCAAAGCACATCCTGTTCACCATGAGCAGTTACTAAGGTTCAACCAATAAATCAACACATGACAACTTTTTGTGTCAAAGCCCCTGAAAACTCCCAATTGCAGGGAGTGGGAATAAGCTTCCCTTTTGCAATGGCCTGGTCTAGGGATGGAGAACATGCTTTCCTTGCTCATGATGTCACTTTATTCTTTTCCCTCACGTTCATCTTAACTTTTCAACCTCATCCTCTTTCTTCTGTGGAGCTCGTGTTCTGATCAGCTGACTCATGTCAGCATCAGCTTGTCAACCCCTCCATCCCTTTTGGAAGTAGGTAGATACTTATTCTTGAGATATATAAATAGCAGGAGTTTTGGAAATCTGTTCCATACCCGGTGTCATGAATCTCAGCTGCACTGCTGTACCTGTCACCCAGTAAAAATGCAGATGATCTGCTCTGGAATGAGCTGCTTTGCGACCCCAGCAGACTGGACCAGCCAGCACAGAAAACCTTGTGACACGTGGGAATGGACAGACCAAGCAGTCGCTTTTGCCTTAGGAAACCAGCTTCTCATTAACTTGGATGGGCCTGCACGGCACAGAAATCACAGCAGCAGCTGCCACAGCCCCATCTCCTACAGAGTGGAAGAGAATGAGGATGCCTAATAACTCTGCAAGTTTATTCTCCTCTGCTAAAACACAAATGCAGTTTTCAGGTTCTTGGATGGTGGATTTGACTGCACATAGGTAATAGATTGCAGCTCAAAAACTCTAAAAGGCAACCCAGTGTGATGTTACTCAAAGTTAGGGAGAGGAAGGGGGACATCCTGTTGTTTTAACCTACAGAAGGTGACAGCAAAGCTCTCTGAGGATATTTTAATATGAGTTCAGCAGGGAGAAGACTATTTTCTGAAAGAAAGAACATTTTCTTGGCATTCTTGGAACGAAACAAAGTACGTGGGGAAAACTGTGTCTGCCAAAAGTGATCAAATCACTCTGCTTTCAGAGACAAGCAAACTGTTCTGACAAAGCTTCAGGAAGAGCACACTGGAACTCAGAAGCACCCTAAGCCTGATGGCTAAATTTCCTACCACATCCCTGCCAAGCAGACCTTCACAGTCAAATGAATAATAAAACAGACTAAGAATTTAGAGATGTTATGCACCAAAACAGCATGAATTCTAGTGATGCTTAAACTCTGAGTATAAGCTGCTTTGCTGATTACTTGAGTGCTACTTGAAACCAGTCCCAATATAATCAGCGCAGAGTCTTATCCATGCCCATCCATAATATTTTATGGTGAGAAGAACTTACAGAGATATGCAGAGAAGAGCTGCACAATCCTGGTTAAAGGTCTATCCTGTGTGGCCCAGACATAGTTGTCATAGCAGAGGTGCCAAAAAAAAGTCAGACATCTGCAGATTCAGATTTTCAAAATCATAATCATACTGCAAAGGTCATTTGCCCATCACATTAAGACATGAAGACTTCATGCCACTAAAAATGAGCAAAGTCTTTAAACAAATAGTCCTTCTCAGGAGCTTCTTCAGCCTTGCTGTGGCTCTGTTTAAAGTTTCAGTACTTATTAGTACTCAATTTTCTCCTCTTACAGAATCAAATAGTATAATTTTCAATTTTCATATTTTTGGTTGTATGCAGCAGAAATCTTATTATTACTGTTGAATTATTTGTTACGTACAGGTAGGGTTCACCACACCTAACGCCACTGAACTGGGATGATTTAAACCAGTTCTCTAGACATCTACTCTGATTAAACTCATAAAATTATTCAGATAGGTGTTTATACTTAGTAAGATGAACTACTTTTTGGAACTGCCTAGTCAAAAAACTAGGTAAGTTACATAAACCAGTTGTCTAACTTAAAAATGGAAGAAATTCAGGTGAAATGCAGACTTTTTGAAGGATGTGAAAGCTACACAGTGCAGAGCTGCTGCTGCTTGAGTAAGACCTTGCAAGCAATATTAGCTCAGACATGTCACTAAACTGTTAAATCAGTGGTGGCTTTTTCACCTGAGACAATACAATTGTATGTCAATATACTAAATATGCCAGTTTATTGATGAAAATATTGGGGGTCTTTAATACAGTGTGTAGTGCAGACATGTGCTAAGAGATGAGATCTGTCATAGGTAAAAAATTAATTTAATGTAAAATATTTTTATAGTCTTGAATAAATCCCCAGTACTTCAGGCTCAAAACCCATCAAACTCTATGGAAGTTACTAGACAGAATATAGGAGAGTATTTAATAGACAAAATGGGGAAGGGATAAACTCTGCCTCTCTCTGTATGGAAGAGCCACACCTGAGAGCAGATGAGAATGACAGCATCACCCCCTTCCTCCCATCACTCCATGCAAATGATGGTTCTGCATCAGCAGCTCATCTGAAACTGCGTGGTGAGTGCAGCAAAGCTTCCTCTGCACATTCTTCATGTATGGGATGGATGAGATGTTTCATTTCATACATCATTTACTGTTGGCTGCAGTTATTTCGCAAAGACCTATTTTGACTTTGCTGGAAACGTGAAAAAGAGTTTCCAAGTTTGGAAATTTCTGCAAACAACAAACTGAACTGCAACTCCAACTGATGTGAGTCATCAGGGACCCTTTGACTTCAACAGTGTTGTATATTTATGTTATTTGTCTGCTGGGTGTAGTTTTGAAGTAAAGTGAAGCTGTGTTAACATGGTAGGAGTGAGATTGGGAATAAGACTATTTTTCTACCTGGAACTGAATTTTATAGAAAGATATTTTACATTTGATATTTTAACTAGTGTAGTCTTACCAATGAATATTTTCACACCTTTCCACTGCTTTTGTCTGTCTCTGAGAAATCTCATCTCGCCAACCCAGTAACATAGTCCTTCAAAAACTTAGTCTGAATTATCTGCTATCTAGAGCAAGAGAGATGACAGTTGAGCATCAATGAGATTAAACTTGGTCCAAATACTGATAAGAAACTTTCAGAAGCCATTTAGAAGCAGGTTATCATTAATAAGCAGTTATTTTTTATACCCATTCCCAAAATGGACTTCCTTATGTTTGAGAAAAAAATCAATATTCAATATGCTCTTTCTTTCCCTCCATTAGCCTTTTTATTTGAATCATAAAAAAAATAGGCTACAGTTCACACAGTATATGAGGGATTAACTCTTTTCTTATTCTTGGCAAGGACTAAGGAAGAAAGTAGTACCTGATCCATTCCTGCACCGTAGAAATAATTTTTGGGGAAAGTGTTTTCAGCTCTTTCTCCGGTACACAGCCATATATAAATGTTATAGAAGGTATTTGGATTGAAATTGCTAGTAATTAAAAGAAATTAGGATATTTTTAATGTATAAATTAAAAATGAATTTATCACAATGGTCTGCAAGGGTTGTATGATGGGACTTGCTATATGCTACCACAGCACTGGTCTTAATACCTCATGTGGTATTTCCCATTTTTTGGTTTCTTAATATAAAACTTCTAAATGTATTTTAACATCAGAAATTAATGACCATTTTAAAAAGAATCTGACCATTTCCCTGTCACTCCCCTTCTTCAAGCTAAAGTATTCGAGTGGAAAAAAAACCCCGTGTGATTAGTTTTGGAACAGCACAAAATCCTAGATCAGTTTAATTCTCATGATGAGCCTTGTTACATTCTTCTTCCACTCATTATTTTGAAGAGAAAGCTGCAAAAATAAAAGGCTGGACAGTCAGGGTCCAAATCTTTTTTAGCATGATTGTGGATGAATTTACAGGCAAGCAATGCTGTGTGAAGCAGAAAACGGAAAACAGAGAGCACATTGCAAATCCTCCATCTGCCTGGGCTGGAAATAAGGACGTTACAGAGCTCATCTGCAGACGGATGTTGCTATTTAATGTCATTTCCAACAAACCATTCATTAAATTCATAGCTGCACCTGATACCCATTCATGTGTTCCTGCTTACAAGCTCTCTCAAAATAGGCTGTTCCACAACTTTTGGAAGCTTTGCACACTAGATTACAGCAAACGGCAAGAAATGGAGGATGGATGCTGTAGGGGGGAAATTAACTGTGGATTTCTGAGACCATGGTCAACACTTAGTGATATATTTAACATCTGAAATAGAACGGGTGTCCAATCTTCTCAATAACTTTGAACTTCACCTTTCAAAAAAATTTTGCTGTAGTTCCAGGAACACACAGATAACAAGGATAGTGGAAAAAATATGCTCTCTCTAAGCAGGCAGCACTGTAAGTTCAGGAACGTGGAAAAGGCTGCAGTCTCACCTGCCATACTCAAGGAGTTAGAGCAGTCATCAGAGAACCGGTACTCCTACAGGTCTGTACAAATCTCAGTAATTTCAGCCTAATGGCTTCAACAGATCTTTTCTCATTTTGGATGCTTTTGATTCCATTAACACTATTTCCAGATGAGACATTATTCAAACTGAAAACAACTTTCTGGCTTTTACCAAATAACATGGTCACTTCACACTAACACAAGTACTAAAATGGTAATAGGAACAATGACAGAGTGAAGACTTATTAAAAACAAAATCTCACTTTTTTGAGTCTTTGGACAGAACTAAAGAAAGCACTAAAGCTTATTATACATGTAAAGTTTTGAAGTGTTGAAATCAATGTAAATAATGACAGTACTAATAAAAAATATCTGAGAGCAAAGATCAAACAGTATAAATTCTGTCTTCCTTATTGTGTTTAAAGATTTCATCTCACTCTTCATTTGTATAGAGCCTTTCTGCAAACTGACAGGAGCCTGAGTATTGTCAGTCATAAATGGTAAATCCCTGCCTTTAGGATATATAATTTCTGGTATATAAAATTTAGACATTTTCAGGTCATTGAGGTGACATAGTTTTTCAACATAAATTGCTTATCAATGATCATTGTGTAAAACCTCATATTGCACCTTGTGTAAAATGAGATAAGAGTTTCCCATGTGAAGTGATACTTTCTTAGACTTCTTTCTCTGGTATTTCAATGTTTATTGTCTTCCTTTTCCATGTCTCCACTGAAATTTCTCTGTATTTTTCCACCTGTAGCCATATGTTTGATAAATAAGCAAAGTTGTTGCCCTTTTGTCTTGCCTGTAGGGATCATATTGCCCATCTTAAAGACCTCATTGATAGATCAAGAATATTACAGAAATTCACTGCCTTGAATGGTGAGTGGCATCAGCCCTCAGTGTGCAACACTTATGGCCTTGGTCCCATGTACCCACTGAGCACCAAGGTGATGAACTCTAACTCTCTCTTTTCTTTTTCACAATTACTGAAGCTTTACCTGTGGTTGAGCTCCTTGTAGCCTGGCATCACATACTGAAGTCACCTGGCTGTTACACGTTTGTGCATAAATCTTCCAGTAATATCGACACTTATTTCTTATAAGTTTTGCTCCTTTGCCTATTCCTGTTTCTTCTGCCCAGAGATGGAGAAAAAATCAGAAGAGTACAGGACAGCTATTCCTAGAAACAAGCTGGAATCACAGCATGGGCAACTAACTGCAGAGCCTAGGGTCTGTTGTCTGATGTCCCTCAAAGGGAATGTTAAAAATCAGTGACTTTGCAAATGTGGTGCTGAAAGTTGTTCTGACTGTGCTGCTATGGCACTGATACCCAAATCACATACAGCCTAGTGTCATATTAGATATTATAATGTGACCTCATAATTAGCAGCTGAACATCAAAATTAAGATTACAGTCTCAGAAATATATGCTGACAATTCTGATTTATCATGGTTGTGATCACTTCTGCATGCTCTTAATCTGGATAGTTCAGACACTCTGGCCTCTCCAGTGCAGGAGGAAAGGATCTACAAAGGGTCATACTCATAAGACAAGGAGACCTGTTTGAATATCTGACTTAAGAGATATCAGTGAGATATTCCTACATCCCTACTGACTTTGCTGTGCAGATGCCATCAAAGAAAATTGCTGATTCTTTTGTCTCAAGGCTCTGCAGAAATCCCTGTTTCGTCAAGGTCAGTAAAAGCACAGAGATACACCTTTTTAATGAAAACCTTACCATTTGTTCTTTTATGATTATTCTTAAAATATCTTATCATTACGATCATTATGCCTTGACATTTCCTTTTGATATTTATTCTTTTCAGCAGAATACTGGAATGGGGAAGGTGTTATACCTTCCCAAGGGGACCAAGATCTGCAAGACTGGGTAGTAAAGAGCTGTACACAAAACATTAAAACAGCTTCAAGCTTAAGGCTTGCATTCAGCACAACCAAAGAGCATTCACCTGAGATGCCTAATTTACAGGTCTGTCTGCTCTGGGTTCCTTATTAAAGTTATCACCCTTAACAGCTGCTTGGCTCTCTTCATAGGCCACGGGAGAGTGCAGAGTATCTCTTCTCAGGTTAAATGACACAGTGAAATGCCTGAGAAATACCTAAAGGTGCCAGTGGCACCACTTATCTCAGATTCTTACATAATTCCCTTGAGGCATCAGGGCTTCCTTGGCTGTTGCTGATTCATATCTCACTCCAAGTGTGTCCTGGTGGGTGGCTGTAGGGACATTTTGTTCTTTATGCCTTCCTTCCTCCTCCCCCTCCCCATCACACTTGAATTCTCTGGCAATTCAGCTGCGGTATCTCTTCATAGTGGCATCTTCCCAGGGACAGAACATGATGTACATATTTGCAATGTATTTAATAGAAATCAACATTCACCCATATCATTACAGCAATTCTAGGAGCAGGCTTTAAATGAAATGCTGAATCCCAAAAACACCAACCTGCTTCACCCTGTGTCTTTCATATCACAAATTCCTTTAGCAGCTGGGAGAAAAAGACATAAAATCCGATTCTGTCACTCATACCAGATTTCTCTTGCCCTTCAAACTGAAAATTCCAGTCATAAAGAGGTGTGGATTCATATGTGAATACGAATATCTGTGCAAATGCAGCTAGTGCAATTACTCCCTTCTCCATCAAAGTGCTAAAACCACAAAAAAGTTGAGGACTCACACTTCTAGAAATATATTCTTTCTCAAAGAATATCTTATGTGATACATGATGCTCACTAAGTTTTATTATTTTGTGTTATCCTGTGGCACTTGTAAATATGATTTCCCTCTTGCTGGTGAAGAAGTATGAGGCACAGAAGAAAACTGAAAAGGAATTCCAGCTCCCAGCAAAAAATCATTAGTCAGACTGAAACCAACACTTATACAAACAGACATCATCACTGTTACTGGCACAATTATATCGTCTTAGAGAAGTGCTCAGAGACCTCCAGCAGTAAGTGAGTTGTTTTTCTGGTAATTACTGGACACACCTATAATACAAATTCCTCCATAAAAGAGTTACTGATCTAATTGACAAGTGCCAGTCAGAAAAATGAATGGAAAGTCATGCTAAAGTCCAGAAGGTAGACAAAAAACCACAGTGTAAAATAAAATGAAGATGCTCTAGATGAAAAAGAGACAAAATGAGTGTGTCAGATTGCATTCTAAAGATTGTTGAGACTGGATAGCTCCTGCTCCTCTATTTTGGGGGGATATTTGTATAAATGCCTAATACCCTGCTGCTCTCTGACACTATGTCACCATTTTTAGGTGGAGGTGAGCATCTGGGCACCTACCTAAGGCCATCTGGAAATTTAAATGCCTAAATCACCTAAGGGCCCCTTTGGCCAGCCTTGCTCAGATCAGGGTTCAGACATTCCTGCCACACACAGGATGCAGCAATACCTGCAACTTTGAAAAATATCTGCCTGTCAAGGAGCAGCAAGGTCTCAGGTCCCTGCCTTAGGGACATGGAGCTGAGAGCCAAGAGCGGCCTCAGCACTTGGGATCTGTCCCTCCAGGTGCTGAGGACAGGTCCAGGAGCAGAGGCAGACACTGCAGGGGGTGAACAAGGTCCGGGATCCATCCCGTGAGCCCAGTCAGGAGCTAAAGGAGATGGAGCCAGAAACAGGAATGGAGACAAGGCCAAGGATCCATCCGTGATACAGGGACAAAGGCAGAACTGGAGCTGAGTTCCAAGGCACACACGAGGAATTTACCCAGGAGAAAGCTGCCTGCTGTAAAGGCTGGATGCCCACAAAAGAGCCAGTGGCAAAGCTGCAGAGGTAGAGCAACAATACAGGAAAATCCAAACACGAGGTGTGTTGCAGTACCTCATTCTCCTCCCCCAGCCCTGTCAGTCAGGATGTTGTACCCGCCCCTTGTCAATCCAAGTCCCTGTTCTGGAAAGTTCCCCCAGTTCTGTCTCCCCATTGGTTGGTTCTTGATTCTTCACCCCCATTGGTTGTTCTCCTCCAATCCGGTTCTGCTCCTCTCCCTCTTGCCCTTTACCTATTGGTTGTATCCTGATCCCCCTTAACCCTATAAGAGTCCCTCCTCTCCGCCCCTCGAGGTTCTTTTGTCCCTGGACCCCTTCGAGGCAATAAGCCTTGGAGACCCAGACAGAAGACCTCTCCCGCCTCTTTGTCTTCCGCGCCGTACTCCGCCTTGTGTCGGTGCTGAGCCACTGAGACTTGCTGCCAGTGAGGACACTCTCATGTCTTCTGCCGCGGCGGTTGCATCCGTGTGCTGAGCTAGCCTGACCTGAACTCACCACCGGACTGCGGCAGAGGTGACCAGGCCAAGCTTAAACAGCTGTTGTTTGAAAGTGTTTCTGCCCCCATGGTGCAGGTGATGGATCCAGGCAACGCTGGCCAAAGCCATTGAGCCCTACTTAGTGTTCATTACTGAATTGTTTCTGTGAGGTTAGGAACCAGACAACCAAGACTTCTTTTATGTTGAATTAAGTGTCTTAAATAAATAGAATTACCACCTTCTGAAGGAACTAGCATTCTCCAGGAAGTTAATCTTAAATTCCTAAAATCCAGAACCTGAGATTCGTGCTGTCTTTGGCATAACAGCCCAGTAGTTACAGCATTCTTCAGAAACTGGGAGACCTGGCGTCAGAGACCTGTCTTAATTGAAAGGGAGATAAGATCTTCATATTAGAAGACTACTCTAACCAGTATTTTATCTGCTGCTGAGAGATCTTGGATCTGTCTTAAGGTATTTTTTGCATAAATGCAGCTACTGAGATCAGAGCTAAGATACCAGTAAGAGATGAACTTCGGACGAGTTTGATTTCACCAATATGATTAAAATGCTTTATTTGGAGGGTATGTCTGTTCTGATTGATACGATCATGGTAGAGCAGCAGAGAAGGAGGGTTTGCATTTTTCTTGATCTGGCTGCTGCATTTGAGGTTAATTGAGATGCTTTCACATGGAGGAATGTTGTACATTCCCAGTATGTCATCATGGCTGCAACTCAGAGGCAACAGACGTTTTCATAGAAGGCCATGCAGAGTCTTTTGTAGTTCAATATGTCCTTGGGAGTCTTAGCCTGACACAAAGACTTAAAAAAGAACCTGTCTCACAAAGATATGTGTCAGCAAGGATATTTCTGTGTGTGTGTTTCTTTTACTTTTTCATATCTGACGGGAAATTTGAATTTCTTTATTTTTTATGAAACTTACTTTCCTTTGTTTTCAGATAAAACAGAACTTCACAACACAAAAGTTTGGTCTATGCTTTTGTTATGCTCCTCTTAGAAAGATGATCAAGGTCTTTTTACACAGTGTTTTGGTTGTTGTGGGATTTTGGCCCAAAGGCACAGACTAAACCTTTTTTCCTCTGCTCCTTGGCTTCTTCTTTTTGTCCTTCTGTGAAAGAGAGATACAGCTCAGGACATGGATATCCTATTTAAATTCTCCCATAGCTTCCTTCCTCCTCTTTCACAGCTTTGGCTTTAGGTGTTCTGCAACAGGAGTTGTATATCTAAACACCTTTATGGATCTCAGCACAGATATCCTAAATTACCTATAAATATATACATCAGAGTCCAATGCCTCTTTGGCATACAATCATATTCTTTTCTGTGACTCTAAGACAACTTTTCTTTCATTTCCTACAGTTATTATAGGAAACTGAAGAAAACATGTTTCAAAAGCTAACACTTCCTGTCATTTATTTAAAATTTTCTGTGTTGCCACCTATTAATCTGAAGGAAAATGTAGGCATTAGAGGCTTGTTTTTGTTCTAAATTGGTTATTTAATATACAGCTGCACTGTAGCATGTTTATCAGAATTTAGTGCCAAATCTCAAATTGTTTCATCTTATATGATGGGAATCTACTCCTGTTTACACCAGTGTTACTCCAGTATGATTACATTCCTTAGGGTGGAGTTGCTCCTGACTTCCACCCTGACACATGAGAGGAGGATCAGGCTGGAATGTTTATTGCTACATTTTACAATTGCCTTTCAACCCTTGCGCTAAGTCTCCATCCAGGACTATTCTCTTCAATTGATTAAGATGAAATCACAGGTACAAACTAAAAATTAGCCATCAGAACCATCTGAGAAACATGTTAAGGAATTTATGAAAGTCTTTTCTACACTGAAATCAATGTGTGAGAAATAGCGTCTTCTATCTGCTGCTCTAATGTGTTTAAATCCCTTCTATTTTATTTTGTCCTAGATTTAACTACACAGATGTTACAACTACTTGTTGGAGGACAAATGGTAGGGGATTGGAAGAAGGTGTAGGAAAAGGAAGCAATTTACATAAAAAACCATCCTCCTTCCTCCTCTTTGCATTAGAGGCTTGTAGAATTCCTTGCCCTCAGGTAATTAGGTGCTGCCCATACCTGTGAACACAGGCAGGACCTGCACATGCTTGGCTCATGCCCATGTGAGCAAAACACGTTGGTATTTGGCAAATCTCCTGCTGTGAATGGGATGGAAATTGGCACAATTTCACTTCCTAGTGTAGACATGGGTTAAAGTTGCTGACAGCTCTAAGAGCTGTAATTCCCCTCCGCATATTCACTGGCAAGGGAGTGAGATGAAGTTTTTGACTCTGGCAACAAAGCTTCCCATGAGACTGCACTAGCAAGAGAAGGAAATCCAGGTAGTGAGATTTGGAGATAGCCCTGGAATCTGCATCCCACGAGTTATCCTTTTTTCTGCCTTTTTCAGAAGCTCTGACTCTTTCATACCAAGCCAAGTATTTTCCTTGAGGATGATGCACCTTGAGGATGATGTACATACTTAACATTTAGTCAAGAATTTCCAGCTTTTTTTTTTTTACCAAAAAAGGAAAATTTTGGTTTTTAGTTTTTTGGGGGTTTTTTTATGTTGTTACTAAACATACTTCCTTAATATAGAACAAAAAATGGTAGCAGGGTTGTTTCTTTGTTGTAAATATGATTGTTTCAAATAACAAAGTCTATTTTTCCTGTAATTTCCAAATTAAAAATTTTGTGAGGTGCATCTGGCCTGACTTGGGATAATTTTCTGTGTGGATTTGACTTCCCATGTTTTTCCAATAAAGTTCAGCTTCTGAAACCTATGCCTTTTTAAGGAAACAGTGGAGAAAAAGATCTGTTAGAAAAGTTATACTCTTCAATTACTGTTCAGGAATAAGTTTTCAAGTAGTAATCCCAAATACATGGAAAGGAATATGAACGGAAGATGAGTGAATGGTAGGACCAAAAAAATGGAAATACAAAGAAAGGCACAGAGAAGGTTTTTTTCCCGTCTGTATGGCATCAGTGGCATCAGGTGTAGAGCTTCAGGCTGTGAAAGGACAGGGGGAGTTGTTTCTTTTTATTCGTTTTTTTAGATTTGTTTTGTTGTCGTTGTTTGCTTTTTTGGGGGGAGGGAGGGTTGGGAGGATTTTTTGTCTGTTTAGTTGTTTTTTTGGTTGGTGTCTGTCTTTTCTTTTTGCTGGAAGTACACTAAGAAAATTCCAAGTCTCTTCCAAACCCTAGTGCAACTGGACAAGTGTTTGGAAGTATTTGCACACAGTATCTACCACATTAAAACTTGAATTCCAAATGGACCCCCTGTGTTTTATAACAAGTTATTAGTATCAGTAAAACAGCTGATGAATCCTTTTCTTCTCTGGAATGTATGTCAGTGTGTGTGTGTCAAATTTTCTCCTTCACCTTATTTCTCCTAATCTTACAATTTCGTTTCATTATGTCTTCTGACAGAAACTAAGATAGTTTTTGGTGAATGGAGTGCAAATTAACTCCAGCTCAGTTCAATTCAGTGAAATAAAGTCTATTAAGTGATGATGGTTTCACTCTCTCACAGACTCAATTCTTACCTCTTTTAAATCATTCATACTTTTCCAGGTGTAAAGTGCATTTGTTATAATTTAATCCCTCTCCATCACAGTTTTAGGAAATTAATTTCATAAAGGCATTTTTCACCTGTTAAGGGGTCTATTTTCGGAGTATCCTTCTATAAGTTTTCATTAAATATACATATTTTTATATTTCTGTACAAGATGCTGACTGTTTCAGAGTGGTGCTGTGGAGGCAGCGTGTTCTGACCTTTATTTGGTCATTCTGTAACTAGAGATAAAGCTATGAATTGGGCATCTGGGAAAGCTTTCATACAGAAGGGAACAAAGAACAAATTACAAGAGCCATATTCTCAGTGGATGTAAATTTAATCCTTCATATCTGTGGCACCATCTCAATTTACACCAGCTGTGAATTTGGAAGAAATTACTAAATGTTTGTTGGACAGCTTTTTAAGATCTGGTCACTGCCTTTTAAAATCTCTTGAGACTAATACTTCTGCAAAAGACTGACCCTAAATCATATGCAGTTATGATTAGTGTCTCTGGAGAGATCTGTGAAGTGAAATGAGTCTGTGAATTAGCCTTGGTGCAATTTAAAGTCAAGTAAATTGATTGATTCAGAACTATACAGGTAAAATCTGCTTTTGTTAAAAAAACCCTAAACACTCTGCTATTGTACCTTACCATGTAACTTCAGTATCTACTGAAACGGGAATAGACAACTGTTCTGAGAGAAAAACTTAATGCGTTTTTACATTTCTGGAAATAATGAGATCCTTCTGTGTTTGGCTGTACATCTTAGGACACCAAAGAGATGAATGTGAGGGCTTGTATCACTCTGAAAACTCAATCTTTTCAGGCAAATCTTTTGCCCATACCTAAGTAATAAAAATCATTTGTTTCTCCAGGTCTTCTTCTCAACCCACACAGATATTTTGCAGGTAACAAGTAAGGGAAGACTTCGGCTGAATTTATGGGGGTGTTGTTCTTCCTAGGAGGGATTACATCAGCAGCATATAAGCAGGGTCAAGCTTCTGGCAAACTACAGAATAAAAATCAAAACAGACTATGAAAATGTTTCTAAGTTGCTTATAAAGTTATTTTCTCAGGTTCATCAGACCAACCATGGTTAAACACTAGAAAAAAGGATGAAGGAAAATTATAAAGATGATGTTGCAGGGAAGCATAGCTGTGTTACTGAGAGAAAACCTTTGAGTCACTGAACTGCAGAAGCAATTGAAATCTCTGGTTCAGCTATTATACCATATACAGGCTGCTGCTTGTGGTTTCAGACTAACAAAATAAAACTCACTGTGTTATTGCTTTATTTTTTTTCCTTGTAAAAGTTTTCTCTGAAAGGGCAATT
>VWPU01015290.1:480165-493308 GCA_013398955.1 Callaeas wilsoni
TTTTTTTTTTTTTTTTTTTTTTTTTTTTTTTTTTTTTTTTAGTGGGCTATGCATTGTTTGGAGTGGAAGGACATAAAATAAAAGCCACACGTTGATAAATGGTTTGTTGGGTTTTTTTAAAGCTAGAGCATGGAACAGTAATATTTAGGATAATGCTGGGAGTGTTTGGAATGATGCAGTTGTCAGCTCATGTAGGCAAGTTTGTCTTCAGTACTCCTCAGCCTTCTGCAATTAGGTAGGCATATCTTTCTAAAACATTTTAATGAAATTTTATAGTGAATTTAGTGATTGCAGCAGCAATGCAATGAATTCTGAAAGGTTAATCTGGATAAACATACAGATTTAATGAACTTGTAAACTCATCCAGACTCTGAGCACCAGGAGAATCTATATCTCCTTAACTAAAACATAAATGTTTGGTAGCAAATCTATTTTTAAAACCAGAGTTGTGTATTTGGGGGTGAAGTGCTAGTTCTGTACAGATTTCTCTTCGATTTTTGACTGTCTCTAAGTGATTCAGCTCCTTTCCTGTTAATTAGTTGTAACAGTTATATTTTAAGTTACTCTTTTTTTCACCACAAAACAAACATTATTTAGTAGCGCACTAAATGTAACCTTGCCCCGCTTCGCCTCTTCTCTCTATTTAAGACTTCCTTTTCTCTCTTTTTTATTTGTTTTTGAATCCCTTTCAAGCAGAGGGTATCTTGTACCATGTATCTATATGGTGCCTAATGCAATTGTCTCTGAGTTTGTCTGACGTTTCTGTAAAAAACATGTAATCAAAATTCATTATTGTGTCCTCTCAGATGTATGACATAACAACCTAATTTCCTTCTGCTTCCAAAATGGACTGAACAGGAGGAATAAACGTAACGCTTCAGCCCATGTTTCTCTTATTTTGCCACCCAAAGCTTCACATGAGCACTGGAACAAACGGAACTTGGGTTTCCCAAGGCTTCCTGTGTGTTGGTTGCACTCACTGGTCTTTATAAAGAAGCCTGACCAATTCTTTGCGACATTCAAACTCTCTGTCATGTTGCTGCCAAACAAAGACTGAACTCCCAAGCTCTTCCCAAAGGCATATTCCAAAAAACTTTTCCATAGTATTTCCAGAAAACAATATCATTGCTGTCTGTTTCCCTTTGACCAATCAGATTTCACTTGGATTGTGGATTCCAATAATATATTTAGGGGAGATGACTGGCAGAGAAGGTGCACAGTGAGATCATGCATATTATTCTCAGAAAGCTATTCTGATAACCATGCAGCCACTGACACACTAGTTCTGAGTTGACCTTGCAAAGACCAGAGCTCCATATTTTTTATTGTGAATTTTCTCTCACTGTTCATTATTTTTAAATTGGAGTGGAGATTCTGGAAATATTTTGGCATTTTGCTTTCAAGTGGAGGTTCTGAAGCCATGCAACTATTTTGGTCTGCAGCTACATCCACGTGCCCCAAATGAAAAATTTCCATTTACTTTTCTTTTTTTGGCAATTTCTTAAAAGAGATATTTATATTATTAAAGCCCTGTAAGAAAATAAAGTATAAAAATGTGTAATAATTTTGCTCCTGCCTTTGTCCTGTTTGTAACTATGACATTGTTGGACTTTTGTTGGCTGATAGAATGGACTGCTGTTCTTCTGTTAGATGTGGGATCATAGTAATGTATCATTTTCAGTACTAATTTTAGATTGTATCCTGTGATTTTTAGTTAGCTCAGAATCTGCATCAATGATTTTATTGTTCTCACTGCAGAGCATTTCTGCTGCCTTAAGGACCCCAGTAAGATCTCGGTCATTCATTGCACAGAAATTGCAGCTGAATAGGCAGAGGCAAAAGCCAGCCAGCCTAAGACATGCTGTGCCAAATGCATCACACCCCAGAAACTGCACAGTCCTTGGGCAGTCCTGAAATTGAGTACAAAAACAAATATGGAATGAAAAACTATAAACTCAAGTAATAAAAACAATGTGATTTATGATTGACCCTGCTTCAACCCCTAAACTGACAGATGATGGGAAAGAGGGAGAATGTCCTCTAAACTATACAGAGAGGTCAAAAAATGGGAAATGATAAAGGAAAAGGTGGAGAAGGGAGATAATAACACTGGTTGCTTCTTCACACCAAGGATGGATTCTGCTGTGCTCGGTAGTTTCTCAACCCATGTGTACTTTGTTCCTGCTTGTCTAGATGACCTGTCAGAGAGGGACTCAAAATGCTAAGGACACAGCAATTAATGGGTCTCTCTGACCCTTTGATTAATTATAGAGCAAAAATGACCAATCTTCACTGAGCCTATGTCTTATTCTCCGTTTTGTGCTCCTGAGAATATGCGGAGGAAATGTTCTCACTTTCTCATGGCTGTTCGTTAACTTTTCTTTTCTGTAGTGAGACTTAGTGGTGCACAATCACATCATCTTGAAATAGCTTTCTGGAGCTAAGGGTTATCCATTAGAACTATTCTTAAGAAATAATTTCAGTACAAGTCTGCAGGTCTGGCTAGAAACTTAGGCACTAAATTTCAAAAACTGGAATTTAAGATTTGTCAGCTGTATGAGATAGGGTTCAGCTCTGGATCATCTGGCCATTAAATCACTCATACAGAGAGCCTCCAGACTAATAGTAGTCACTGAAAACAGGGCTACATAATTCAAATGGATTCAAAGGAAAAAAAATCCTCTGAGAACCTGTAAGTAGAAAAGATAGTGAAATTTATAAGATAGTAATACACACAATTTATGGGATAAGCATTCCATGAAATACTTCCCTGTTGACCTTATTTGTAGTCTTAATTAGACTCCATTAAAATGATGTTTGAGCCCCTAAGAAAGTAAATTAAAATTATTACTTTGACTATTTGATAATTAGGCTACTGTTTGTTTAGTTAACAGCATTGTGGAAGCAAGGCAATGCCCTGAACATTGTAAAGATAGGCTCAGGATCCTGACAGGTCTCTTTTGCCAAATTTGCAGTGCATTACACTGTGAGATAAGATGTCCTTTCTTGTTCTGTGCACACAAGTTGAACAACAGTAGTTTGACCCATTAGCAGCTTACAAGGAAATCCATAATACCCGACAAGTTCATTCAGAAATAATGATTAAAGTATTATAGGTTATTCTGAGTATGCAGTATTTCTGGATTTATAGCACACACATTCTATTATGCTCCAAGAAATACTTAGATTTTTTATAAAAATCCTATACAAAAATTAGAAATCATTGGGTTTTTTTCTCAAGTTTTAAAAAAAAAAAATGTGGTAATGTAAAGAAGGTTTTAGTTTCCTTATATGTGATGCATAAATGTCAGTTTGCAATAGTTTCTAGGATACCAGTTATATATGTGAAAGCTTCATTACCAGAAATAAGAAAGAACAGCCTTCTTTGAAGCCCACATACAAATGTCCAAGCGCCAGCACCTACCAGTTTGACTTGTTCTGTGAAAAAATGGATTATTCATTAGGATGATCACCTTCCCTCCTAGCAATCAAGTATATTTTGATAAAACATTCTAATACTGAAGCTTGATACAGACACATTAACTAAATAAAACAAAAAGCTATGCATATTTTTTTAAATGTTATTTCTGTATTTAATCATATGGTAAGTATGCATAACACTAATATATCCTTGAGCTATCGTGAGTTCTTGAAGCACTTAGGTATGAAGATCACAGGATAAATCAGGTGTGAAGAGTCTCAGGGGGTCTTTCTCCAAGAGAGTCAGTTATGGGGTCAGGTTGCTCAGGGCTCTATTCCATTAAGTCTTGAAAATCTTTGAGGATGGGGCTAGCACAACCTCTGTAGCCCACCTGATCTACAGCCTGACTGTCCCTAAGGGGAAAATTTTTCTCATTATATCCAATGTGAATTTTTTTCCATCTTGGAACCGCTGTCTCTTGTCCTTCCAACAAACACCACAGTGAAAAGCGTGGGTCCATCTTCTTGGTGATCTCCCCACAGTGTGCTGGGGCTGCTGGGAGGTGCCCCCCAGTGCCACCTCTTCTGCAGGCTGAATAAGCACTTGGTCCTCAGCCTCTGCTCACAGACAGAGTGCTCCAGCCCCAGCAGCTTGGTGGCCTCTGCTGAGCTGCCTGCATTTTATTGATGTTAGATCAAAGATTCTGGAAGTCAAATTTCCCTTGACTTCAAAAGGGCTGAAGCTGGACCACTCACTGTGTGAATATTTTTGGGCTCTGTTGCTACCTCTTTATCCTGAAGTCATATTTTAGGGTTAAGGCTACAGATTGTACATTTTTACTGTCCAAATCATGAGAGAAGGTAGGATCACAAAAGAGGGATTCAAAAGTTCATGCACCCAGAACTAGTGCATTCAAAAGAGATAAAAGAATGGTTTAGTTTGTGGAGGTATTTTCTGTATTCTTGCAATATATTTTCCATATTCACGAATATGTGCAGACTTTGCACTCATCCGCTCCCCATCAAGTATTTTTCAGTCCCTCCAAGTTACCTGTGGGAGTCAATAGTATCATCCACAGTTTTTTGCACTGACAGCTAAAAAAAAAATCACACAGTTTGCACCATGCCTGCCTTGAAAACCGAAGCTACATATCCTTTGTGTGTAGAGAGTAATCACTGTAAAGGTAAAGTGTATGCAATTTCCAAATGCCAAATCCTATGGAGAGAAAAATACTACTTTGCTTTAAGCTTTTCAGCTAGCTGAGGCCTTCTCATATGACAGCCCATAATCAATAAATCATGTGCCAGTTGTGTTGATTCTGTATGTCAGGTCATATCTCTTTATTTCAGTTTCCAGTTTCTTACAGAGTATTCACTTGTGTTCTATTGTCACATCTTTCCTCCTCCTCAGCGTCAATTTAAAAGCTGTTATTTTTAGGCTATAGAATTTGCAACCCACATGCCCCTCTCTCCTCAAAAAACCCCTATGCCATTGGCCAGCTTCAAAACAGGGACATGGAAAGAGGCAAGTCCTCTGTCCGAACTCTGTGATATACCAAGGAGCCCAAATTCTCTTTGTGCACACCTTGCCCATGGTCAGCAAAGAGATGGCTTGGTGACAGCTTGTCAAGGCTGATCAGTAATAAAGATTCAAAATTGAAAAAATAAAAGGTCCTTATGGTATGAAGATGGTTATTTCTCAATTACATAAGCAATTATTTGCTCAAATCAGGCAAATTGACATCTCTAGTCTTGCTAAGGAGATGTCTGATTTGGCAAACTTCCTGGCACAGACTGCTTAGCCAGGGCAGAAACTATCAGAATTATTTTATGTAGCAGAAATCTGGCTGTCTGGGCTGTGTGGGTCACTCCAGACCAAGCTTGCATTCAGCAGGTTGCTCAAAAACCATTTAATTTCCTCCATGGCTGCATTACTCCTGGCTGTGATCTAACCTTTGTGCCCACTCTTCTCTCCCTTGTCTCCAGAGTTCCCCATATAATTTCAGGCAAAGTCTGTCTCCTCTCTATTCCTCATTTCTCATGGAATGGATACTAATTGCTTACAGCTCAATGTTGTTTTTGAGTACTGGTCAATATTTTTGTGTTTTCAGAGTCACTAGACACACAGGTAGCCTCATATTGCAATCCCTAAATATTGTAACTAGGGACTTCGAAATTAATTGGCATAGCTATAAACAACAATGCTATTTTACTTTGCTGACACTTTTTTTTTCACTGTGAATGAACATTTAAACTTGGAGCAAAGCCCTTTTCTGGATCTTTCAAGAACTGTCTTTGAAACCACATTCTCAACCGATGAATTGCATTGACACGTTCATCTCCAATGCTCCAAAGTGGCTATGGTGATTCAACTTGCAGATGACATCATTTGTGGCCATCTGGCTATTTCTTCCATCTTTTTCATCCTCAGTTTTTCTGTTTGGGTTTTGGGATTTTGTTGTGTTCCTTTTTTTCCCTATGTACTGTTTAGAGCTCACATTACATACAGCCTGTCCGCCTCCGTCTCTTCACCCTCCTCTTCTATACCTCATCAAATTCTTCTTCAAGCTCAGTTTTCCTGCCCTGGGTTTAACTACAGGCTCCCATCAGTCAAGAAATTGAGTTTTGAAGCTCCAGCAACTATCACAGTTGGCTCATCTCTTAATGTTTGGCTTTTCTGACGTGTCCTCTTAAGCAGAAAGAAATGGTACATTTATTTTTTGAATGGTTATAAACAAGAGGTTATTTTTATCTTTTTTTTTTTTTTTTCTTTCTTGTTGAATTCTGTTCCTTTAATGCAGACAAGATTCTTTTTAATGTCTCAAAGCAATGTTACAGTATCTGTGCTCATGGTAAATTTTGCTCTTATTTTACCACAGTTTAGGTTAATTATTTTTCATTAAACAAAATAAAATGGCCACAGTAGTTTGGTCAAATAGGGTTAGTGTAATGTGGAATTTCCTGAAAGTGTTCCCCTGTTTTCCAAAAATATTATTTTGTATGTCTACAATATATAAAGAACTTGTAGAAGTGTGGACATTTTTCTTGCCATAACATGTCAGACTCATCTTACCTAAATTAAGACAATTTACCTAAAATTTTTGGATGCAATGCCTTTTGAGTTAACAGGAAGTTCAGGACCTCTGCATGGTTCTGGCCAATGCGACTTTGGATTTAGAGCAGATCTGCATGGTTCTGGAGCAGCAGCTGGTGGTCACATGAGATACCTCTGAAATACAAAAGTGGCACCAGATGCCACTGTGGGGACATAAGTTTCTCCCTGTCACATTCCCTCTTGTGTCTCTTTATGTAAATTTGCCATCTGGTCTCCCATTACATTTGAGGGAGGTCTAGAAGTCTGGTCAATACAGTAACCACAACTTATGACGAGATTCCCTGGATAAAAAGATATTTCAGAAGGATCCTCATCTTCATTGTCTCTGCTGGTCACAGTGCTGTTCACTCCACAGGGAATTACTGTGACTTTTTTTTGCATGGAAGGACCTACTCTGTGAACTCTCAGATTTATTCAGATGGCTCCCACCTAGACTGAGGCTACAGCTGGAGAGAGATTTCCAAACCTGTGTGAAGTGTGACTGTTGATAGACATTGTTCAGGGAGACGAAGATGTCAAGAATATCACAGAAATTAAGGAAAAGAGCTTTCCAATAAAAATTATTATCACTTCACATGGTCTTTTTTTTTTGGCATTCCTATATTTTTCTGCCTTGTGATGCTTCCCTGTTCAGCTGATCATAATAATTAAGACACAGAAGACTATCTTGCACTACCTTGCAACATGTACTTGCTCAATCCTTCACAGAAGATTTAGCAGTGCAGGAGCTCCCAACCTACTTGAGGATGTTGCTGTGTTTTATGGTGTAAAAGGCCTGAGATTGAAGAATATTCCCTTCAAGTTTTTATTAGCTATAGGTGTGGAAGGAAGAAACTTTTTCAGCTGAGGATAATTTCCTGTGCCTACATTTGACAGGTGTATCCTGGTTTTTGTTTTATTTTTTCCCAAAAATAAGATCAGGAAAATCTCCCTACCACATGTATTTTCTTATGTGTAAATCACTTTATTATTGTTAAAGCTGTTTTTTACTCTCTACATCCCCAAAATGGACCCAAGAAGCAAACAGAAAATCTTTTTTTTGTTTAGGTGCTAAATAAAAAGCGATCCACATTAAGTGATGAATCCTCTTCCTCATTAAAAAATCTTTCTGTATGATGAGCACCCTGAAGCTGTAAGGATCAAAAACGCAGACCAAACAACCTGCAACTCTTAATTATAGCTGAAGAGCTGCAGGCAGCCATAAACAACTGCAAGCCAAACAGAGTAATGTATGCCATTAAGGTCACACACATGAAATAAGAACTTTTCCATTTTTTTTTCCTAGCAGAGATACCCATATAATTCACATTTTATGTTGCATGGGGAAAAAAAAAAAAAGTTTTATTTGCACTTTTAGATTAAAAAAAGAGCTGTATCTTGCTATTTTGATATACATATAAAATATATAACAGTCCCTAGAGCATGAAACAATATTGAATGAATGTGACTCAGACAATAAGATAATTCTTACAGAGGCAGCAGACAGAAGAGCTCCAATTTTTAGGATTCTATCAGTTTACCTGACAGGAAAGATACAATTTTGCAGGCAGTGTTCACTGGGTGGCTTGTGTTACAAGGTACAAACTCATCTGAAGAGACAGAACTTACAATTTAAAAAAGCTAGTTACCAGAATTGATGAAAAAAATTCTGATGGCATTGCTTTCCAACAGAAGAATTGAATTAAGATCTGAAAATTTAAAATATAGTAAGTTTATGAAACGTATTCCTAGAAGTAAAAGTAATAAAAGAAGCAAGCTATGTTATAACACGGAAAATTAAAACTCTGACTTTTTTGTTTAGAATTTGAAAATTACCAAAGAACAAATTTTTGCAGTGTTTGAGGTGAAGTAGTAAGGGTCATACAATAAAAATAAAATATTGCAGCATAAGTTCCTCCCCATAAGTGTTCAAGGCCAGGTTGGATGGGGCTTTGAACAGCCTGGTGTGGTGTAGTGGAAAATGTCCCTGGCCATTGCAGGGGGGTTGGAACTAGATGATCTTTAAGGCCTCTTCCTACCCAGACAAGTCTATAAAATGTTTCTAATATTAGATCTCACTCTTTAATTGTAATCATATTCTTAAGTAATGGAAAGGAGCTTAAAGCCCACGGTCCAGCTGAAACAATTTGCTTTTCAAGGATACTTCATTATCTCTCTATTTTGAGGATCCTGCAGGTGATTCTTTAAGGGGAAGAATTTTTAAAAACTTGTCCTTAGTAATTCCTGAACATATGTCTCATTCTGTGAGTCTTTTCTGGACTTCTTCCCTTTCTTGCCCAAATTGCTAGATGCCTGTGAAGTATAGATGCTCATATTATGGGACACATGATACATGACTAACATCAGATGCTCAGAGTAATTTGGGACAGTACAATGTCCTACAGTAATTAGGTTTTCTACATTAAGTCTGGCCTTTAATTATGATATAATGAACTACAGATTACTTTTTTGTTCTTTCTTCTGTGAGTTTCCATTACATAAAATATGATCCAGTAACCTCCCTCACGTTTCTATTCATCCAGTAAACGTAAGACTGTAGCATGTCTCCTTTCAGAATGTCTCTTTTCTATCGAATAAACAAGATGACATTGTCAATGATAAGCATTAAATGGTAAATTTTTTTTGCCATTAACATGACCAGAAAACAATCTGAGATCCTTATAATATTCCAGAGTTGTAAAATATTTTTTTGGAAAATGGTCTCTTAATATTCTCTTCTTCACTAACACAAATGAAAACTTTATAACTGAGAGAATTTTGTTTTACTATATTTAAAACTACTGTAAGAAAGAGATATTGTATGTCCACGCGATGACCAAATCATAACCTGATCTATGGCTAACATTTCTGAAATTGTAGAAGAGTGAAAAAAAAAGGGCATTAAATATAATAGGCATTAGAATCGGGAGTGGAAAATGTTTTAATTAGTGAGTATGCAATTGCTCAAAGACATAACAAAAAAAATTTACAATTATCATAAAATCATAGAATGGTTTGCATTAGAAGGGACCTTAAAGATCCTCTAGTTCCAATCTCCCTGTCATGACAGGGAAACTGAACAGCACAGTGACTAGGTTTTAGACAACAAGCGCCTAGACAGATCTCTCGAAATTCAGAGGTCTTTAAAGAGCAAAATAAGGGAAAAGCGAAGTACCTCTGAGTGTCTATTCACACCTATCTTTATTCTGAGAGAGAAAATACAGCAAGTCAGCCAATGGGAAACACAGCCAAATGGCTGGGTCTAAAAGTTTAAGAAATGTACATTTCTGCAACAAAAATCTACTCCAATATCTGCAGTCCAATTCCCTTAGGTATATATCAGAAATGACTTTTCCAAAGGAGTGAGAAAGTCTTCCCCCTAAAACACATCAGCAGCTGCAGTCCCTTTGTTCGAATTTATGTCATAGTTCATCGTTTATCTTGACTTCCCCCCTTCTCTCTGTCTCTGTCTTCCCTATTTCCCTGGACCTAGGTAAGTAAGGTAACAGGACTCTCTTCAAAATCTACTTTTTTTTTTTTTTTTTTTACTTGCAGGATAGCACATGAAAAAATGCTAACATAAAAGCACCCTAAAGAGTAAACAGGGCAGTGCAATCTCCCAGCATCCACAGATAACTTATGTTACCTAAAGATATCCTGAAGCATTATTCATCTTCCAGACTGGGCATAGAGAAGTCTGCTCAGCAATATTCTCACCAGGGACAGCTGCACAGCCAGACATTTGTGCATTTCCGCCGTCTGCAAGGCTGAGCCTGCAACCTGGTTGTTGATATATTTCCCCAATAAGCAGAAGCCCTGCCTTCAGTGAGCAATTTGGCCTTCCTGCTTAGTCCAGTATCTCTTGTTTTCTATGCTGTTTCTAACTGTGCTGGGCTCCTGTAGCGTAGATTGTGGATAACAAAACCTGGCAACACTCACTGAATAGCAATGGCCCCTGAGCCTGCCTCGTGAGATAAGCTGCTGGGAGAAAAGCTTGTGGGGTCAGAAGATGAGTGAGTAAGAAAGAACCTGACACTGCGGGTTCGTGGTTAGATGGAAAATTTGGGACAGAGCAGGGCAGGTTTCCAGTCAGGCATGTGTCTAAGTCCCATTAGACCTTAAGTGCCTTGTTCAATCCAAACCTTAATTAGAAACTGTCTTTACCAAATGTCAAAATGTTCCTTTCCCCTTCATAAAACATTAACAACCACTAGAGATGGAGAAAATGGGCTTCATAATTCCCCTCTGTCAACATATCAGGACTCCAGTCCACATGGTTTCCTCTGCACTGACTTGCAGGGGGGACTTGCATGCAGAGCACAAATGAGGTAAATAGAGTCTTTGGTTTTGTTTTGTTTTTTAATAATGCTGAACACTACTTCTGGGGTTCAGTAAGAAGTCTAAAATACTTGGAAAGGAAATGTTACTACATGCATCAAACACAATAAAAATAACTAGTTCTCCTGAGACTCTCTCTGAATCTTACGAATTGCTTGTGGAAATAATATTAAGCACCTCTGCCTCTATAAACACGGCCTTGTGTTAGAGCAATTTTACTGTAATAAAAGTGTCAAGAAAAACCACTGTAATTTCTTAAAATAGATTTGCTGATATTAATGTGTTATCTTTTTTTCCAAACATCACAGCCTTGAAGGCATAAGGAGAAGAAACTTACTCAAAAGAGTGAATGTTGCTGGAAGATTTCACTCAGGTGGAAAAACTCCTCGCATTAGACCCTCAACTGGTCTAAAGTGAAAGAGATCCTTTGAAATTATTTGCACTGTCTAATTATCTGGCTGATGTGGTTAATATTTCTAAGACCACCTAATAACGTGGGTTAACTCACCACCACCCTCACTGACTAACAGGAGCCGTAGCTGGTTGCTGCTCCAAGAAATACAGCTTTTTAAACTGCTTCATATGGAATACCAAAGTGCAGGAACAATGAAAATTGGTGAGTGCTTTTCGAAAAGAACCCATTTTATTCAGTGACAACCTCCAGAGATAATTACTATGTAATATAAAAGACAGTGATCCATTTGCCCATAGGATGAATAATATATTAAAATGTTTTTACCATCTTATATGTGACAAAAACAGTAATCAAGAGAAAGATGCCCTTTACAGTAAGGTAGCACTATTTTCCCTTCCTCTTTTGAGTTAGGAAAAAAGGAATCTTTTAAAGCAGTTATAATGTAAGACCTGCTAAATATAGATCTGAACACCTTTTTTTTTTTTCAGAGCATAAATTTTTCACCAACAATGGTGTTAATAGACGTCTTAAAATGACTTTGATAATTTGACCTTAATTCACAGAATAATTTCAACCAGGGTTTGGTGAGAGAATAAAAACAGTTTCCAGCTGAATTCACAAAAGAACTGGAGCAGACTTTGTTTCTGTTTTATCTGGTGACTGAATGTCCTGCATAGGACCAGTCCTAGATCTCCCTAAATGGTTTGGAGCTCTTCTGCCATTACCCTGAGGAGACAGCTCCAACCATTCTGCTTTTTTTTTTTTAATGTTTCCAGTGCTTCCTCTTGAAACTGTGCTCTTTTGCATGAAATATTGCCTGAAAAGGGACTGGGATCCAGGCAGTTTGTCCCTCAGAAGAGTGTTTTGACCATTACCAGGTGCTGCAGAATGAACAGGAAAACAGACATACAAAGCAGAACAGCTCTGACAGGACAGGCCAAGAAGAACTTTCCTTAAACCCCTCCAGTTTATGGGTTTGGGTCTACTGGGAGCAGCACTAAGCAAGTCCTCTGTCTGAGTCCACAGAAGCATTTGAAACAATCTTTCTGGTGTCCTCATGAAACCTTCCCAAGTGTCTGTGTGTCCCTCAGTCTCTCCTAATGACTCTGTCCCATTTGCTATGAAATATTTAAATCCTAATTGAGTCAGAAACTTATGCAACTTCATTGTCACTTGAGATCATGAGGTTGACTTCACTCTCAGAAAAAATGAGTACAAGACTGGATTTCTCACTTTGTTATTAAAGTATCTGAAGAAGAACACCATGGACCATCACTAGCACATTAGAGTTCACTTTTTCTTCTCCTGATTTTTATTACAAATGTCTGTCTATGAACTACCGCACTCTCAGCTATAGAAAATATTCTCCCTCATTCAAATATCACAGGTATGGCAGGGAAAAAACACTGATGCATGCACACATTCACTTTAGTTTTGGATGACATGAAATTTTTGGTTTCTTGTTTTTGGCTTAGCACTGAAATTATAAAGTAATTTTTTTCCTTATCCCTCTGAAATTAGTCTTTTTAATTTAAGGAGACATAATTAAAACAAAATGTATTCTTCAATACAATTTAATGCATTAATCCTTTTTTCTGACCTTTGATTCTTCAAGATGTTCTCAATAGATTTCTGTCTGGCTCCTTTGAGAGACACTTAAACCTTGAAATTGAAATCCATAGCTGGCTCTGACTCTCCTCAGGCACACGACACTGTCAGCCACTTGTGAATGAAGCATTCCTTTGCTTGGCTGGTTCTAAGGCTATGAAATGAGCTCCAGCAGTGCCGCAAGCATCACTACTCCCATTCCTATGTGAAAGAGCAAAACTTACTGTCTCTGATGAGCAAATAAACCAGAGGGCAGGGGGGGAAGGGG
>VWPU01015294.1:0-53976 GCA_013398955.1 Callaeas wilsoni
GCCCTGCCCTGCCCTGCCCGCCGGCCACCGCCGCGCCGCTGCTCAGTCGGGGCTCGCTTTGAAATCGAGGAGCGAAAGGTCCCGCCGCCGCCGCGCCTGCCGGGGGCTGCGAGAGAGCGCTCCGACGGGCCGGGGGCGGCGTGTGGCGGCGGGGCCTCGCGGCAGCGGCCGCAGCTGTCAAGCCTCGGCTTCTGTTGAGGCGTGTTCCCCCGGCGCCGTGCTCGGCGTGGGGCCGGCACACGGCAGCTCCCGCCGTCCCGGGGACCCCGCGGTGCGGCAAGGCTGTGGGAATGTTTTGCTCGAGTTTTGCTGTGCTGGTTTTTGCTGCTGAAGTAATCTGGCATAAGTATATATGTTTCTTCTACCAGCCCGTTCAACTGCAGAACTTCTTCCCTGCTGGCACGGCCGTCCGTGTAATGGCCCTGCAGGGCCCGTTGTCCCCCGTGCCCTGAGGTTCTCTGAAGAGCACTTTTTCTACCACGTAACCTTTCACAAGCGAAAGTCGTGTGCCCATGTCCTGTATCCGTCTTCAGCCCCACGCGTACTTAAAAACCCAATGTCTATCATCCAGTTAAAAGAACCAAACGAATTAAATTTGTTAAGCCTTCCTATCTTCCGTTCAGGCATCAAACCTTGTTCAGCTTCCCTAGGGGATATGCTTTTACAGAGACTTGTGAAAGTGAAACTGTCATAGTTAAGACAAGACTAATTAAATGAAATCCGGTTTTCCCCAAATTGGACAGTTCAGTATAATTTAATTTACAAATACGGGAAGACAAAAGTAATTTAAATTAGATTTCGGTTCACCTAAGAGTATCTGTTCTACCTAAATTGAACAAAAATTACTTTCTTATAGCCTCTTTTGTGTTTTTAATGTATCTGATGTTATGTTTTTATAAATGATGAAAGTTTTCTTTATTATGGAATTGTTTCTGCATAAGTGCATTTGAGCAGCAGAGATCTTGGACGTTTGTATACTGGTTAAATTCTTCCTCCACGTATCAGAAGGACTTAGGCTAGCCTAAGAAGACCACTTCATTAAAAGAGAAAATTGACTGAAAGATATTAGGAAGTTAAAAAGTACTTTTCAGTAATGATATGGGGAAGTTATTTGAATAGTCTCTGCCTTGCTAATGTCAGAATTCAAACACTTTCAGCCCAAGGAGAAGGCACACAACTCTTCAGGGTGTGAGTGGTTTCCACAAACCTTTGTGAAATTCTTTATGCTCAAATGCTGCATTTCAGAGTGGACTAGCAGTGGATTGAATTGCATTTTAGCTGTCACTTTTTCTTGAAGAGTATTCAAAAATAATTTTACAAGTGATGCATAGAAGTGTGAATCAAATTTACTATTTTGTAAAAGAAAACTAGGAAACATCCAGAACACAGACACATCAAGTCACTGTCACAGTTTGTAGTTAGAAATAGTATGGATTGTGCACTGATTCACTGGCTTGTAAGTGGTCTGATTAGGTATTATCATAATTGCATCTGTGCTACTTTTTTGTTAATAAAGTAGAAGATATGAAAGAACTGCATTTATATCTACAATTGTATCTTAGATGATTTAAAGCATAGTAGTCTCTTACAGATCTATTTATTTTATACAGGTGAATTATTGTAGAGTAGAAGCCTCTAATTTCTTGTAAGGAAATGCCAGGGTTTAGAGCCACAGGGAAATAATTGATGAGAAGACATCCCATGTAAAATGAGTTACTTTTGTGTTAAATACTGATATAGCTGATTTCCTGATCTTGCTTCCCTGACAATGAATAAGTATTCTGTAATAATCTGTGTGACTTACTGTGGGCCAGGCTTTTACAGTCGAGTCAGTATAGACTGACATGGTGTGATACATCCCTTGGATATGTAGTTTGTGTTCCCAGGCTGGCTGTGTGCTTGGTAAGGGGCTGAGCTGCCTTGTTCATCTCCTTGCAGAACTGGGAATTCGTCCACAGGCTCCTCAGTGGGGAACCTGGAAACTGCACCAGCTAGAAGCCATAGCTGTCTCCAGCACCACAGAATGTGACGTGTGAGGGGCTGCTTCTTCTGTGACTACAGAGCCTTGTAGAGATGTTTGTTTTCAAAATTTTTCTGAGAATGTTACTCTTTCCCCTCTGTTAGTAAAATGAGGGGGAAATACATAAATGTGGTTTTAAACCTTTTTATTTTTATGAAAACAGGGGGACATAGCTGGAGCTGATTCTGTTGCAGTACAGCTTCAAAGCCTCACACTTTCAAGTTTGCCCGGAAGTGCCAAGTCTCATTAAAAATAAGTTGGGGTTTCTTTTTTTCTTTTTTTTTTTTTTTTAGTAGACCATATAGGTCATACATTTGGTTCACAAGCCTTGTCAGTAATGCATGGTTGAGTATTGTCTATACTTCATAGTTAGGTTAGCCAAAACTGTGTATATTAAAGGAATAATAAACTCTTCTCCAGCAGGGTATTAATATGAAAATCATCAAGCTATCCTAAAGCTCTACACAAGTTAGAAACATTAGTTGGACTAATAAAAGAAGGTGTAGCAAGTGACTGAGGCAATATGAAGTGATGTGGTTTACATGCTATAGGTAGAGTGTAGACATGTAATTTTATATGGCTTTTTTTTTCTGGTCAGACATGGCTTTGCTATTTAGGATGGCAAAACTGGTGATCAGCTTTTAAATTGCCATTTTATATTGAACTCTGCGAGTTACTGTACACAAGTGTGCTATGGGGTCTCCATCTGGGAAGTGATTAAATAAATAAAGTACCTGCTTTACTGAATCTTTTACTGAGCAGTGTTTCTGATACAGTTCGTTTCTTCCCATTTTTCTAATCTGCAGGCCTTGGTAATGCTCATGGGTTTACAAATTCCAAACTTTTCAGTATTTCTAAGAGGAAGTGAAAGGACTCAAAATTAGATGATTTTCTTTTTTGCCCTGAAATCAAAGTGTTCATTTCAGATTTGTTTTGCTGCCATATGCTACTGAATCACTCTGTTTCCATCCTTCTGATGGTGCATTTTGAAACAGGAGTTATATTTTTTTAAAAAAAATTGTTGTAGCTTGCTCTTTGATAAGCATATTTAACCACAAATTTCAGCATACTAGATACCATTCTCTTGTTAGGAATGAATCATAAAAATCTTCTTAGCACTATTAATATTCAAATGGTAGAAGTATCTCTTTGTCGGTATTTTTGTCACTGTTAAAAAGAAATTCAGAAATATACAGCTCAGATGATTAATCCTCACCTATGGTAACTTGCAATACTTTTAACCTAATGCTTTTTTAAAAATTAACCATAGAATATACAGATAACAATTTTGGGGAGACTTGACTGTTTTCTGGTATTCCAGACCTACAATTAAATATGTCCTGTAATTCTGATTCTTTTGGAAAATGAGAAAAAGTGCTTTAAAATTTGTGCAAGAGAGTTTTCAAGATCAAATGTGCTTGGCTGCACTGTGCTATATATGAGTTGGGCAATTAGCTGGAAGAAAATATTAATTCACATTTTCCATTAATTTGTAGACAGACTCATGTCTCCAGAATTAAACATTAGCATTATGAGCTGCAAGTGATGCATGGGGGAAGTTCAAACCATTTGATTGTGTACACTTTCAACATTTTTTAAATGATCCTAAGGTAGTTTCATCCCTGTCTCGAAAATAATCAGGCAGACAAGGAATTATTCCCATTTCAACTGTGCAGCAGCTCTGGGGAAGACATGCACTTTCATGGTTTGAGGCATGAGAGAAAAAATATTCCCCTTTCAATAAAGTGTTTAATTGTTCTCTTCTTTCAGTTGGGAGGTAATGTGTTGTTGGCAGCACACTGTCTTTCTTTCTTACGAGATCTATCACTTCTGGCTGTGGGTGGATGTGTAGGGTGTGGTTTCTCTGTGAGCTTAGGTTTCTCAGCATTAGCTGAGATTGCCTTTAAATGAAGGAAAGTCATTAGCAGATCTCCTGGACAGCTGCTGAAAACCAACATTTTCTGCCACATCAACAGCTTTACTGACCCGCACCTACTCTTGTAGCCATTCGTTTCAGACTAAGAAGTCTTTTCTCCTTTGTAGGAAGGTGCCCATTGCCCTGGCACTGGAGCGTCACCGTTGTGGTTACAGCTAAAATCCACGTAGAGACAAAGTTAATTACGAGTTCCTGAAGAGTACTTAGTTTCAGCTTTTTGTGAATGCTTTCTCTGCTCTGCATGCCTTGTATCTTGAGTGCCCAGGTCCCAGGCAGTGTCCTGTATCTGCCAGTGTTTAGTCTGTGATAAATGTATTAGACACACACATTTTCACATGCCAGAAGTTAAGGAAAGTAAGCCTAACCATAATCCTTCAGGCAAAATTGACCTTGTTTCGAAATGTATTTTGCACGTATCACTTTTCATTTTGCCGAATTTCCCTTAAAGCTCACCTGGAGCTTTCTCTGAGCAGAAAAGAGCTGCTTTCACAGAGCTCTGACACTTTTCCACCATCTGCAGAAGCTCACTGCCCTGGTGTGGTGATTCACTGAAGGGCTGTTGTCCAGCTTTGTTCATAGGCTACTGACCCTGAAGGAAAACACCAGAAAGCTCTGGGAATGACTCTAGCAAGAAAGTGGGATGCTCCATTGTAGGGAGTTGTCTTGCTGCTGTGCTTCCAAAGTGGATTTTACAATGCTGTCTCTGTCTTCACAGTGGGACATGGGGATATCTGGGAGCGAGGACTGTTGGCATGCACAGCTTCTACATTGCCTGCCAGAGTCTGTTGTCCTTGTCTGGCATTTCCTCACGTGGCTGCAGGTGTAGAAGCAAAGGCTTGACATAATACCATGTAATAGGGCAGAGAGTCTGAAATGGAAAGTCATGCCTGTGGTTTTAATTCACGATACTCAGTTCAGTGCTGCCTCTGGGCAGCACAGGAGGCAATCTTTCTCTCTCCTTTAGGTGTTACTTCAGTCTTCTACTCTTCAGGCTCACAAATTCAGTGTTAACCAACACACAAATCTTAGCGTTGTTCTGCAAAGAACCAAATAACTGATTTAACCTCCTCTATACTCATACAGCAAATGAGTGGAATAAAGGATACCACTCCACAATCTGTAGAGATTAAATTAAAGGGAACAAAAAATACAGGCTCCTAAAATCTGTACCAGAAGATGTCCCTGTCAAGGCTATGTGCAGGATCAAACTGTGAAGTGTCTGGCTGCTTGGTCCTTGCATGTTCTGTTACTTAAAACATCAGGAATAGTGGTAGAGTATATGACAAATCTCTGGTGGTCTCTAAGCTTGTTTAGAGTAATATATAGTGTTTGAGGAGAAAGAATGAAGGATTGAATCATTCCTAAAGAAATTCTGGACCTCAAATAGTGAATTACCTTGTATTTTAGAGCAGATAGCTTCACTCCCTAAAATCACAGGATCAAATATCCTATGAGCATATAATAAAACTTTTTTTTTTGCCTCTGAGATCTCACAGTGCAGATAGCTAAGGCAGACAAAAGGAGCTGAAATCATGAGCACTAGCTGATGGATGGAGAAACTGTAGCACTGAGGGAGTAATTTCTGGAGGGTTTTGTGGCAGCACAGCACCAGCAGGATGAAACAGGCCCTAAGCCTGCCCTAGTGCCTGCTGCTCCTAAGTTACCAGACAAACACACAGTTTAGCAGTGGACATAGGTACAGTGGCTTTCTAGATTTAGATAGAGAATTTCTTTTACTCAAGTTTTTGCACTGAATTACCCTGCCTAGACCAGAAGCTGAATTTAAGGTCCACGTAAAAACAACATACCACATATCTGTATTTGGGATTTGTGTGTCATGGGTGTTCTCTAGCTGTGCAGGGAAATCCCTACTGAGCCAGTCTGGCACACTTACCCTCATTTCTTGTGTGGCTTTCCATGTATAGCTATAGTTGGAGTGTAAGGTTAAGGCTACCAAAAATATTCCTATGGTGTTATGGTATTTTCTACTTTTTATTCTGAAGAGATGTGAATTTTGGCTGAAGTCACCTTGAAGACAAGCTTCTTCTGGTTTTGAACGTGTTTTGGTGCTAAAGCTGCAGTGGAGGTCTTTGTCATGAAATCTAAGCTGATTTTCCTCTCCATGATACTCGGATATAGTAGACATGATGTTCTGATTGTGACAGTTGTGAATCAAGAGGAAATTTAAACAAAAGCTTAGGAGCTTTTGAGCATTCTTCAATGACAGTCCTCCTGGTCCACTGCAATTTGTGATTTCAAAGTAGTACCTGATCATGTATGCAGTCTGAAAAGGCCTTTTCTGTGCTAAAACTACCTGTAGAACGCCCAGTTACAATGATCTTATCAACTGGGAATTGATAATTTTCCTTTTTTTTGGTTCCTCCTTCCTTCTCCACTCCCAAACAAGCACATTCCTATAGCACTTCAAAATGCACATCTGGTGAGAGTCTTGCTGCCTCTTCTCTTTGACAGTTTGACATGGTGATGTGCCATGATGGGTAGCTTGCAGTGCTTCTAGACACCACATCCCAGTGCTGTTGATCTTTTCATGCTAATAAGCAATACTTATTAGCATGAAAATTTAATTTGAAAATATTTTGAAGTAATGTAGTGGGAGGGAGAGTGGGTTACAGGGCAATGACTTTTTAAAAATGTTTTGTATATTCAAGCCATGTGTATTTGTCACGGTGGTTTCTTTCCTAAGCATTTCATTTGTTAAAATATGCTTGTCTGCCCAATCCAACTTTCATATTATCTATATGAAAAGGCAAGAGAATGTATATAATGAGCAGTCTCTATGTTGCAAACTCTTTGCCTTACAGTTATTGTGTCCTGTAGAAAGAGGCTGTTTGGCTACAGCCTTGTTTTAATTTCATTTTTTAGTTTTCAGTTACACATTTCTGGAGTCTCCCTGACCACTGCTGTTACCTGATGGCGCCTATATTTCATCAAGTTTAGACAAGCAGTCTACCTGGACTTAGGCCCAGAGGAGCTGCCGTAACTGATGAACATGATCCCCTCTGCCTGGGAATTCAAGACCTATAGAACCATGATTCCCAAGGGAATTGAAAGAAAACTGTGTTCAGACCTTGCCTCTTGCTTTTTTTATTTTCTTTGTTGTTTTTATGGAGCATTGCCTTGTACTGATGGGTAGCATACTTTACCGCAAGTGAAATCTGGTACTGGTTTGCTGATGATTAGGAGAAAAGATTCTTTTTAACCTACCCTGAAAACAGAAGCAGGAAAGAATAGAGCACACAGAGACAGACACAAGTTACTGTGACATCTCTTCGTTACTGCGTACAAATAAAGTGATGAGTTATTAATCAATATAACAAAAAATGTTGCAGCATTACTGTTGTGATGTTGGGTGGTTTTTTACTGCATCATCATTTTTAGGCTTCCAGAGTGTAGTGGATACAGTTGCATATTTTAATTTTGTTCTTGCATGCTGCTCTTTAATCTGTTTCATTCTGTTGGAAAAAATGCATTATATAAAGATAGCATATTATTTTAGCTGTAGAATATTATGGTGGAGTTTTTAATTTAGAAAATGTTTTTAGAATTTTTTTTGTGATTGCAGAATGAATGTTAGTGTTCAATGTAATTAAATTTAATTGCATTTCCTGTATGTTTAATTTTTAGTTTGCTCTTATATGCCTCTATTTTCATTGGGAGTTGTAGATTTGGCATATTTTTTTAAAAAGCATCGTGTTGGCAGTCAGACACAATCTCACTTTAAATCAATGAAATAATAAGCTTTAAAGTTTTCTAAATGTGGAGAACTTGTAGTTTCTGCTTAATGATCAGGAGTTGTTTCTTCATGTTGTTTTGGATTATGTGGCCTTGTTATTTTTATCTTTATAAGTATAAAACATTAAGATGAGGAAGGGTAATTAAAAGCTGCTTCTTTCTTCTTATTCTGCATTTTATACCCGGGTCAACTGGGCAGGCTGGCAAAGCTCTTTTAGCTGCATACATTTTTGCCATCTTTTTATCTGTGTTTGCTTAACTAACATGTTATACCGTTACTTGTAGAGAGACTTTTTTCTTGGATATCTTCAGAAAAAGTGGGGTTTGTTTTTCTGTTACTGTAACAGTTTGTCTAACTGACCTATATTTTTAAACATGAGCTGTTTACCCAGGGAGGAACTACAGTGACTGGAGAACTTGCTAAGCTCTAGGTTCACAAATGTGAAGACTGAACAGATAAGGATTCTCAGATTTATATGTTTAATCTAGTGACTAATAAACATCTGAAATAAAGATGTTATTACTAAAAGTTCATTATTCGTTTTCTCTGTGTAAGGGAATATAAAGTTTGCTGTAGCACAGTACAAGTATTGTATTGTTCACAATTTCCACGTTTCTCGTCTGCTCCAGGTTTGACATTCCTGGTATTTCTGAGGTTAAAGAGAAATCACGTCAAATATTTTTAAACCTCAAAAAGTTAAAAGTACAATCACGCAGTATAATCACATTAAGGCTTTTTTTTCCAGTCACCAGCAGGGAAGAGAATTACCATTCCTGAAGGCAAAATTTCATTACAAGTTTTTAATAGTTAGAGAATACCAGAGAAGTGAAGCTGTTTTCTTGAATCGTGGCAGTACTCACAGGCCACAGGTTTCAAGGTCCTGTTGTCCGACTTGTAAGAATCTCCTGCTCTGGAGTCTGTGCAGCAGTTACAAACAAATAGGGAGAGAGGCAAAGGCTTCTGCCAATGCAGAGGCTTTTTCAGCTTGGTGGTGAATCAGTTTGAGAATCTATGTTGTGAGTCTCACTTTGATATCTCATGGACTTGCCACTTCCTGGGATTGGTGATCCTGGTGTGAGCCAGCAGTCCTTGGGAACTTACCTGCTTTGGAAAAGGGAGAGTCTCCAGCTAGACTGCCACTCTGCCACTACCTCGCAGTAAAACACATTCTCCTACGGCCGTGTGGCTGAAGAGGAGGTGTGATCTCAGCACAGAGTGGGGCTCAGGTCCTTCATGGGACTAGGAGCCAGGGGCTAGGGATATTTGGGGCTGGTAGTGTTCGTGGCTTTGGATGAGTCATTGAACTTTCTGTGTCTTTCTCCACCTACAATGCAGATATTTATCTACCTTGCAGGTGCATTGGTTGAGATTAATGAGTTGTTTGTAAAGCACTTTGAAGATGAAAAGCTCTATAAGAATGCTAAGTATTATTACGTATGAGCTCTTGAGTGCATAATGGCTGTTTGCCTGCCAGTATTTAAAGCAATTTATAACGCACTAAATACGAAGTCACTGTATGAAGTTCTAGGTTCCATTTAAGAAAAGTCATATTTTGTGTTCACCAGTTCAGGTCACACCACCGGCCTTTGGTGTTATCTAGAGTGATAACAGACTCTAGAACACATTTTAAAAGGAACTGTTTCAAAACATTAAAATTGTGTTGTTTTATAATAAAGGTTTCTTCTCAATCGGTCATGTTTTACCCTCTTTATATGACTTGTGTTTTGATTGCCAAATTCCCATGTTTTCTACCTTTTTTCGTTTTGCCAACTGCTTCTTCTGACACTCACACTTTTGTCTGAACTACTGTGACTTTTCTCTCCCTGACCTTTACATCTGTCTCTGCAGTTGCCATCAAAGCTTATGTTCCTCTGCTCAGTGGCTCTTGCCACACGGGTTCCTCTAGCCTTTCGTCTACCCGTTGCTCACTTTGGGGTTTCCACAGCACTCCTACCCCAAGAAGTCTCCTGCCCCAGGTGCTCATTGCCAGCCAGTGCTGCACAGTATGGTGCTCTTCTTCAGGGTGCTTCTCCAGAAATGTCACAATGAGCTGCCTGTCAGGCAGGCAAAAACTGCCCAACAGCAGAAGGGACGAAGCTGCCCTGTGCTCGAGAGCAGACCTCCCTGGCTGTGACCTGCTGGTTCACTGTTCTTCAAGCTTTTTGAGCATTGGTTTTTGCAAGCATACTCCAGTGGCAATGTGGACTCCCATGTAGGAAGCTGAAAAAACTGATAATGAACTGGCTTTCTAAATACAAAAAGTCTTGCTATCAAATTCACAGGTTTTGTCGAGTCACAAGTTGAAAACAACTGCATATTGTTTATGTATCAGCACCATGTAGTCTGTTCAGCTTGGATAATTAAATATTCACTTTAGCCTCAGTCTTGGTTGCTGCATTGGGTTAGCAATGTGACAGAAGCAAATGCCCCATCTTTAATAGATTCACAGTCATATATAATGACTTAACTGCAGTCTCCTTCACTTCAAAAGATGTGTCATGTAACCAGAATAGCGCATGTTTTAATTGTAGGAGTAAAATATGAGAGAGTATGCATGAAAATTTGCATACCACAGGTTAAGTCCTGTAGTTTATTGAATGCAAGTCAGGCAGGAAAATATAGTATGTGGCTATGTTTAATATAATGAGAAGTGTCAGAATTACCTATTTTGTCATAGTTATTACATTATATTGCTATGTTTCTAAAATTATCTAGAAGTGATTGGTAAATGTTACTAACTAACCTATTCATTGGCAAAGGGCCTTATCTGCATGATAACTGGCTGTTCCTTGGAGGACAAGGGAAGTTTGAATTTTTTTTTTTTTTAATTCCCTCAAGATACTTAATATTGAAAACATTATTTGAGTGAAAAACACTGGAAATGTTCTATGACATAGAAACAAATTATGGAAAGTTTGTTTGTTGTCCTTTTAGAGATCATGTCCTTTCCAAATCAGTAACGTCTTTCCCTTCTTAATTTCTGAAGAAAAAGGAGAACATTAAAAATCAAGCATTCAACAAGCTGCCCTGCTGCATGGAAGCCTTAGAAAGGAGAATAAAGGGCTCTTCAGAGCTCCTTGGAGGTCTTGTGGCAGACATACTCTCTAGCATGCAGCCTGAGAAAACTTCTATGGGTGTTTTTGAAAGTCGCACTGTTCTCTTTTGAGTTTAGATTATAAGTAACCAGCCACTCTTACCAGCTGTATAAAGTCTCCAGCTTTCACATTTTAAAGATGTTTATGTTCAGGTACTCACTGTTAAAACCCGTTTAAAGCTGTGTTTCATTTTAGATCAAGCTCGTTTTGAACCATGAAGAGCTATTGCAGTAATGAACACGATCTGAATTTATACACTAATACTTACAGCGTATCAGATGTTCTCTATAGAAATGTGTACACTTCTCAGATTATCTGTTACATGCTTTCTTGTACGTAAATTTAAATTTGGTCCTGCCTTATGTACTTTTTAAATATGAAAGTCAACAGATGTGGCATAACATTGAAAGAAAAAGACAAGTTTCTCACATAAATTCCAGCTGTTCAGTCTCAGATTTTCTGATAGACACAGGTGAAGATGGAGTTGGACAGAAGCAACAGTGAACTCCTAGCTTCCCTCCATGTAAAATGGAGATGCTTTATGTAAGAAATGGTACAGTCACTGCAGATCTGCTTGTGCTCTGCTTGGCTTCTCAGCTCTTGAGTGTGCTTGTAAACTCATCTAGAGTTGTTGGGTTGAGGTCCTTTTCCACTGGACAAAGTGGATAGGCATCTCACAAAGACATGTTGGGTTGACACTGAGAGGAAGTGTTGCCTGTAGTCATTTGTGCAGATCTGAGCGTCAAGTCACGCTCGTGCCTCGTGGATGAAATGGTAGGTGATGACAAGGCTGAATGTCACTGCCATGTGCTTTTAGAACTAACACCTGTGAGGTGGCTAGGCAGATCTGACGCCTCCAACCCATTTCTGGTTGTTCTGCACTGATTATTATTAACATAATTCTTATGAGTCATGGTAGAAATGGGTGTTCTTTAAAGAAGTAAATACAGTAGTGAGTCTTGTCTGGGTGTATGAAGTTTTATTCATGTTCTGACACACCCTGCTAAATCAGCAGAACCTCATCTCATGAGAATAGTTGTCTTCTGGGAAAGCTTAAATCAGTTGTTCTAAAAGATCAAGTTGTACCAGCAAGAATTATTTTGCTGGTATAACTGTCCTAGCAGCTTTCTGAGTAGTACCATTATGTTGTCTAAGAGTTTTGAGTTGTAGAGTACTCTCCTTAACTAATACATGTTTTCTGGCAAAAATGTAACTGCAGAGCAAACCAAAGAATGCAGAAGTGGCTGTTTCTAAAATCTGCTTGATAAAGACAGTCTTGTTTTTGTGCATTTGGAGGCTGTTTTGTCCAAATAACTCTTCTGTAAAAGCTGCTTCACAAAATCAGGTATATAATGAGGTAGCTGGTGGAAAGACTTTGGCAGAGCTTGCTGCAACAGTATCCCCAGCTGTGGAAACCAGATGGGTGTTGCAAACAGGTTAGTGGGGTGTTGGCAGCTGAAAGTTCAGCCAGATGGAAATAATCTGCTGGGGTGGCTGGGGAAAGGCAGCAGTTTTTTCGTGTCCCCTCCGGTGTGACAAGCGGTGACAATGGATTACCAATCACTGCAGGATGGGCATAACGCTTCCAATGACTGTGCCATTGCCAGGGGAACAGCCATGTCAGAATCAACTTTATTGTAGCTCTTTGCCTACTGAATACAGATCGGGAGCCTTGACATTTATGAAGTTGTGGCCAGGGCTGTAAAACTCAGATTCACAGTCACATCGCTTTTCAATAGGCCGTGCGCGTAGATTGAAGTAGACTTCACATTTTCCATGTGAAAAAAATATGCAGCAGGATTCTTATCATGTAATTGACTGAATCTAAAAGTTCTGAGCTGAGTTTACAAATTAGTAGTTTATTAAATGGATGTCCCTATAGAGAATTTCATAGATTACTGTCCAGTTTTGCAGACAAGGTAGCTAAACATGCTCAGGAGAGTTGCCTGTCATATTTTGCTGGCAAGTTAGATTATCTTCATCTTGTGGAACGCAAAACATTTATTTCATCTTATAGATTTATGATCTGTGCAAAAAAGACTGTGTAAACCCTTTTCAGTCTAGAAAAAGCAGTTTGACACCTAACTTCTTGCAAAGACTTCTTGCTTACTCTATCTAGCTTAGAAAATCAGACAGTGGAATAGTCCAATAAACTGTACAAAGTGAGTGGATAACCTGGTGAAGATGGTTCAGAAATGAGGTGTTCTTTTTTTTTTTTTTTTAACTTAATAATGTATTTTTTGAATAAATGAGTCTGAACGTTTGGTACACAATCATTCTGTTACTTTCTGCCTGTTTATACTTATGTTCTTCCCCTTTAGCATTTATTGGAACAGCTTCCCTTTCTACAGAAGGGTTATGTTATTTATAAATTGCCATTTTATTTGCAATATGCCATATATGAAGTGGGCCGTTAGATGGTAGCTACATGGCTTGAGAGTAGAACCCTTAATTTTGATGTGTTTTATAAACAATTGGCAATAAATGGCCTCATCCTGTGTCCTTTGACTTTAGTGGGAGCTCTGACAAGTGTGTTTACGCCAGAAGAAGCCGGCTGCCAGCGCAGCGGAGCGGGCAGCGCGCCTTTGCATTCAGCACAGTTGTGTGTCCCCGTGCCAAGAATGAATTTTGCCGATTCAAATTTGCTCAGTTTGTCAACACACAGCTCCCATTGAACTTCGCAGGACGAGAATCATTCTTGGCACGGGGCCGCGGGCAGCCCAGGGAGCGGAGCCGGCGGCGGCGGCGGGAGCTGTGCCCTGGCGAGGGGAGCAGCGCCCAGCCTTGGCTTCCCACTTTCCGAGGCTCCCGTCTCCCGGAGCATGTGTTTGCTGTTGTTGGAGTGGTGGGAAGAGTCAGTGATAAAAAGAGATTTCCTAGGTTAGTTTTCAAGGCTATTTTTTTTGTGTGTGTGGCTGTCTGGATGATTAATGTGAATAGGAAAATACTGTTGACCCATTTAAATCATGTTAGACAACTTCCATTGCTCATCTACATAATGAAATACACACTGAACGGTGCAGCCTAAGTATAAGAGCCAGTGAACTACAAAAATAATATTTTACTCATTTAGATTATGAGGCAAAATATAGGACATTAGTACTAATGATAGTATTAAATTTTAAGCCATGCAAATTGCAATTGTCAGTGAAAAAGAACTATAAGTTGAAAAGGCTATTAGCATTTCAGCTTTAGCAGTTAATTTGAGTAATTTCTTTTTTCTGCTAGTGTGCAGCTTAAAAAAGTCTATGTGCAAAACATTTAATAGTGAGTGCAGAAGTGTTCGTTTTATATTGTTATTTAATTTCAGTCATTAAAGAAATGTTAAAAATTAATTTACAGTATTAAAATATATTAGTATTTTCTATTACTGAGAGTAAACTGCAATTTTTACTTAGGTAAAATCAGATATAAAAGGCAAATTATTACTAACCAACAGACGAAATAATTTTAAGCATTTATTCAAGTACCACAGCAAAAACCGAAGCCTTTAAAGATATGGATTTTGTCAAATAGAAACAGAATTGTCAGCATTTTAAACTAAATACAAATTTTGAATTGCTGAATTTAGGCTGACAGGTTTCTATGGTTACCTACCTTTCCAACAGTTTGGTGAGATGTGTAAATCGGCCTGTGAGTCACTAGTAATTATTTGGGTTTTGTTTGTTATAGTTGTAATTCTGTGTTCAGTTTGAATCTAATACAGTTCATACCACATGCTTTGGTTTATGTATATTTTAGTGTGTATGATTGACAGTGATTGAGCATTTCTTATGGAGTGCTTGGTTTTTTTGTCATAAGTGATGTATGTTGGTACTTCTGAAAATGTAAACAACTTCTTCCTGTATCACTGTTTGATAAACAGGGATTTTTATGCTAAAAAGAGGTCTTTGTAAATGTTAAGCAAGGAGATAAGTGAAAGGTGTTTAAAAAATATCTAAAACATCTCCCAAACATCATACTGTACTCTTCCAAATTTTATCCATAATTCTATCATTATAATTCACTCAGTGACCCAAATGTCACATATTTATGAATAAGCTTCCAAGTTACACATTAATAGCACATGGTAATGACTGACAGGTATAAAAATAAGTGTTTTAATCAGGATGCTACAAGTTATCTGCAGCAACCTCTTGATTAGAACATCTCTTTGTGCACAGCATTTTCTTGAAATAAAAATAATAAGCTTGTTTCTACCACTGCCACAGCAATTTAGCAGAAAAAGCTGTAAACTCTTAGACCTCTCTGCTCATAAAATTTGAAATCTGTATTAGAGGATGTAATTCCCCAACCTTAGACTCATCACTCTAGCAAAGGATGCATACATGTTTTCTCAGTAAAGACTTTCTATCCTAACATAACCTGTTTTTTCATGTGTAAACAGGACAATACAAATAATTAACTTTTAACACAAGGCAAGAAGTACTACTAGCTGTCAATTTTACCAAACTAGTACTAATGTAATCTTATTTTTTTAAGGTATTCATCTCAAAGTTGCTAGCCATGTGCACTTTTTTCCTTAATTTTGAGATAAGATTGACCTATGGTTCAGAAATTACCTTGTGTCCTTAGAGATTTGGCTGCAGGTGTATTGAAAAGACTTGTTGCAGGAAGAAGACTGACTGCCAATTCTCTTCCCATGTGTCAAGCTACACAAAACATCCTGATACAATGTTCAGGAGCATTCCTAAATATCCTATGCAAAGATTACTCTTATTTCAGCAATATTGCTTGCCTACTGAAAGGGTGGGAAATGCTTTTTATGGTGATCCAGACATATTTTTTCCATTTCAGCTGGAAATTTAAGAGGGTAAAGTAGGATTTATTTTTAACATTTAGTATTGCATCAGGCATGTGTATAGGACATAAACATGCCAGTTGGAAAACAGTTGTTTCACAGAGCACCTGAAAAGATTTTAACCCAGTAGGATTCAATGAATGTTAGAGCTGTGGGTGGGTGCATATAAACAACAAGATTTGGTATTGTGCTGTGTGTAAGGACTATTTGAATAGCTTATTATTTTAATCTGAAACAACTGCTATGTTTTAAACTAGCTTGTTCCAATAGTTGTTACTTCCCTACAAAATCAAAATAGTTAATACAATCACCAATCTTTCAAGCAAAAATAATTTCTCTGATCTTTTAAAAAATCTAAAGATAAGAAGTGCTTGAAAATGTATTTAGATGTGGAGGCCTGAACAGATATGTTTCTCATTCTAATTTATTCACTTTATGATAAATTAATTTACTCAATAAAGGAATGCAGTAACATAAGAGGAATGTTTCTCCTGCTAGTCAGAGAAGTTGAAACTTGCCAGATGCTGTGATCTGGAGCCTAAATTCCCTTGATAGTAACTGTGATTGAAACCCTTAATATTGCTTTGTTCAGCTTTTGTACTGGACTTAGCACATTTTGCAGTGATACTGCTTTAGACAACACTGTCTTTTTATTTTCTTCTTGTGTTTTTCTATCAGACAGAGAAAATGTAGTAGAAATAACACTAGGATGGAAAGCTCTATTGGAGAATTTCAATGCCCTGTTCCCAATGTCTGTATAGTTTGATCCTGTGTTCTGTAATAGACAATTCATTTCCTTTGGTATATTAATGAGTATCACTCAGCTATAGTTAGATTGCACTCTTTATTTTTTAAATCCTATAATAAAAGTGGGAGGTACTGTTTAATGATACCAGAATTTTACTCAGTCAGTTAATTTATTTCTTATACTGCCTTGGTGTGACTCCGCATGTGTGTATATATACAGAACTGCTCAACTGGTCAAAGGAGATTTTAAGGATATAATACTAATTTTTTCTTCTTGTTTGTTAAAGTTGCACTGTCAGTTGCTGCTGATAAAAGGTGGCATCGAGCCAGCTTCCTGAAGGAGCTATGGGGAGGGTCATGGCTTGTCATGACCTGGGCACCGGTACTTGAATGTTGTTATTATTAGGATGAAGTACCCTTAGGCTGTCATCCTTCCTGTAAATAGAAGGAGTTCTGATTCTCTGTGGTTTCCCAGTTTACCAACTTGCAGAGCAGCTATTTTGTTGGCCCTCAGTTTGACTGAATAATGAATTAGAAGCACAGCATTATTCCAAAAGGCACTGATTCATCATTTTAGTCTGTTAGTCTAGACTAAATCTTAGTAAGTAAAGCCAAACAAGGATCTGTTTCCATATAGTTTATAAATTTACGAACTCATTTGTTTTGGCATATAGCCAACAAATTGCCCAGTTCCACTCTGCATGAAGTAAGGGCAGAATTGTAATTAGCAAGGAGCATAACTGAGGGCCAAAACTGACTTTTTCCAGTGGCATGGAAGAGTCACAGTGATGCTTGCGGAGGGGCTGACTCTTCTCCCTTGGAGTTGGTCACCCTTCGACCATTGCTTTGCTTCGTTGCCTCTTAGGAGAGTAACAACAACAGTTCTGTTAATGCCTTTATTAACTAAACAAATTCTGACGTTAATTTCCAGACAAAATAAATAATTAAATAAAACAATCCCAATTAGAATATAATGTTTGAAAGATACTGGCCTGTGTTTCGCTTTATCAGGGTAGTGTCATAAGCATGCTGTTGTTGAAGTTTTCACCAATGTGTTGCTGTTGTAACTGAAGTCACATCTATCCTGATGAATATTTCATTTCCCCGATCATGCTATTAAAAACAGAGTGTTTTTACCCTTTCATTTCTGCTTTCTCTTTTCCAGTACCATCATGACAGCTGTGGCTGCGTCCTGTTTACAAATTGCTGCTAGTCACATTTTCAGTAGTCCTTATGGGTTTTGCTTTCCCCTAATACATCCAATTAGGAGGAAATATTTCTCACAAGCACGGACTTGCTCTTCTCCTTGTAATGACATAGTTCTGCAGTCCAGGAAACAGTGCTGCATGGTGTCCATGTCCACGATTTCCTGATGTGGGAAAAACGTGTGGAAAGCATCTGGAGAGGAGGAGACCCCCTTTACCAGCTTGTTTCCTGTAAGCGAAATTGGAAGACCTTGTCTGTGCAAATAGATTTCAAAATAGAGTCTGCCCTTTGACTGTCTCCATAATTACACAGCGCTCTCTGTATTTTATTTGGCTGCCAGAGCAGTTAACCCCTGGAAGTAAGGGGCTGATGATGGCGTGACCAGCACGGGTATGCAGACATGACCATGTGAATACACTCTTGTTTGGAGAAGCCTGTCGTTAAGACCTTCTTACAATACACTTTTACCAAATTTGAGAATTATCATGTGTTGGATTATGTTGATTAAGATACATTATATCCGTAATGTACGGAAAATGTGGAGGTATTAGTTGCAAAAAAGGAAAAAAAAAGAGAAACAAAAAAAAGTTCTTTCATGGCTTTGATGTAATCAACATCTGTCAACAGAATGAATTTGCTTTTGTTTAATTTCAAGGGCTCTTGTCCTTCTACTTTGCCCAATCAGTTTCAACTTCTGCCTCAGGCATTTCCCTATGTTGTTCTTGGAAGTTTTTTCCTTTTTTTTTTTTCCCTTTTTCTTTTTTTTAGCAAATGCACAGGTTATTGCATGTGAAATGTGAGCTGCTCTTCTGCTACACAGGTTACACGGAGCTGGAAAGAACCTTTAATCTTTCCTATCCTATTTTTGAAGCCTGGACATACCTTTGCAACGGGGTAGGGGGGGTTACAAAGTCAGTGTTTTATTAGACAGTTAGAGTTACAATTACAAGTAAAGGTCTTTCAAACCACAGCCATTATTTTGGATTGAAAAACAGGAACATTTGGTAATTAGCAATAAGAAGCTATGTATTCTTACCTAGTTGCGTTGGCTGGATTCCACATATTGTTAGCCTTAGTGATTTTTAATACCTCATTTTAAACTTTAATCCTCAGAAGTTTCAGCAAAATCAGTATTTGCACAAGAATCTAAATTATGCTAGAGTATTAAAATTACCTGACAAGCCAAATGAAAGATCTCTAGTGTTTTACCTCCAAATGAGTATATATTAAGAAAATCTTCACAGTCATTCTTTTTTCAGTTTAAAAAGAAAGATTAAGTCACATATTTTGAAAAGAGTTGTCAGAACAATGCTTCTGATGTTGTTAACTTTATCAAGAGCAAGTTGATTTTATTTCCTAAATAATTTCGGATGTTAATTCTTGTAATCCTAAATAATTTTGGTACTCTGCTTCTGTTGATACTATGACTAAATTATTTTAAAATATGTTAATTTATTTCTTGTCTCTTTTAAGATGCACCCTTGCATTTATTGTAGCTCAGAACTGTCATGAAGTTTATCCATTGGTAATATTTTTGTTAATTGCTTGGAAAATTGAAATCTTTCATGAATAAATACCAAAAAAATGGTTGCTAACAATCACATTTGATGAATCATGTAAATGAGCAGTTTTTTGCACAGCTACCCCGCACTTCATTCATTGAAAACATAGCTTGATAAATTGCTGTAACTGTTAAACAAGAAGCATTAGAAAAGGGCTTATGTGAGAGTTCATTTTCAACATCTCCTGTTAAAAATACTTCTTGACCAGAGGAAAATCACATTTAAATTACTAAAATCAACTTAATTAAGGGTCATTAATAGAGATACACATAAAAAACTCTCCGCTCTAGGAGTGAAATGGGAGCATTTCATTATATAGTGTAACATGCATGAACAGATAACAATTAAAATAGCCCTAGAGTAAAAGGCTAATAAATATAGGGCACACTGTGCTGCAAAATCAGTCACTTAAAAATGCTCCCACCCATCATAATTCTTGAATGCCATATTCAGCCCCTCTGACTGACTCGTTTAAAAGGAAAAAAAAAAAATGTAATTTCCCCACAAGATAAATTCATCTGGTAATTCACAAGAGCTCACAGTGCATATTTATATTATTAATGCCAGTGGAGGTCTGGAAGGTGTGCTGAGGAATCCAGCGGCTCCGGCAGGACATGCGTGCACACGGATTGCACAGTGGGGCTCACTGGCGGCTCAGTGGAGCAGTTGTCAGTAATTTTCTGTGCTCGATGCAGCTGAGCTGCTGATGTGATTCCGTAACGCTGCTGATAATTCTCCTTAGTGTGACTGATAGTAAATATTCTGTTGCTCATGGCAGGTGATGTAGCCTTGCTCTTGGGGTACAGAATAAACACATAAAGGGTCAACTTTGTATCCTGGCCGTGCTGGTCTGTTACCAGCCTGCCCAGCTTCACTGCCACGCTCTCCGGTGGCTGCAGTTTCTGCTGGAAGATGCATAAATGCCATGTTTATGAACTATCTTACAGTAATTAATATACACAGAAAGCTTGACAAAAAGGATGTGCTTGAGCACCAGTGTTGCAGAAGTAAATAAAGGCACTGAGAAAAGCTTTGATGGGTGTAAGGGCTGGGGAGGAGGGATTCTCTGAGCCAGACTTGGAGAATACAGACAGTTGTTCCTGTCTCAGGTGATTGATGATGTTGCTATATCGAATTAGCTGGGAATATGGGAGCTTAAAAAATACAAGGAGCTGTGGAGGCACTGGAAGGCCTTCTTAAGGAAGGAAGTGTGTGGATGGAGTCCAGATTTTCATTATAAACCAGTAACTTCATTATATTTTAATGCCATTTTATTTAATTTTATTTTTACTTTGTAGGAGAATGTTTTCTCTTATAATTTTTTATATTTCAAATAAAGGTTTAGTTGTCCTGTGTTTATAATTCTTGTGATATAATTTAGGAATTGTATTTTAGAATGGTGATACTTATTTGCTTGTCTCATTTCATCTGTTCGAGTAGTAGATATTTTTGTATGCATCTGGTTTATAATGAGTAGTTAGTAGAATAACAACAGGCTACAGTACCTTATTATCCTGTTATTTTGTGACAACACTTGCAGTGTATCTGTGGGAGAATAGAGGTAAAAATTTTATTTCAAATACGAAGGTATCCCTTCTGAATGTGGGCTAGTCGATCGACATGTACCCAGGAATACGGTTTAATATTTTTAAGAGTGTGTATTTGGGGATGTGCATTGGGTATAATTGACAAGCACACTTGCACCTTTTCTTCCCCGGTTAAATTGTGACACAGTAGACGAGGTGCCCAGGGAGCATTCTGGGCATCAAGGAGAGCGTTTTAAATACGCATTGACATATTGGTGTCCGTGTGGACTTTAGCTAACCACATCAGTGAGTGTGGGATTTCAATATATTTGTAGTACCTTTAGCTGTGGGAAGAGCAAGGTACTTCAACAGAACTTTGTAGAAGAGGCAGCTTGGCTTACAGTGTCAGAGTGATTGCTACTTCTGATGGCCCAAAAGTTGCTGCCTCAGCAGATCCTGTGCTTCCAAATTCCAGATATGAGTACAAACCAGACAGGGAGTTTGCAGGATGCTTTGGGTTCTTCAGACATGCTTACAGTTGGTTAGGCGACTCTTTCCTTTTTTTGTATGTTTGGGTGATTTTGTTAATTGGACAATGATTTTTTTTTTTCTGGTGAAGGAGACTCTAGGAAAGTGGATTATGAGGAGGCTGCTGTTTTAATTCTGGTTAATAGGCTACCAAATCAGTCCAGCCCACTGTTAACTGGGCAGCTCCACTTCCTTGGAGACACTTTCTTCTGTTTTGAAGCAGGCGGCTTCCATTGGGTACTGAGGTTATACTGAGAGCTTGAGGTGAACCTCACCCTTCAGCTCCACTTTGTTATTTATCAACAAGTAAAACAAAAAAAAACAAAAAAAAACCAAAAACCAAAACAAACAAACAAAAAAAAAGTAAAAATTTACTTGAGTAAAAGTTTCTACATCTAAGTTTTAACCTTTCAGATATTGGTACCTAAATGTAACCCTGACCAGTGTGAAAAGAGACAGTCGGGAACCTAATGCAAACCTGATGCAACTATTTCATTCAGTCTGGGTTTGGGGCTCCAAAACAGAGCATAACTCAAATCTTCTGTATGTCATGGAATACTGTAAAAGGGCTGTCTTTGAAAGATAGCACATGTGGAAGGATAATTTCTGCATCTAAACATGATAAATGCATTCAAAGGAAAGGAAGGAAGGTACAATAGACTAAAAACATGCAAGATATGAACAAAACTCTTCTGAAAAAAAACATTTTTACATAGTTACAAAATATGCAGTAGATTAATTTCTTAATTTCTGTGATATAAAAATGTCTAGTTACTTCTGTTTAAACAAAAACTTTTTACTGAAGAGTAATTTTTCATCTGGATTACTTGCCACAAGATTGTTCTTGTATTTGTATACATAATGACATTTTTCAGAAGCAGATCAAGTGTTACGTTAAACTTACATTTCAGAAAAAAACCTATGTTTAGATTGTAGTGGAAATACACAGTGTGTAATTGTAATATAATTGGGCAGTGTCAATAATCCTTTTGAATTTCCTGGTTTTGATGTTAGCATTGTCTTTAGTGGTGCATTATTTTGGTTTTGATGTCTCTGGGAGCCTTTGGGCCTCAATGCCCTTTCTTTTCCCTTTTTTCCTTTTTTCTTTTTTTCTTTTTTTCGTTTTTTGAGGGGGCAAAATGTGTCATTGCCCAACAACTAAGTTTGGCTATGAAACTTTCATCCCAAATTCCCATGTGAATTAAATGTAAATCTGATTCAAATACTCCAAATAAATTGCAAATTTTAATCCCTTCAATTACTTCTGGCCAAGATTAAAAATATCTCCTATATCTTCTGTTGCCCCCTGAAAAAAATGAACCCTGTTCTTTGCGTCTTGAGCAACAAGACAAAGAGCATCATTACCTTTATTATGCTTAAATGTGTGACCAATTCTGCAAAAATACAGCTGAAAATATTGTCTGAAATAACATTAAATCTTCTTATTTTGTCTTCTGTTTTCTTGCTATTGTCCCTTATTAACTGCTTGCCAAGCCTTGAACAATGCAGCCGCGCAAATTGCTCCAAGCAGAGGCCAGTTAGAGCATCACTCCTGTCTCTTAAACTGTAGGGAATTTGCCCACACTGCTTTTTAATGCATCAAACCAAAACAGATTTGGTATTTTATAAAGCTTCGAAGTATTTTTTGGGAAGTTTTTTTGTTCTCATTTCTTTTCATTCTTTCTGCTCTTTTTTAAACAGTACAAGATTTGAATTACCCTTGGCAACTGCATGAGTTCTGTGCTTTGTCTTACGTGATGCCCTTCTTTTTGCATACTTTCCATTTTGTAGTGTGGAAGAAGAAAAAAGTGTTAATAATTTTTAATTTATCTGTTAACAGGTTCTGTGACTGGCTGCCACATAGTCTTTTCTTCGTGCAATCGTAACTACCTGCACAGGCACTCAAGCAATCATCAGCAAAGATGCTTCTTCTTTCAGGGACAAAGAAATACTGCTTATAGTATAGTTTGGCCAGCCATGGTTTCTCCAGCTCACCCAGTTCCTAAGGTACTGCAATTTCTGTTACCTAATCTGTTCTTCAGTCAGTATAGACTTTGATTGCAGTCACGATCGAGTGTATTTGTTGTCCAACAGCTGGGGGTTGGATCACTGTCTTGTTGCTTGGTCTGGTATTTGAAATAGGAGAGCTGGTGTTCAGCTGTCTACCACGTTAAACACAGTGATGTATTTAGTTATGAGGGAGTTCAAACCTGGGGATTGTTCCGTTAAAATAGAATAAATGTGAGTATTATAATTATCTGTTGACAATTCTGGGTCCAGATTCTTGTTTGGAGCAATTGTAGACAGTCTTAGCAGAAGTCAGTAGGAATTATTCATGATCATCTGACTCCCCTTCTGTATAAATCTCTAGCAAGCTAATTATAAAAATGCTTATATTTTGCTAATGGTTTTATTATTTGGTTATGTCAGAAGGAGAACGTACAATACCTGCTGGTAGCTGTCCCGCAACCTCACTGCATGTTTTAAAATTGTCTTTTTTGTGCCTGAGTGTTCTTTTTCCTTGCAACATATATTTTTATTTTTATTTACTTTAGAGCCAAAAGGGACTTTTTGATGCAAATGCAAATTTAACATGCTCCACTTCTGGTTTCCTTTTTTTCCTTTTCTTTTTTTTTTCCCTGTTTAATTACAGCATACAGATTAACTGTTTAGTATCTTTCCTTTAGCCAAAAGAAACCAAAGTACCCTTTCTAAACATTGCTTCACAGGATGTGTATTAGTACTTTTTACAACTTTGTTTTTAGTTTTAATATAGATTTCTTATGCCAAATATAGGGCATTTCCATAGTCCAGAAAAACTAAGAAGTTGTTAGATAGGAAAGCAGATAAGAATGGTGGAAGTAGGGCTCTTAGCCCTAAGAGGCTGGTGAAGCTCTGTGTGCAGGGAGAACATAGGGTTACATGCTCTATATATTTTAAAAAGCTTTAAAATCATAGAATTTAAAACTTTATTTTTTGTATTTAGATGCTTCTTTTAGGATAAAGAGGAAGAAATATATTGTCTTAATGAAATTGTCTCCCGAGATCAGAGTTCTCAGACTGTCTAAAAATCAATCCAAGTCTATGAACTCTGAAAACTTGAGGGCAAAGTTATTACTTCTATTCAGAGGAGGCCAGAAATCACATTGAAATAACAGTGGTTTTTAAGATGCTGGTGTGAAACTGTCCACATAGGCATTTGTATCTATGCTCCTTGGGCTTCTCCCTTCACAGTTCTTAGAGGTCAGTAGGATCATGTCTCGATTCATAGGTAAGTGCCCTCCGGGGGAAAGCGAGGGTGATGTTGTGTATGGAGTTCCTAATCCAACAAATGGTGTTGTTTGGGGTTTTTTTTTTAATTAAGGCCCAAACTACTGCAATAGGACGTTGTTAAGGTTGATATGGCATTAATTTGAAAGAAATGGGAATATGAAATTTGGTTGATGTAAGTTCTCTGAAGATAGTTTCACTTTTTATCAGATTAGGCATAAAGTACCTGTAGCAGTAACGGTAGTCTTCCTGTTAAAAGTCCCAGTAGAGCTCATTAGTAGCCCCACTCTTTGTTACACCTACACCCTGTTGTTGTGTGGTTGTGTTGCATACAGCCTAAATGCCCACTTTGTTTTCTGCCTGCCAACTTGACTCTGTGTTTTGTGAAGTCGGTGCAAAACTCACCCTGTGGCCTGCATGGCAGAAAATCAGCCTGGCTGTCATGGGCAAAGGGATTCTTCAGCAGCCAGTGAAACAGCCCAGGACCCTCTGAGAGAAAGTGCATTTCCCACTCTGTGCTAATAAGACATTACTGTTCTTATTAGCTTTCATGTTTATAAGTGGTGTTAAATTGTCGTGGATTTAAAAACATAAGATACTAAATTTCACCTCATACAAGGGCTGTGAAGTTCTTGTGTGGAAAAAATTAGGTTTATTACACTTCCCTTGACATAGCAAATTGGGATACCTTTGTGTAATGTTGTAGATGGACAAATTTGGGCACAGCATATGAACTAGATTAATGTGTAAAAGCCTCTAAATTAAAGTAAGTTAAATCCGAAGGTTCTTAGTCAAAAAGCAACCTCATGGATTTCTTAATAGGAGTTTTGTTTGAATGAGAAGGTTGAATTTGATCAGGTTGAATTTTGAGACTAATTCTGTATGTTTGTTCCATCAGTTCCAGTGTTTAGATGCCTTTTGTAGAAAATGTCCCTCTTTGCAAAAGAAAATGAAGAGTTTTTAAGTCTTTCTCCCAGTTTCCTAACTTGAGACTGTCTGTGCTGGAAGTCAGCTGCAGTATCTGGGGTTTCAGCAGTGGAAGGCTAACAGACTGTGTAAGTCAGTAGTAACAGGCAATGTTAAGTTCAAAAGGGCAGTGGAAGAAATACTGAGGCAGCCTTGAGGGTTTGCCCTGATGGCTTAGGAAGGTCGATACTACGACAGAAAGGGCAAGCTGCCATGAAGCAGGAGGCAGTATCTGAGAAAATGATCCCATTGTCATGCTCAGTTTTCTGATCTTCATTTTCAATCCTTTTTCTCCAAGCACATAAAGAAGCCAGACTATGTGACGACAGGCATTGTACCAGACTGGGGAGACGACATAGAAATTAAGAATGAAGATCAGATTCAAGGGCTTCGTCAAGCTTGTCAGTTGGCCCGTCATGTCCTGCTTCTGGCTGGAAAGGGCTTAAAGGTAACGATTACAGAAGTCCTGTAACAGCTTGGATGTCTTTTATGCTTTCACTTATTTGGGTTTTGTTCCTACTTTTTTGTTCTTGTAACTTTTCTGTAATGTGCATCCAACTGTCAGTTTGATCCTGAAAAAATAAGGATTTATTAACTTTTGATTTAGTTCATGATGTGCCTGTTTAATTACTTCTGTACTTTGGACGTATGTAGCGCTTAGTTACTGGCTCAGGTGTAATATCTCTGTGTTTGTAATCTCCCTCTGTTCGGATTGTGTCAAATCACGTGAGTTTCTCCTAAGGCCCATGCTACATTTCTTCCTTTCACTTCATGGCCCATCTACCTCATATGTTGTGCTTTCCAGCTCTGCATGTGTACAAGCCCGCACTCGGTCTGCCTTCTCCATTCCTGTCCATCCTTCAGCCCTCACTGTCCTGTGGGATCCAATACAGCTCGTAGAGCTGCCGTTGGAAAAAGCAGCTGCCAAATTCTACACAATTTTCCAGAGTGCATTGATAATAAAGCCTCATGATTTCCAGAAATGTTCCTACAGTATGCTTTTTAGGATACCTCCTAAGAAAAAATATAGAGGGAGGAGCCTACTACCAGGTTTTGCAGATGAAGAAATGCTTTTTTAGCCTTGCCTTGGTATTTCATGTAATAGCATATTGGATAAGGTGAAATGGGTTGAGTAGCTATGAGATGCAGAGATAGATGGGGACTGTAGGTCAATGCCATTGACTTAAAAGGGGATTTTTCTTTCAGCTATCATCACTCTTTCACAAAGGTTTAGTTCTGGAGCTGGGATGGCAAATAACAAAACTGCCTGAAGCTTTAATCTTACATAGGTCTGTGCGTGTTTAACTTTTTAATGTTCAATTATTTCTCAGTACAATAAAACTTACTCATTTAAAGTTAAGGGCATACACATGTTTCCGAAGGATCAGGGTGCATTGTGGGTTTTGAATGAGAGCAGTTTTTCACAAATACTCTTCGGTTGTTATCGTGTGTAAATACACATGTATGCAGTATGGTGTAGTTTATCATGCAGTTCATATTATGTGCCAAATCATACATAATAGCAAAATGCTACAGACACATAATGAATGTTTTGGAGCAAAAAGGTGTATAAGGTAATAATTACATAACCAGGACCTGTGTACTGGGAGAGAGGTGGCATTTGGAGTTGCAATGCTGAGACCACAGCCCAGGTCAGTCACAGACTGGTGGTGAGCTCTGTTTTACACAACTAAGTGTTTGTTCAAGACTCCCCTGTCTGGGAGGATGCCCCAAAACCCTCCCTCATTGACAGTGAGCATCTTCTGCTTTCCAGCCTGTTGCTGCATGTGGTCAGTTTATACCCACCTGTTGTTGTGCCAACTCTGCTCTTTAATTTAAACAGCTTCCTGTGTTTCCTTGAGTCTTCCCCTTCATGCAGGAATAGAGCTGTGCACCAGGCTAAACAAACCAAGCTCTTTTAGCCTGTTCTCATAAGCTAAACTCTACATTCCTATTTTACCTGAAGAGTCCCGTCCCTCCACCTGTTCCTGTTGTCTTGCTGAACCCACCTTGCACACAGTTCTCCAAACTGGCTCTTTCCTGTGCTTTAGCTAGTGGCAGTAAGATCCCCCAATATAACAAAGGTGCATTATAATCCATGGATACAGAGAGATATAGTTTGAACATGGTTTTGATGTTACCATTACTGCCTGTGGGACTTCAAATTACAATACAGTATTATATATGATAGGTTTCCTGGGTTTGACTTACAGATTTGGGAATAAAACTGCAGATTCTATGACATGAAAATATTTTATTATGTACCATTGAATTGCCCTGTTCCAAATAAGGGATTAGAGGCACAGCAGGTGCCACCCCAAACTTGCCCAGCTAGCAAAAGTATCTGTAAAAGTAAAGCACATACTGTTAAAAGCAGAACTTTTCACAGAGTGTAAGCCATGCAGAGACCAGAAATCTGTCTGCTGAGTATCCAAAAGCCGTATCAAATTGCTTGAGCAGAGCAGCAGTAGGCAGCAGCCAGTCAGGTATATAGCAGTTCAGTTTGTCTGGGGGCTAAAGATGAAGATGTTTGAGCAAAGGCAGGAGCAGCAAACCTTTATTTATCCAGAGCCAACGGCCCATCCACTCCAGACAGCGTGCCAAGGCTGCGGCTGCCATCCCAGCACTGGGGCTGCCATGGCTGCTGCAGCAGGGGGCATGTGCAGTAATCCGAAATCCTGGTCTTGAACCCACGTTCATTGCTGCTCATCTGCCCAACGACGTTTCTGTGCTGAGCAAAATTCAGCTGAGTAAACAGACCTGGTTTTATCCTCAGCACAGTACACAAGTGCACTCTCCTGTATTGACTGTGCATGGCCACTCAGTATTTCAATATATGACTGTCTCCTGCACCACAGCCTGCCTGTATTCCACATGTTACTCCAAAATCACAGCCACTGTGATATTTCCTTCAGTGTGCTAAGAATGATACTCGTGTCTGTACAAAGTATGATTTTCAAAGGCTTGGAACTCATTCAAAGCATAATCAATTTACAGAGGAACCCTCAAAATTACTTCTCAGTGAGAGAGATTTCCCTACCAAATTTCAAATTTCAGCTCTAACTATTCCAGAGACAGAGTTGATCCAAAAGAAAAGCAAGAATAATGTTATTGTAAGCATGTGCACTTTGCAGTCCATGGATACTCAGAAAATGACTGAATGATTTATGAGAGGGGTTTTTTTTAGTATGTAAAATCTTGAAAAGATGAATCTGGAAAACATCAAGCATAAAAATGAAGATTTCTAAAAGTGATGGGTCAGTGCTTGTAGATTGATTATGATCATCCGGGCTATGGCAACTTTAAGTAAAATATCCTTAAAATTTGAATCCAAGTATTTAAATATTTTATAAAATTTAGGAATACCTGGAAAACAATTTCTTAAAATGCTTAAATACATTATGGTAAATGTACTGGGCAATTACAAGACTTAATGTCCTTTCTTTTACAAATAAAAGGGGAAAGTAATGTTGTGTTTTAAGGGACTGAAAGCATTGAAACGAGACATTTCTATAGCAGCTACTAAAACGATGCCATGGGAAATTGGTGTCTTTTTGAAAGTAGATACGGAAAAAAGAACAGAAAGGGAGTAGACAGGATTTTAGGTTTTCTGGAAACCTTTGAGTGCTCATTTCTACTGCATGCTTTATTTAAAACCTTTTTTTTCTGAAAAAAAAGTCCATATATCAATAAAGTATATCAGACAGTATAGTGTTTGTATCAAAGCAGCGTATTTGAAACATCCAATATTTCATTGAAGCTTGGCTGCAATCACATTCAGTAAATATGAGAAACTCTCTTCGCTTTTTTAACAGGATGTTATGTTTGATATTTTAGGTTGGCATGACAACTGAAGAAATAGATTCCATTGTTCATCATGAAATAATCAGACAGAATGCCTATCCATCACCTCTGGGCTATGGAGGTTTTCCAAAATCTGTTTGTACTTCCGTAAACAACGTGGTATGTCATGGTATTCCTGACAGGTATTTCCTCAATAATGTACATTTTACAACTTAAATTGTATTAAAATGTTAAACTGAAATTAATTAATTGTATTTAATATTGAACATACTTCAGCTTAACTAAATGTCGTACTTAAATGCATTGTAGATGCAGAACATGTTACCCCATGATGCTGATAGCTGTTACAGAAATATGTGTGAAATAGGAAAAAAAAATATTATCCTGTTTGTCCAGACACTTAAAGAAAAATAGCATATTGCATTTTGAGTTTAGTGTAAGGGGGAAATAAAAACAGTACAGTCTGATTTTTTTTCAACCAGCAAAATAAGTATAGGCTAAGGAATAAATATATTTGAATTTATGTGGGATTGTTTTTTATATTCACAATACATTCAGCTACTCACAAAGTAAAATATGAACCCTAGTGAGAGAAAAAGAATAAATATAATGGTAGATTTTTCAGGTGTTGATATGTTTTTCTGGTAGTTGTTTCTCATTATTTTATATTCAGCTACACTTGTTCTGTAAGTAGTCAGAGCTGAACATTAAAAATGGTTATTCTGTTTGCTTCTGCCTTCCTCCATCACAAAATATCTACCCCTTGATTTTTTATGTATGTGTCATTAGGTGTTTATTCTTATATTCCCTTTGTTAGGAACTGTCTGTCACCATTATTTTTTTTTCTGTTTATGTTTCAGTCGACCTCTTCAGGATGGAGATATTATCAACATTGATGTCACGGTGAGTAATTCATATAAAAAATAGTCTTTGATCAACTTTAGAATCTCTAGTAGCAACAGGAAGAATAGTGGATTGGAGATGGGGGATGCACAGATGGATGTGCTGTTTACTTCTGAGCCAAGGCACAAGCAGCTGGTTTCCTTTTTTGTTTTTAACTGTGTGTTTATTCCAGCTAGACCCAGGCCTGACTTGAATTTAGGACTGGAATCAGATGCACTGAGATCAATGTTGGCCTAAGTGAAATGTCAACCCAATCCTGCTATGTGTCATGTTTTTGAGAAGGTGTAATTGTTATTGATCCACTGTGTAGTTAATGCAGAGCACCACAGTACTGGGCAGCAGCTGAAGATAGATATGTATGAGATGAGCTAACATGAAGAAAGCCAGCATTTTTCCTTCACTCTGCCAAGATTGATCTTCCTCTTCCTGCTGATTTTGAGTGGGGCCTGACATTATCTTACTCTGTCATTAGAGGCTACATTGGCCTGGGTATGTCAGTCTATTTGGACAGCAACTCTTTTGCTAGCAGTGTTCCCTACATTTATTAAAATCCCCGAAGGTAGTGTTGTGTTCCATTTCTGGTAGAGAAGCCCTGAACCTTTTGAGCAGAAACAGAAATAGTGTGATATAACCGTGACTTAATATTTCCAGGGAATCATCAATTATAGCTATTTAAATAAACACAGGCTGGGTTTTCCTAGGAGCAAGAAAGCACAGGAACTGGAAACCTAGTTCTCATTTCATTTATGAAAAAAAAATACTTGTGTCTTGCAGAAGTTTTTTTTTTCTTTTTCTGTGCATGTTTTTATTTTTCTGAAGTGCTGTTTATTTCTAATATTAACACAGATGTTTTTTGAATCCCAACACTATTTTGCAATAATATGTCACATACAAGGGAGTAGAATCTCATAAAAACAAGCTTTTTAAATCATTAAAGAAACTATTGGTAACTTGATACTATTTTCATACTGGCAGAGTGAAGAAATCTTCAGCAGACCTACCTCTGAGCATGAGATTCAAGCTTTCTAAAATATTTTTTCTATTAAAATTAGGGTCAGTGACCTTTTTCCCATTATATACTCACATGTGATCCAGAACTGGGTTTGGTTTGGCTTGGGTTTTTGATCTTTTTAAATTCTTTCCCATCTCCATACTTCCTAATCGTAGAATTCTGACTATCAGGTTTACACAGTGCAATCTAGCATTTTTAAACTTTCTTTTTGGCCTTCATTTTTACTTTAGTGAACTGGTGTCACTTTGCTCGGCTTATTAGACTAAATCAGTTTGCAGCATCTAAGGATTTAAATCATATTTCTTTGTACCTCCTTAAGGTTCATTGTACTTTTTGTTCGGTCTATCCTTACTTTTGTTCTGGATAATAATGATACCTTAGATTAAAAAAAGTGTAGACTCATATCACAGAATATACTTTCCATGATAAACTAAACAAAACATTTTTATATTATATTAACATAGTGTGTATATCTTATCCACTCTGCTTCACAAATGTCTGACTAAATGTTACTGGCCTTTTGGAAAACATTTATTTGCTTGCTTTTAATTTACTCTCATAAAATAAAGTAAAATAAGTCTTGACATTTCTGTGAATGTGAAGATTCCTGCAATGATGAGAATTGCTGACTATCTTTGTAAGATTTTTTTTTTTAATCATTTAAAACTGAGCTGTGCTGTGTGTGATAATTGCTTAGTCCAAAACAGCTGAGGGAAAAATACTACTTTTCAGCATTATTAACTGATCTCTTACCTTATTTTAGTGAGCAAAACTGGGACGTTTCACAGCTGGACAGAATAAAAATCAAAGTAAATATTGCACAACAAATTGTTTATAATTGTGTACAGGTTCTATAAAGTAATTAAATAATACTCAGGTTGTTAAGTGTGAATACCTAGCACTATGTACAAATCAACTGAACAAAAAAATCCATTTTAGCACAATTAAGATGGTAGCATTTCATAGATGAAATACAAATTTTATAGGCTTGAAACATGTAGACTTGAAAATGTGTTTTAGTATAGAGACAATAGTGTTATCCATTACTGGATCCTCAGCATAGTGCAATTTTCAGCCTATTGTTACCAGGTTAATGTTTCTTACAACTTGGTTCTTTCACCGAATTGTAAGGAAATAGTATGTTGCAGTTGCTGTGGTTGTAGTTTATTAACACCAGAAATATGTAATTGCAGTTGATGGGCTGCAGTAAATATTATTAATGGGTTTGTTGTTGGGGTTTTTTCTGTTGTTTGGTTTGGTTTTTTAGTTGGTTGCTTGGTTGGTTGGTTTTTAACTCTCCTATGTTTTAAATCTATGTTTACTTTTCCAGGATGATGTTGTTTAATGTTGGGGGTTTGTGCGTTTTACTTGCTAGAGCTAAAAACAAACTAGTTCAGTTTACATATGAACCATCTACTTTAAAACCTACCCAGTGGGCGTTAAATAAAAAAATTAAAAAAGATTTTATGGTAGTCTGAATTGGCAGAGGAAGGTGTAGAGCAGAGGATTGCAGCTGCTTTCTGCCAGAGTGGCAGCAACACAGTTGGGCCCTTGCTGGCACTCACCTTTCTTTAAAACATGTCTTGCTCCTAATGGCCTGCATTTTCTTTACATCTCAGCCTGAAGACAAACCTGGCCTTGGGATAAACTGTCTGTAGTGTGGGTTTTTTTGGGTTGTGTGTTTTTTTTTAGTTTGGAATCAACCAAAAAGAATGTGAGTCTGTCTTTCACAAATAGCTTGCCAGTGGCAAAAGTTCAGTGGTTCGAGCTTGGTGAGTAATTAGTTGTAGAGGGATAGTTGTCCACTGTTTGGGGGAGAAAAAATGTTTTAGAAGATCAAAACTGTGCACCATTATAATTTGTCTTTTTGTAGGGAGATTTCACTTGATCTTACAATTATGGGCCTGCCTGCCATGGTGCAGAGCTGCAAACCCCATTTTAATGGTGTGTTGCAGAGCTCCATAGTGCATAGCCAGGATTTCTTGTGCTCAACAGAGAATTTCGGGAGAGCTAACATTTAAAACCTATGAAACATCAAAAAGAAAAGGAAAAAAAACCAATATGTAATTAATTCAACAGCATGTTTCATTACCAGAACATGAAATCTTTCAGTGCCACAGCAGTACATTTATTCCCTCAAAATTCATCTCTGGAAATCAGAAGTAAAACCCAATGTTAATGCCACATTGTAGCTTAAAAATGAGATTAAAGAAAACCTGCAACAGCTGGCAGTGGATTTGGTCCCTGCTTTCCGTGGGGCTCGCTCTGGCTGTGGGCAGCAGGGTATGGCTCTCACCCCGGAGCTCCAGCGGGGGCCGGTGGCTGCGGGCACACCCCTCCCCGCCGGCCGCCAGCAGGTCCCCCAGTGCCCGCGGCCAGCGCTGGGGCTCAGTGCCCTGCCCCTCTGGGGTGCGAGCAGGTCCCTGGCTGCAGGGGCGGGGGCCAGGATGGCTGGGCACCTGACAGCCCCCAAGGCCTGCTTCAGCCCATCCATGGCCCCCACCCATGTTTTCGCAAACAGCCCAGTTATCCTCGTGTCCTGGGGCTGAGCAGTGTCACTGTCTGGTGCACCGCTGGGCACTGACGCACAGCTTCTGTTTTTCTTGAATTTTTAATTGGCAACATTGGCATCCCTTAGGCACCTTGCAATCTTTCAAGGTTTTTTTTTTTCTTTGCAATGTTTTGCTTTTCCAGTCTTGCAAATGTGACTTACCTATCTGTCTGTTGCAATATATAGCTTGTTCCTAGAAAGAATGGATTTAGTAAAGAAGACAATCTGTATCTGGATGCAAAATGAGAAAATGTCTTTACATTTCTGCATGTTTAGGTGTATTACAATGGCTACCATGGTGACACTTCTGAAACCTTTTTGGTGGGCAATGTGGATAAATCTGGTGAAAAGTTAGTGGAGGTTGCCAGGAAATGTAGAGATGAAGCAATTGCAGCTTGCAGACCAGGGGCTCCCTTCTCTGTAATTGGAAACACAATCAGGTAAGCCTTATATTGACAAGTAAAAGGAGGGCTGGCAAATGGGACAAAGGTTATTGGTGGTTTGGTATAAAGCTGATGACATGTTTTATGATTCAAAACCATCATTTCAGTCTGATATCAGTATGTGAACTGCCAAGCTATAATGTTGTTCCTTGCGTAAGAGGTATTTTTTTTAAAGTGAATTACACTAGGGTCAGCAAAGATAACTGTAGAAAAAGACAAAGATATTCATAAAGTAGATTTAAATTAACAGATGTAATTTGCATTGGGCTTTTGTGTATTTTTTGTTTGTGTGTGACACTACACCACATCTGTCTAACAGTGTAAGACAGTTAGAAACCATTGTTTTCATTGAATGTTACAAAGGAATTAGTCAACATAAATAAGCTCTTTGTTTAAAAACTACAAAAATATTTAACTCGAGAGCTTCTGATCTTACAAAGAGCAGTGCCTGCTAACGTCACAGGGAAAAAAGAGCTGACATTCAGATATTTTTCCCTATTTTGCATCTCTTCTAGCCTTCACATAAATGCAGTCATGACTCTTCTGCTGATGGCTTTAAATAAAAATGCGTCTTAGTTTTTTGAAGGTACTTATGGATTATTTTAAAATGTTTGCCAAAAAAAAGAAATAGACATATATCATATACATTTCATTAAGCAATACTTCTTCGGACTGCTAATGGTCCCAACAAGCTATTGAATTCATTCTGATTACTTAAAAGCTGCAAGGCTTAGTCACCTTGAAAGGATGCTGCCTTTTTTTTTTCTTTGTAAATCTTCAAATACTCTAAGAAAAAAAGAGAACGGCAAAATATCAGTTAGATGTATTTATAGCTTTAAAAATATTGTAACAGAGTCTGAATCAAACTTTAGTAAAACCTCTTTGGGTTATATCTGAGAAGCTTTTATTGAAGACTTGGTATAAAATTGTGTTTTTGACAGTTTTAAATTATAGGCTAACTAGCCTGGAGAAAAAGGATAGTGTCTTTCTGTTCTTTCATAGGAAATGTTGAATCAGACCCCTACTGAGAAAAGAAATTTAATGCATATCTCACTATCTTACTGTCCATGAATATAATAGAAGTGAATTCAAAATGTAGTTTTATTTTTGCAAATGGGATGAGTCGATAGATGCACCTCATATTTTTGAACACCTAGGGTTCAACAAATTTACTGGTGGTGCTCTTGCATTTTAACAAAATTTATTCTTGAGTAGAAGGGGGCACAGAACACTGGATTCTTATTCAAGCATTCTATCGAGCTCTGCATTCATGGCTGTGTCTAAAGGGCATGTCAGCCTTTGATTCTCTCTGAGAGGTAATTATCCTTTTCCTGTCACGGAACAACAAATGATAGCTAACTACAGAGGCACATTTGCAGTAGTCACATTCATCAACTGCAGAAAAAAAATTCAATTTAATTGTGCAACACAGCTGCACATAGGCTTTTTGAGCATTTCTGTTGTTCTCCCTGTCTTGCTATTCCTCCCTCCAGATCTATTTTTTAAACTTTTTTTTCTGGTTATTTTTTCCCCCTTTTTGTCTCTTCTTCCATTTTTACTCTCTGTACTTTCTTGTTAAAGTAATTTTCTTTTGTGGCTCTCATTCTTTTTTCCCCATTGAAGGCTATGAATGTAGAAAATTATCACAATTACTCATATAATTGAGCCTCTTTGTAGCAAGTGCAACTCCAGTAGCCTTTCTCCATCATGAAAATGGTTTCATTATAGGGTTTTTCATATTCTCTGACACCATCTACACAGAGGAACAGGCGTGCAGATGAGATGTACTAGGAACAGGGTAGATCAGTAAGGTCACAGTAGGAATAATTAGCTCTGCTATGGAAAGAGCATCTAGGCCTTTTACTGCTACATAAATGTACTGTCCATGGCTTTTAGTCACAAAAAAACTTACTAACAAATGGAGCTCCCGCCTACTACTTTGAAAAAAAGATTTGTATCAACACTACAATTTTCCATCATTAAGACTAATAACACAGAGCCTAGTATACATCAAGGGGAATAAAAAGAAAAATCTCACATTCAAGTGGCGGCTGGGTGCTGACCTTTGTTCCCTTTTTTTGTGTTCAACTTAACTCTTTACAAAAAAGAGCCACACGCCACACCAACATGCAGGTGAACTCCAGCTAGTGCTAGCAAAGCATGGCATTCAGTTGGAAAATCTGATAAATCTCCATGCAGGATAATGCATTTCATTACAGATTCACTACATTAATTCTAACTGTTTTTTGAAAAAAAAAAAAAGGATGAAGAAGAAAAAGAACAGAGTTGAATGTTGAATGTGACATTGGATTTTTGCTGTGTTGTTACAGAGGTCAGTTTACTTGCAAAATGTAAATATATAGTCAGTGTCCCCTTTGCGAAGCAGATTAATTGAAGCTAGTAGCTGTTCCAAACTGCATATGAAATAGCAGGTCATTAACTTTATTTCTAAAGATTTTATCATGTTGACGATTTAAATGTGCTGATTTGTTTAGAACTACTTTAACACTGCCTCTGCTGAAAGATCTCCTTGGCTTGGTGAAGCCATATGTTTCAGGTTATTTGTCATTTGACATTTGCTTACAGACAGACATATAATACATATATATATATATATATATATATATATACACACATCAATATCTCAAGTTCCACAACAGTTAGATATTATAAGTGCCTGAGAACAAGCACCTACAAGCTGAAAACATTTAGGTCCATCTGAATGGAAATGTGTCTAGGTTTCTTTCATCAGCTTTTCTATAAAGGTGCTCAAGTCATATGCAGAATGCATCTTATGCACAAATAAGGAGAATATTTCCTTTCTACAATAGATTTCAGAATAATTATATCTCAGAGTAAGTTTGCAGTCAATATTCTAGCATAGTCTTTGTTCTGGAAGCTCAATAGCTGACACTGAGTATTTCATTGATAGCGGTTCATTCTCCCATCGGCTACAAGTTGCAAATAAAAGATTGCATGGATTCGTGAGTTACTTTGCTTAGAAAAATTTGGGTCTTTGCTAACCTCTTTCTACTGGAAGGCATATCAAAACTATTGATCAGTTCCAGTGTAAATGGAATTGGTCCCTATGGTCCATTTTCTTCTACCATTTCTGACATTCTCAGACAAAAATAAATCTAGTTTGAAATCTGCTTTTTAGACAGTGACTAAGTGCATCAAAGTGTTGCGAGTGTAGAGAGCTAAAGAACTTAAAAGTGATGTTGTTATATAAACCAAATTTCAACTCCTACCAAAAAAAATAGCAGTGATGAAAGTATTAATAAATGGTTTAAAGTGTTTAACTCATAAGTATATGTTTTGATATTAATTTAGAACAATATAAAGCAGATTTTTAAAAAAATCTGTTTCTATCAGATTATGCACATTTAAACAATAAGTGGCTCAGGCAAAATAAGTCATTTTAATGTCATCTGTGATAGATTTTCCTTGACAGCTACTGTAAATTACAATTACACTGCTTCTCTCTGCACTTGAAAGTAAGCATTGCAATAAATTATCTTTTATTTCAATCCATCATGTCTGCTTTCAGAAACAGAGAACCTCAAATAAAAGTTCAGCACTATTGTAAGAAAAATACAGTAATTTGTGTTCCAGTTTGAAACTAAAATGTACCTTTCTTTCAAAAAACAATTGTTGGCTTTCAAAAATATTACTAATTATACCTCAACATTTATTGTCATTATAGGGAATCCCTGAACTTGTGCATTCCCTCAGTCTAGGATTACTGTTTCAGAAAAAACCACTTGAATATTTTCCCAGTAGAATTTTGTAATTTCTCAAATTACATACTATGGTACTATTCAAAATAGGTATTTTTATCACAAATAAATATAGTTTGGGATGAGCCTGGTTTCAGTACTTTTTTTTTAAAAATAACAAGTATGCCATTCCGTGGCCATTTTGCTAATAATATATCTAAGACAAACATGATTACTTCTAATTAAAAAAAAAAAAAATCAGATCCCTACATAAGAACACAATTATCATGGGGCTGTTACCAGTTTCAGTGTTTCTCAAGTATGTTCACTGCCAAGAAGTGTAAGACAGATTTGTTTAACAACTTCAGCCATTCATGTCATGCTGCTCTGCAGGACTGTTTTTGATAAAGTTTCATCCCTGGTAAGAGAAGCTGGCACTGTGGGAGAAGCATCCCTGGCTAGGGATCAGTTCACCAGGATGCTCATCCTTGGCAGCAAAGCAGTCTGTGCCATCTTGTCCAATCAGTCAGATTATTTCTTCCCTTGTGCCACCACAGAGCCCAGAGAAGGAGTTGCTATCAATGCTGAAAATGGGATTGTTTCACTTTTTTTTTTCCCAGTGAGTGCTAAGAATACTAGACCAGACCTACCTTGAGGGAAAACTGACAAAATTTGGTAAAAATAAAAGAAAATGCTCCTCTAGGTGCTCCTAGAGGATATCTGCACAGGACAGCCCCCTAAGGAAATTCTTTCAACCTGCTTTTCAGCTTAACAGGAGGGATTTATCACCCAAGAGCTCCTTTGAGGGGAAGCTTGAGTATCGGGGAAAGCTTTCTAGAGAGGCAGTCCTGCCTGTTGCTGCTTTGTGGCAATTTCCCTGTTAGGCTGCTGTCAGGACAGCAATGCATGTCTCCACACTTATCCCTCCTTTCAGAGAATTAGCTGTTGTCTGGCAACATGGGAAGAGGATGCTCGGATGGCAACTGACACCCATCTCTCCTGTCTCCACTCTCCGAAGCGTGATACCACCACATGACAGGCTCTGACAATGGCTTCAGGAGGACAGCTTGGCCCTCAGTGATGCTCCTTTACCAGCTGGGTCACTGCTGATCCAGCCCAATGCCAGACACTTGGCCTGGCTGGGCCATCAGCAAAAGAAAAGCAGCACTAGCTGCTCTTGACTCCGTAGCCACTGGGTTGGAATGCATGGCAGCAAAACATAAAATCAAGCACTGGGCTCACTAAATAATTATGTTTTTAATCCTGCCCAATTCACCTCTGCCCAAATATGCAACAAAGATTAATATGTGTGATGATAAATGTTGTCAATGGATATTTTTAACAATGATTATTCTGAAGAACCTTTTTTTCTTTCTCTTGATGCTGTCTTGTGAGGTGTGCCTCTGCTGCCCCAGCATTTGCTCTGGAAATTATTTGCTGGGATGTGCCCTATCCAAGGGGAACTGGCAGACTGGCACATCCTTTCCCACAGCAGATGCCAGGCAGCCCAGCTCAGCCATGCCAACCTCTGCCTCTTGCCTTCACTGCTTTCCCACTTGCAATCAGGGCTCCTCCAGCTGTCTGAACTTACGTTGCCTGTGTGCAAGAAGCATCTGATGAAGTTGGGGCTGCAATCTTGTAAGATTGTCTTATGGGAAAGCTGCAAAGAAAGGCCACCACTAACACATCCTGAGCTGGGCAGTGAGACAGTGACATCAAAATATTGACCTGTTGTCAGCAATAAATGGTACATGTGTGCAAAAATGCTCCACTCCCTGGCATCTTGATTTTTTAATCAGATTCCACAGCCTGGGAATCCTGGAGACCAAATAGGCTAACCAAGACCAATAGTTCAATTCACTCTTCTCAGAGCTGTTTCAAAGTTACAGCCAACATGTACATTTACAGGATTACCTTTGCAAGTTGTAGCTAGGATTAGCAGCTTTGGTTTTTATGAAAATTGAGTATTTTACTGTAACTCCACAAGGATGTAAGAGCTCACTAGGATTTATTAAATACTCCAAAGTAAAGCCAGTAGTTGTGGAGAGAAATGCCTTATAGGACCTTCTGAAGCACATGCAAATACTTAAACAGATTGAAAGTGGCTGAGTTTCATACCTGCATCTTGTTTTCTATGTGTCACTTAAGGTCTGTTGACTATGTCACATTTTATGTAAAGAATACCAAGGCTCTGTATGTAGACAAGAGGGAAGAAGGAGGGACACAGTGTCTGTCGGTGTAGATGTCAAAGCCCTGTGAGCTCCAGGATTCCCTCCAAGATCCCCTCTTTTGATCACAGACAGTAACCACTGAAGTGCTGATGCTAACAGAGTTGTTTTCAAGCTGTTTGGCAAGAAAGTGGTAGAATTCACCATTGAAATGCATATGAACCATCTCTTTGACTGCATGAGGACAGGATACTGTTGTAACACTGCCTTCTGTGTGCCCCAGTGCTTGTGCACTTGGTGCCCAACATGCAGCTCCTGCTGCTACTGCCACCCTCCTTGGCAGCAGCTGAATGCTGAGGCTGGAGTTTCCCCTGCTCACTGGAAAGTATGTAGCTGTGTCGCTCAGAAGAATAGCTGCACAGAGACAAACTATTTCTGTCTTGCTACAGAACATGGATTTTTCTGGAAGAAAAAATCCTGTAATAATACAAAAAATTACCATGCTCTGTCAGTAGTCAAGGATGCCATGTAAGGACATCGGCAAAACTGAACAGTTAGTGTGATTGTTTATGATTTTGCAAAAAGACTGGCAGAAGAAGATGAAAGAAAACCTTATCACATGTTGCATGGATGACTTCTCCCATCTTTCTTCAGAGAATCACTTCACTCATATGGGAATCATCATTTGCATTGCTCTGGGCTTGGTCACTGGAGATTCTGGATTTTGTATATGTTTCTGAAGAGTCTGGCTTTCTAACTCATCGCCATTCCCCGTACTTCTTGCTTGGCCTTCAGCAGCATCATAGCCATCAGGCCAAGTCTCTGACCAAGATATGGGGGACATCACAGAAGGGCAGGGGAGAAAGTATTTTCTATCTCTAGTAAGACTTCTCATTGCATAATCCTTCATTATTTTTTTCAAAATAATTGATATATAAAGGTTATGTATATATAAATGATTTATAAAACCTGGACTTTGAGTGCAAACAAATGAAGCCCCAACTTCTAGCTTTATCGGTAATCTTCTTTGCCAGTATTTTGGAATTTGGGGATAGCTAAACCTGAAATTCCCATTCTTCTCCGGGGTTAATGAAAAAATATGATGAGTCTTTATATCAGAGCAATGGGTAGGTAAAAGGTAATGTACAAATCCTGTTAAAACATACTCTAAGGTCTGAACACTGCAGCATTAAACAACTCTGCTCTCTCATTGCCATTTTACTGTGGGGGAGCAGCATGTCCCTCAATTGAGTGGCATTAAATTCTGGGACGATGACCCATGGGCACTGGAGCCAGCACGGCAGAGTCTGGAGCCTGGTGTGCAAAGGGGATTACTTTGTACAGCAAGCTGAGGCCACTTTGCACCTGAATAAAAGCTACCCCATGGGGTTTAACAGGCTTTAATTTCTGCAACAGCTTTACCTTTAGTTGAGTTTCTTAACTTTTTCAGTTTTCCACCTGTAGTGAAACTGTGAGAGAGCATTTCCTAAGACGTAAATACAGACAAACCTGAAGTTCTTCAGTGCCTACCTTCATTCAAATAAGCAAATGAAGCTTTTAATGTTATAGGCGAAATCTCTTCAGGCTAAGTGCCTTCCTGTCTTGCTCCTGTTTGATTTTAGAAATAGGGTGGGGATGATATGCAGGGACAAGGGTAACTTTCTTGTCACTTCTAATCCATCTCCAGATCTTCCTAAATCTCTGCATTTTTCTGGTTTGGATATGGGCAGACCTCCTGGCAGAGCTGCCTCAAATCACTCTGTCCACCACTGCCTCCACCACTGCTTGAGTACGGGGAGAGCCTGAAAGTGAAGCCTGCAGACATGGGGTGGGCCAGCAGCCAGAGGATACCCCATGTATGTCCAGGTCCTCCAGTTTTGGGGAACTGGGATAGGAATTTGCGTTCCTACCATGGGTGGGGATCAGTGCCCAGCCGTGGTCCTGCAGGCAGTTCTCAGAGATGCTTCTCCCTGAGGCAGGCGATGAAAGGCAGGGCAGATCTCGCAGGCAGAACTGAAACACTGTAATTGTTGTGATTTGGGTTTGCTTCTGTGGCAGTAGGTTCATTAGAAATACATTGTTATTTAGCGTAAATGTATTTGCTGGACTTTCAATACGTTTTTATACTAACTGTTTGAAGTATTATGAAAGCTAAGTAGTAAGGCTCTCCCGGTTGGCAGCAGGAGCCTCTTCTGCGGGAAACCCAGTGCAGGCCCCTGGGTGTGCAGCCCAGCACAGACTCTGCACTGACAGAGAACTCGGCAGAGGCTGCGGTTTGGTGGTGAGCTGGGGCCTTGGTTGCCCGACTTGGCAACTTTAGCTATGCCATGTTAGAATGAGTTCCCAGTGTGCTTGTGGAAGAGGTTACCCTCCATCAAGCGAGGAGACAACACACTGCCGTTTTACTTAGACGGCAGGGCTGGCACGGGAGCTACCAACCTCTGCTGGCAGGCATGTTAACTCTGAAACCTAACAGTGGCTCAGCCATGCTCGCGTCAATGACTGTCTTTCGGAGCGGTCGCGCAGTGGTGACCCAGGGTCGGTAGCAACCCGGTAGCAGGGGCTGGGGCCGTCCCGCGGGGCGCGGCGGTCGGGGCACGCAGCCTGACAGGTCCTCTTTGCCCCCGCAGCTCCGTGGCGTGGCAAGGTGGCTTCCAGGTCTGCCCCTTCTTCGTCGGCCACGGCATCGGGTCGTACTTTCACGGACACCCCGAGGTGTGGCACCACGGTAAGTGGCCCCTGCCCGCCGGGCCCGTCTCCCCCCGCACCGCTCCGCTCCGCTCCGCCCGGGCTATGAGAGGGCTCCGGGGAGGGGGAGAGGGAGGGCGGTAAAGCGAGCAGATCCCCCCTCCCCCCACACACACCCACCCACGCACTCTGCCGGTCCGGCGGGGCGGGGGATTGCCGGTGGGGAGATTAAATCGCTGGGAAGCCGGAGGGTATCCCCGGCCTCGTTTTCTGAGGGTCGCGGGGGTATTTTTGAGGACAAGGCGCTCGTTAACGGAGTTGTCGGGGCAGCTGAGCGCCGCGGACCGCCTCCCCCGTCCGCTCCGGGCGGCAGCCGCCGCGTCCCGCGCCTCCGCTTCCCGCCCGCGCCCGAACCGCGCCGGCAAAGTTTGTCACGGGGCAAAGGAAAATCTCTGCTGAAACATTGAAGCTCCCGGCCTGGACAGAGCCGCCGTCGGGGTGGTCTCGCTGCGGCCGCGGTGGGATCGCTTACGGCCAGTGCTCCGGCTCATAACGGGGCTCGGGTGCACAGTACCTGCGGGCTAAAAAGGGGTTTAAACAAAGGGCTTGGTTGCGTTCTCTTAAAAAGAAAAAAAAAGGGACCCAAGATGCATAAACGCGGTTTTTTTTCTTTTGTAGCCAATGACAGTGATTTGTTAATGGAAGAGGGAATGGCGTTCACAATAGGTTAGTAACTCTCTGCTATGGTTTTCTGTTAAAAAGCACACACGGAGCAGCCCAGATCTATAACATTTCTTTATTGGGATATAGAAATAGCCGTGCAGACAGGGAGTCGTTGGTGAGATTGACCTCTTAGGAAACAGATTAAAATATAATTTTAAAAATGTATTAGGAACAATTTGGATGAAATAATTTTCAAATTGCAAGATTTTAAAAATTAAATGTTAATTATAAATTTTACTAATATTTGACTCATATTTTTGGCAAGGCAGAGACTCTGCCAGCACACTTGATTTGAGGAGTGTGAGAAGGATGTGATCTCGTCCCCGAAGCCGAGCAGCCTGGTGGCACTTAGTCACTCGCTGCCTGCCAGAGCTGCTGTTGGATTTGGGGACTGCGGCGGCAGTAACCAGCCGGAGCCTCGCCCCGCAGACTGATCGTGCTCACTTCCAGTCGTGGAGAACTGCTGGGGAAAAAGCCCTCTTTCTCACTGTGTGGCTAAATGGCGCAGCAATTAGAGGGAAATAAGAAAATTGTTGTTTTGCGGATTTAATGAACATTTTAAGCCTGTTTTAAAAATTCAAATATTTAAAATATCTGTTGTTTATAAATGTGGTTGGTGCTTTGGTTATTATCCACGGGGTCTTAATTAAAGCTTGATTAAAATTCCCTGCTTTTGCAAAAGAGGACTGGGCAACTTCCTGCCTTGCTATTTTGTCTTCCTTTTTAGTTCACGTTTTGGTGTATCAAGAGAATGCCAGCCCAGGGAGATGGGACCTGTGTGGAAGGGGATCTACCTGCTGGGATATCCCCCCCCCCTTCTTGCTTGTTTCACAGTCCACACAGGAGTGTAACTAACTTTAGAATACATTTTGTTTTTCTTGCTGCAGAGCCAATAATAATGGAAGGATCCCCTGAATTTAAGATTCTGGAGGATAAATGGACTGCAATTTCTGTAGACAATAAAAGGTGCCTGATTTTCTTTTTTGGTATTTCCTAAGACATGGAACTCATCACTGACAGCCCAGAAAAACCCCAAACGGGTGAGTTTCCAATCATGGTGAATGTGTTTGCCCTCTCATAACTGCTAAATGTGAATTTCAGATCAGCACAATTTGAACATACCCTTGTGATTACCTCAGATGGAGCAGAAATCCTCACTAAACTGGTGGAAGAAGCCTAAAGATGGAGTGAAGAGACTTGCTGTACTTCTGGGATTTCAAGTTTAACTCGGGACAGAGAAGAGGTTTCTGTAATTTCTGAGGGGAATGGGTGTTGCATAAGTCACTCCAGGGGACAGAAAAAGCAATTTGAGTGGTTGGCTCTGGACATAATTCTTTCTGTGTGTTACCTGATGAGTATTTAATAAAGGTCCTCAGTTTTTTTGTGACCCTTGAAGCAGACAAGCACAATCTGCAACTGGCAAAGGGTTTGGGTTATTTGGGGTTAGGGGCAGAAAGCGGTTCCCCTCTCTTCCAAATCGTATGTGGCACAAATAGATATCAGATGATACGGGCTTTAAGCAGCTGAGAGGACAGAGAAACAGCATTTTCCCTTTATAGCCGAGGTATGGAGTCAATTTGCCTTCATTGCAATTAACACAGTGCTGTTTCCCAGGCTGTAACTTCTACTAGGATGGAAAAAAGTTTCCTGAGAGTGTCAGGGAGAGGAAGAAGACTCTTCCCAGCATCACTCCCAGCAGCAATCCCCCCCTTCTTGCCTCTTTTTACACAGCACAAAAAGTGATTAAAAATGAGATGCAAAGCACACCTCTCCAGGGATCAATAATTGCCCTGCTTGAAGAATTAGCCAGTTTGGGGTAATCACTGCTCTGTGGTGCCCATGTTAGTTAAGGGAGAGGCACTCTGCAGTTTAAGCATTTTATGGAGGCAGAGGAGTTTGCAGTCTGGGGGATGAGTCCCGACTCCTGCACGGAGTTTGGAACCAAGGGAACTCATGAGCTGCGGGTCTGACTCTGCCCTGTGCTCTCTGCAGTCCTGTCCCGGGCCTGCCAGGGGTGCAGGGCTTGATTTGCAATTTAGCCAGTTGCTGACCACCCTGTCGGGCCAAACAGGTCTGGCAATGGTATTTGGAGACTACCAGAGTGGGACCTGGGCCTGTGAAGCATGGGGTAGCCTTGGAGATAATTAAAGGACTTCCAGAAGTTCCCCAGGCCCACGGCAACAACGGTACACTTTGGTACAAATAACTTGCCCCTCATTGCAGGCAGATGGGGTCGCGTGCTGAGGGCTGGCCAGTTGCACGTTCAGGCAACCAGAGTGGCTCAGCACTGGCTCCCTCAGTGGTCCTGGACAGAAGTAAGCTGCTTTATTACAGCTTTACTCTGCTGTTTGCTTTCATTCAAGTACAGTGAGCTCTCAGCTCTAATAGTTTCTAACAGCATCTTTTCAAAAAGCAGGAACCCCCCTCCCTGAATACGGCTAACACCGCAGGGCAGCCACTCAGCTTCATCCTTCCCGAGAGGAGCTTGGAAGGCCATAAAACCTGCAAAACAAACGATGCAGCCAAGTTTACAAATACGCAGAGATTAAACAGTGCGAAGGACAGTCGGCATTGCCTAGAGGGGCATGTATTTTGTTCCCTTACATTCCATTGCCCAGCCGCGCTGCTCCCTCTGAGGGGCACTGGGGGCAGCTGGGTGTCCGACGCGTCCCAAAGGCACACCAGAGGCACCTCCCGTGGATTTTGGCCACGCCGGAGCCCCTGGCTGGCACCGCAGGTGCCAAGATTCTCACCATCGTCTGCCCCTCTGTGTCCCGTCCCGCTCTTACCGCGGCGTGCGATGCGGCGGGAACGGGGCAGCCGGGAGCAGGGAAGCCCCCAGCCCGTCGGAGGGGAGCTGCCGGCAGCTCCTGGTAATCACTGCGCTCTGAAGTCCCGCCGGTAACTCTGGTGGGACTGCGAGTTTTACCGGCCGCTGCGGAGCGCTGGCGGCCAGGCGGAGGCATTGACAGCGCACCTTTGTAATCCTAATTACGAACGAGGGTGAAGAGGTGTCTCGGCTGTTCGGGGACAGCCAGCGCCTCGCACGAGCCCGTCACGCAGAAGGTCTTGCCGGGCCAGCACGATGAGAGCCCCGACGTGGCGATCGCTCCGGCGGGGTCAGGACGTCCTGTGGCCGCGGTCCCTCTGCGCCCGCCGAAGCTGCACTGACCGGGGCCAGCAATGCACGGAGGGGCAGGGGCGCTGCTCCGGAGGACGGGTGCGAGCAGAGCCTCACCGACCGGTCCGCGGAGTTTTGGCGGGGTTGGCGGGACTACGGTTCGCCCCGGGACTGCTGGTGTCCGGCCGATCGGAGAAGACGGCAGCCCCGGCGGTCGCGAAGCGGCCTCCGCTCTCTGCAGTTGTCAGGCTGAGGCCGGCGAAGGTGCCGGAGCTGCCGGGGCGCCCTGTTCCCTACCCGGTCAAGCTCGCTGACCCGCCTCGGGTGGTCACTTCCATGGCCAGGAAGGCAGAGCTGGCTGCCGGGGGAGACTGCGTGCGTGCGGAAACACCGCCAGTGCCCCTTCCGCGCCAAGCCTCGGAGAGTTTGTGAGAATGAACTTTGCGCATTGCGAGCAAAGCAAAAAAAAAAAAAAACCAAAACACTAAGAAGAAAAAAAAAGGGGGGGGGGGGGGGGGAAGGAAGTAAAAGAGGCGTTAGGAAACGGGCAATTAAAACCGACAGAGCCACTAATGAAAGGAAAAAAAGAAAAAAAAAAATAAAAAAGACCAGGAGCAGAGGGGCTCGGTTGTGCCAGCTTTGCACAGTCAGGGGCCGGCTGCTTCAGGACTGTCGCTGCCCGAAGGAGCCTGAACACCATGCGGGCTCTGCCGGGGGTGCCCCAGCCCCGCTGCCGGCGCTAATACCTCTAACGACATCAACGCTGCGATTTGTTTTGAATGTTCATTTTTATTGGTGTTCTCCCTTTGCCAAAATGTGCTTGATTACATAGATGTAGTGCCGTGATAACTGCGCACCCTAGACAGCCTAGGTGTAACCGGGAAAGTTCAGCCCAGGCCAGATCACATCCCAGGCTGTTTAATGCTGGAAGGCTGCATGTTGCTATTAGTGTTAAATATATGGCTAATTATGCGTATGAAAATTAAACATCAGTGTTATGCTAATGGGGCCGCCTTCAGCTGTGGATCAGAGCACTTGAGACTAGCATTTAATCAAATGAATCAGTAACTAATACATCTGCACGTGTGAACTTTCACAAGATCATTTTCCTGTTACAGTCACACCGCAGAATTATGAAAGAAATAATTATCAACACTTTCTAATTATCTACCAAAGTAATTTGGGATTCATCGTGGGCTTTCTGGGGAGGATCTCCTAAGTCCCACCTCGTTTACCGCTCACGCACGCGGAAGTTTTCATTTTAAGCTCAAATGCGCCGTTGGGGCCATTCAGGGCGATTTTATTTGGTTGGATTGCTTTTTTTCCCTTTAAAACAATAACGGCAATAGCCGGGCGGCGCGATCTGGAGGTGCCGGCGGCGCTGGGACCCGCGGGCCGGGCCCAAGAACCCCTGCGCGCCCGCGGAGTGCGCGCGGCCGGGCAGGCGGGGGCCGCTCGCTTTGTCCGCGGGTCCCGCCGCCGTCTGCCGGAGCGGGGCGGGCAGCTGCAAGAGCCCCTGCAGCCCTCCGAGGCCGGCGGAGCGCGGCGGCTGTCCCCTCCGCGCCGCCTTCGCGGCGACGGGCGGAGAAGGGCGAAGGGGCTTGCGCTGCCTTCCGCCGAGCTCCGGATCGGCGCCCTCGGTCGCCGGCGGCGGGAGCGGGCGGCCCGCAATGGGAACGAGTTCCCGGGCGGCTCCACGCCGGGGCCGGCCGGGAGCGGGGCGGGCGTGCGGCCGCCGCCGGCTCTCAGGCAGGCGCGGCGCTGCCAGCCCGGCTCTCCGCGCTCACCGGGGTCCGGGCGAGCCCCGAGCGCCTCGGACCAATCCAAAGCGATTATGCAAGACGGCGGACCAATCAGCTCCGCCGTCTCATGAATATTCATAGACTTGGCTGAGTCAAAGCTTTTAGGCGAGTTTGTGTAGATCTACAGCATCATGCTTAGACTTTTCAAAGAGACAAACTCCATTTTCTTATGAATGGAAAGTGAAAAACCCTGTTTCGCTTAAATTGGGTTCTTTCCTGTCCTGAGAAACACAACAGACCCCAAAAAGGCAAGCTGAAGAGAGAACACACACACAGACCAAGCGACAAGAAATGACCATGACTACCATGCCAGAGAGTCTAAATAGCCCCGTCTCAGGGAAGGCTGTCTTTATGGAGTTTGGGCCGCCCAGCCAGCAAATGTCTCCTTCTCCCATGTCCCACGGACACTATTCCATGCACTGTTTACACTCCGCGGGCCACTCTCAGCCTGACAGCTCGTACAGCACAGCTTCGTCCTTCTCCCGACCGCTGGGCTACCCCTATGTGAACTCGGTCAGCAGCCACTCGACCAACCCCTACATCAGTTCAGTGCAGTCCTACCCCAACAGCTCCAGCCTGACTCAGACCCGGTTAGAGGAGACAGGTAGGTGCATTCGGCTTTGGGGAGGGGGGGGAGGGGAGGAGGGAAGGCAAGGCGGGAGGGAGGGTGTTGTATGAAAAAAAATCTATCGGGGGAAAAAATTAAATTAAATTACAAAATATTAGTCAAGAGAGGCTGAGGATCACAGGGGACCAATACACAGAGCACACAATGCTTGGCTGGAAAAGAAACCAACCCAGATGTGCACGTATTAGTCTTCGTAATTATTTATTGCGTAGCGCTATAAACAATGTATGCAATTAAGGGTAATTAAACCTAAACTGCAGCCTGTAAAAATAGCAAACTTTCTCTGGGAAGAAGCCTGGGCTGCCATAATCGCCCGGAGCCTTTGTTAGCGTTACTCGAGCTTCACTTTTCTTCCTTCTCATTATTGTTATTGTTGATGTTGCTGTTGTTATTGTTACTGCTGCTGCTGCTGCTATTACTGTTACTGCTATTATTGCTATTGCTGCTATTATTATTATTTATTCTGCATCGTTTGTTGTTTGTAGGGGCCGAATCGGAGAAAAGCACTGTGGTAGAAGGAGGGGAAGTTCGCTTTAATGGGAAAGGGAAAAAAATCCGCAAACCCAGGACTATTTACTCCAGTTTGCAGCTACAGGCTTTGAACAGGAGGTTCCAGCAGACTCAGTACCTGGCTCTCCCCGAAAGAGCCGAGCTCGCAGCATCTCTGGGACTCACCCAGACCCAGGTACAGCTCCGACTGAGCCGGCCCCTCTCCCGTGTCCCCTCCGGGTCCCCACCGTCGGCGTGGGAGACCATACGCTTAATGCACACGGGTCACAGCCGCGGGCAACGGGGCCCGGGGCGACACCCGTCCTACCGCGGGGGGCAGCCGGTGCAGTGGAAGCCCCCGCAGAGCCGGCTGGAGTGGGCCCAGGGGGCTCCTACTGGGTGGCTTGGCGTCACAAAATAACACAGCAGCCGCGGCGAGAATGAGGGAGAGAAGCTGGGGGACGGCCGGGTGCGGGGGTTCGTCGTGCCCTGGGAGGGATGGGGGGATGCTGGACCGTACTGAGGGATGCTGAGCCCTGCCCCGTTCCCCTTTGCAGGTGAAGATTTGGTTTCAGAACAAGCGCTCCAAATTCAAGAAGCTGATGAAGCAAGGAGGGGCCGCCCTGGAGAGCAGCGCCTTGACCAACGGCAGGGCTCTCTCGGGCAGCTCACCACCCGTGCCTCCAGTGTGGAATACCACCTCCGCCTCCGGTAAGGCCTCGTCGGGGACCCCGGGCACCTACATCCCCAGCTACACGTCGTGGTATCCTTCGGCCCACCAAGAAGCTATGCAGCAGCCGCAACTGATGTGATTATATATACGTTTTCCCCTTACGCAAGCACTATTGGTCCCAAAAAGAATTAAAATTATTACGGGGAAAAAAAAAAAGAAACAAAGTCAAATAAAAGGAAAGGGAAAAAAAAAGAGGAGGGAAGAGAGAAAGAATTAAAAAAAAAAAACAACAAACAAACAAAAAACAAAACCACAAAAGAATCCCAAGCAAACAAACAAACAGGAGGTCTCTTGCCCATCCAGCCATTAGGACGCTGCACGGTAGCTCGGTGCAGGAGAGCACAGATGTGATGCGGGCCGGTTCCCACCGCTGACAGCTGACGGAGCGGCCCCGAGCACCGCACAACAGCCTGGGAGCAGAGCGAGCGCCGGCCGCGGCTTTGTGGGACAATCAGAAAAAGATGTCTGGGGGGCGGGGAAGCCCTCTCCTCTGTCCTGTCTGTCTGTCTGTGTCTGTTGAAATGTAGGTCATTTATTTACTACCCCGATCTGACGGTCTCTTCAATTGCAAGGGGGAAGGAAGCTGTACAATTTACCAGAGCTTCTTTCCCGCGACATTTTCTGTACCTTTCACTATCCATCTGTATATTTTTTGTTGTTGTTAAAAGGGGAAGACAGGGGGTTTATTTATTGATTTAAATTACCACTATGAGAGTGCTAGAAACAAACTCAGCTTGCTGAGTGTACTGCTTGGACGCACAGTTTAAACAAAACCACAGACGGTCCGTCGTCCCGTCCCCCCTGCCTTCTCCCCGAATAAATCACCACGAGGGAAGGATGCGATTTTAACTTTTACAATAACTTTTATACTTCGTTGGTGTGGAGAGTTTTGGTCCGAATGATTTGCATTTCTCGAGAATTTAACAAAGGAAATAAATGCGCATTGTTTGGTACTCTGAAGTGGAATCGCATCAGCTGCCAGCGCTTTGCTGAGGTGAAGCAAGGCGCAGAGGACGGAACGAGAGCCCGGAGGGCGGCGGGGGGGACCCACCGGGAGGGCGGGCGGGCGGGCACACCCGCGCAGTCCCGGCGCGGCCTCCCCGCGCAAAGCCGGCCCGAAGTCGAAATGCACAAACCGACGTGCAGGAGCTACTCGCTGTACATATTTTATTCTTTATTATTATTATTATTATTGTTCTGTAAACATGTTGCACAAATTTAGCCTTTTTTAATTATTATTATTATTATTATTATTATTTCCGTTCTGTTTCGTGTGGCTGTAAAACATGATGCTTTGTGTACTGAGATCTTGACATTTTACTTGTGAAATTCGGAAAATGTGATAAACTGAGCTCGGCTGTGTTTAGTGTTCTATATGTCAAAGTTTAGTTTTATATTGAGAATGTTAACTTATTGCTTTGTATCTGGGGGAGGAAATGGAAAAAAACCCACACAAATCTTTGTACATAAGTTATAAAGTTTCTTTGAGACAGTAAAATTATGGTTTGGAAAAAGAGAAACGCGTGCTTCCCTGTCTCGTAGCGCGGCCGGGAGCGGGGTCTGGGCCAGGCTCCGCGCTCCGGGGCGGGACGGCGGTGGCCGTAACCGAGAAGCGAGACCGAGGAGCGACGCGCCCCGGAGAGGACAGCCTGTCCCCCGTGCGCCCGGCCGGGCCCAGTTAGGCGGCGGCAGCCGTCGCGATGGGCCGCGGGACCCTCGGCGGAGGGGTCGCTCGGGGCCGGGAGGGGGAACCGGGCACAGCTACTGGGACGGGAAGGGGATGTGTTAAAGCCGGGACAGCTCCGGCCCCCGTCCCGACAGCCGAGCCGGCTGTCTACCCGCGCATCCTACGGGAGAAGAAGCTGTGCCTGTACCGCCGCGGTCATCCCAGCCCCCGACTGAGCCGTGCCCGCTCCCCGGGTGGCGCAGCGCCGGGCACAACCAGTGGCTATTGCTGGGGTGGGTAAAGCGCTGCAGAGCGGAGGGAGCCGGGAGCGGCTGGGCTCGGCCGCCTGCCCGTGCGCATCTCTGCGCGCAGGTTCCGCGAGGGATCGGCTGTGCAGCCCCGCGGGGCCATGCTCGCTTGGCCCGATATACGCACCCACTGCCCGGTGCGCGGGGCCGGTGCGCAGCCGATGCACGGCAGCGCAGCATCCTCCCTAGCGCGCACACGCGGAGCAGCGGCCCGCGGGGGTGCTCTACCCGACATGGAAAACGCTCCGCAGCTCGGCATTTCCCGCACTGCCACGGCCCGTGCCCGGTCCCGAGCGGCCCGAAGTCCCGAGCGGAGCCGGAGGGCTCCGCAGCCTCGTAGCGCCCCAGGACCCGCACAGCTCCCGCGGCGGCTCTGCCGGAGACCAAACGCCTTTGACCGGACAGAAACGAGTTGGTCAAGCAGCTTGAAAGATATATTAGCTTCTCCTAATTCAATAAAGTCTTGCTAACAGTTCAAATAGAGAAATTATCAGTTTTCTCTCAGCGAGGCGGTGTTGAGTTAGAGGCTATTATAATTGTACATTTGAAAATGTTAATCTCAATACAGGCCTAATTAATTCTGCCTTGTTGCTGACAAGTAGTTCATCAAATATCTGATTCGAAGATTTTCATAATGAGGATATTAATTAAACTATGAATAATCCAAAGGTGCTTATATTGAAACAATACCTCATTACAATGATTAAGTCCTGATTTCGAATATTATACCTTTACCAATTGTCGCCCGGCAAATACAACCTTATGGATGAGCCTGTAAATGGCAAAATGTAATTTTGGGATATATTTTTCCTTGTTGGGGGGAAAAAAAAAAAGTGCCCCTCATTTTCAAACACTTCTGAAATAGGTTACACACAGCTTAATGATGATCAAAATGACTCTTTTCTGCAAAAAAAGACCCCAAAGTGCGCGTACAGCTGCAAACCCAAGAGGGTCAGCATCATTTCACTGTATTCTCTTCTTGATTACAAGCCGAGCCCATCAAACACAACATAATTACAGTAATTTCAGGTTTATTTATTCTAATGCAGTTTCCCCATCTCTCTGGTAATTATGAGCAATTTTTTCGCCCAGGGAATCTTTTTGCATTAACAAAAGAGATAACGCACTGAAAGCCAAATTTGCTGTGCATTGAGAAAAGCGAAGAAAAAAAAAAATAAAATAGGTGCGAGCTGCCATCTCTGCAATTCTCCTATATTGGAGCTCTGCAAATTGCTTGCAGGTGTATGGAGCAGAGCTGTCAATAGGAAGGGGCTTCCAAATTAGCAAATGCACAATGTTGAAGTAATGAAGACAGACTTAGCAAAATTGCCAAACAACAGATACCTCTTTAATATCTTCCACCCAAAAAGAAAAAGGGAAAAAAAAAATCCCCTTGGAGTGTCCCTGCGAACCCCCTTGAATAGCTGGGGATGTTGTACATGTGTCAATCTAATTGCAGAGCACAGAGCGGCCCCTGAAACTAGAAAAAAAATCAAATATCAGAGCCCAAGCCCGTTTGCATTCGGAATTTGTTCCCTTCGTTTGACAGAGGGGGATAAGAAATCCCCGCCGCCGCCCGCTCCGCTCTCCCCGCCGCCACCCTCCTACCCCGCTCCTGCCGCCACCGCCACTCTCATGCCAGTGAAAAAGTGCCATGTCCCCCCCGCGCCGGCGCCTTCCCCTCCCGCCTCCCGGCTCGGGACCGGGCAGTAACGCTCCCCTTCGCAAGGAACCGACAAACGCGCACCACGAAACCACCACCGAAAACGAGCGCAGGCCGGCGCCGGCAGCCCCCGGCAGCGCGGCA